>CM041719.1:5000-332500 GCA_023373845.1 Nibea coibor | reverse complement strand
AAACTGGGCGGAGGTCGTGGGGGAAGCTCCGGACGCCGGCCTGACTTTGTCCTGGAGAAAGGTGAGGTCATCGATTTCTCCTCACTCAGCTCTTCAGACCGAACGCCGCTCACCAGCCCGTCACCGTCACCTTCTCCTGACTTCTCCGCTCCCGGGACGCCGGCATCTCATTCGGCAACACCCAGCCTGCTGTCAGAGGCGGACCTCATCCCTGACGCCATGCCTCCACAGGCGCTGTTCCACGGTGAGTTAACGCCTGAACCAGCCACAGGAGTCTCTCCAAACGTTGGCTGATGACACTGGTTTGAATATTTTAAAGTCACAAAGTGTGCAAGCAGCGTGTTGAGAGTTTACGGACGTGGACCAAACGAACACGGGAAAGTTTGGAGAGAGCAAGAAGATCATCGCACGTTTACTTTGTGAGGATTTAAGAAGAAACATAAAAGTAAAATAGAATTTCCTAATCTACCGTCAGCCAATCACTGGAGCTTTGTAAAAACAAGAGGCAGTCATGCTTTTTTCTTTCATACTTCATTTGGTCAATATTTGAAAATGTTTACAAAACAAATGAGAAATGAGTTACAATGTCAGACCTAACACTTCCCCAGTGTTATTCGCTGCCTGTTGAGTCGTGTCGTCTCTGTTGCCTGCAGATGATGAAGAGATGGAGACAGAGGGGATGATCGACCCAGGGATGGAGTACCTCCCTCCTCCCAGCGCTAACCTCGTCGCTCGCAAGAAGCTGCGCATCGCACCACCTCACATTAAACGCGAAGCAGAGAGCGAGGACGATGAGGGCCGCGAACGCGAGGACGACTTTGAAGAGCCAGTAGGACAAAGTGACGGTCCGTCTCTCTCCACCGGGGGCTGTGTTGGTGCTGGAGGACCCGAGCGCAGGAGAATGACACATCCTGAGAAAGCAGACGGAGCCGGTGGTGTCTCCCAGAGTCCCCGCTTCACCCTGCTCAGTCTTTATGAGGAGAGGATGCTGCTGCGGCGGCTGGACGCTTGCCCGCTGGCCTTGGCTGTCACCCCGCAAGCCAAACGCCTCCACAGGAAGCTGCTGGTCCGCCAGGCCAAGAGGCAGAGAGGCCTCCCCCTGCTGGACATTGACCGGGCCATCAGTGCCACCCTCAGCCTGGTGGGAGGGATCTACGGCGCCCAGGAGGCGGGTCCACTGATGCGAGTTGGAATCACAGGAAAATACTGCACCAACAGCCAGGAGCTGCGTATTCTTGATCGCTTCCAGGTACCTTCAACCGTCTCTCTGATAAACCCTCGAGTTTACTTTGGAGGATCTCCACGTGTCATGTCCCAGCATCAGCAGGGACTCATCATTCAGTCTAAAACAGTGTCTGTGGTGTCTGTGGTGAATGCTACATTTTGTTGGAGATGCTGTAAACGCTGTGCACTATGGGGGCATTTTATGCCAGCACACTATACTAAAACGCTTTAACCACGTCGCCTACGCCGCATAAAGGCTGAAGAATACGTGTTGGATGCGCATTATACACCAAGTAATGAAGAGTCACGCCTGTGCGCACGCTCGTCTCAGTGTACAAATAATTACTTACTTTATGATGACGGATTTTGAGTTTAACAGCTGCTTCACAATTCAAGCCGTCCGTGTTTTACCAAGAGACGTTAAGACGTTTGAAGCGGTGGCTGTAGTGCAATACGCCTGCAGGATAACTCGATGTTCGTCACCATAAAGTAAATAACTGTTTGCACATTGAGACGAGCGCGCTCACACGTGGCACGTCATCTCATAGGCGCCGTACACGCGTTTCCAGTGTGCTGGCATCAAATGCCCCCCGTAGTGGACACGGAGCCCCACTGACGTGGACTGTGTGTGTGTAGACCAACCTTTCTAACAGAAGAGGCATCCAGCATCACTCCGTGTCCTTCTGGCATCGTTTGATGGGAGCAGAGGGCAGCTTGGACCAGAGCATCAAGAGTCCGTACACCTCCCGCATCCTGAAGCCGTACATCAGGTGAGACTTTCATTCAGCAGGAAAAGGTGCAGACCTGACCGTGACCATGTGTCGGTCGTACAGTAGGACTCTGTGTTTGTTCTTCAGGAGGGATTATGAGAGTCGTCCCGTGAAGCTGAGGTTGTTGGCAGAGATTAGAGCTTACCCTCACAGGAAGGATCCTGACTGGGTCCCTGAACCCAACGCCCCCATTGATTACTGCTACGTCCGACCAAACCACATCCCCTCTGTCAACGCCATGTGTCATGACAGCTTCTGGCCAGGTAAGACAGCCGTGCATCCGTCCACATGCCTGGATCAGTCCTCCCATAGGTCTGTCTGTCCAAACCTACCGTTTGTCCTCCTGTAGGCGTGGACCTATCGGAGTGTCTGCAGTACCCGGACTTCAGTGTGGTTGTCCTCTATAAGAAAGTCGTGGTCGGCTTTGGTTTCATGGTGCCGGATGTGAAATACAACGAGGCCTACATTTCCTTCCTGCTGGTCCATCCTGAGTGGAGGAGAGCCGGCATCGGCACCTTCATGATCTACCATCTCATCCAGGTGAGCCTTCACTGCAGCTAACGTAACGTTAGCTCAGCAGCTAAATGAGAACTGTTCTCACCTGCAAACGAATGAGAGGCGTCACGCTGTCGTGTGGTTGCTGTTTTTCAGACATGTATGGGCAAAGATGTGACGCTGCACGTGTCGGCCAGTAATCCTGCCATGCTGCTGTATCAGAAGTTTGGTTTCAAAGCGGAGGAATATATCCTGGACTTCTATGATAAATATTATCCCGTGGACAGCACAGAGTGCCGCCACGCCTTCTTCCTCCGGCTGAGGCGCTGAGACGACGATGCACCTGAATCCACCTGCTGGATGCGGCGCTGAATCATCTGAGTCCTGAATCATCATGTCAATCTGTTTCTGAATGTTTGAGACATTAAAACCAAAATGATTCAACACTTAAAGTGAAGCTGCTTCATTCATGAGCACAGACTGCGTTTGTCCAGCGGGGGGCGCTACAAGGAACCACAGTCGTGTTGCTGCAGAGATTTGTGTCTGGAAGGCAACTCGAGTTTCGTTTGCATGTTTCCACTTTGAAATATTGAAGTTTGAAGCCGTCGCACAAATGAAACCAAAAAAGAAAGAGCGATAAATGATTTTTAAATCAGCTGATGCACGAAGACGAGCTCAACGAGAATCTTGCGAGGTGCCATCCTGCAGACGTCGTTCAGTTATTCTGAATATCGGCACGCTGTGACTGTGCTGATATTCAGAATAACTGAACCACCTCCGATGTTTCTGTTTGTTTCATTGTTTATTTGGACTGCACTGTTGCCAAGCAACACATCAACACTTCCTGAACACTAGCTTGTTAGCTCCTTTATGTCGGTGTACATGTTGTCTGAATGTTAGTTTTTGGTTTGGTAATGGTTGGCGACCTTCCAACTTTGGTGATCCGCTGACTACATGCTACAGCTGGGTCATGTGACCGTCTGTTGGCGGGTTGTGTGCGGGCTCAGCTGGATGTTTCCGTTTTCAGCTGAGTTAAAACTGGTCGCCGGCTGTGTGAGGCAGCCACGATGTTATCATCTCTAATAAGTTAGACTTCTCTATATTGACAGAGAAATGGCTCCCCCTGATTACACACACCTCCAGCAACCCCACCTGTCTGGCAGGTGGAGGTGGGGTTATCCATAGAAAAGATTTTAAATGCATTTTTATGTGATAACATCTTTTGAGCACCTTGGTGCGAATGCATCCAGATTTAAAGAGACTGCAGGAGAAAGGAAATGGAAGAAAACTGGTCTGACTGTACGACGTGAAAGTTTCCATGAAGAATCGTCCTCCTTTTCTAACCAACCCCAGAACTTTGTTCACAGTCACAGATCCACTCATCACCTCCACGTCCTTTTAAACATGCATCCCAACACGTGTGAGGAGTTTTTACATGTTTTTATGAAAAGGCTTGATAATATTAAATCTAATCAGATTTTATTTGTACAGCCCAAAGTCACAGACACATTTATCCTCAGAGGCTTCACAGTCTGTACAGGGAGTGACACCCTCTGTCCTTAGACCCTCGGTTCCAGTGAGGAAAAACTTGCCCACAAAAACCTTTAACAGGGAAAACATGTGGAAGAAACCTCAGGAAGAGCCACAGAGGAGGGATCCCTCTCCCAGGACGGACAGACGTGCAATGGATGTCACATGTACAGAACAATCAACACAAACATGTCGTACAATTACAATGAATGATAGAATGATTACAGCAGCAGTAAAGCATTAACTAACTATAAACTGTAGTGGAGACATGACTATCTCATATTAAATCAGCCACATTTCAGGCACGGTATTGGTTGAAGATGTAATCACATCTCCCAATCATCATTACCATCAATGCATGTTACTGACTAAACTTCTTCCCTGGAGTTTCTGTGCTCTCTCGTCCAGCAGGTTCTCATGGATCGGCATTCTCATACACACTTCATACGTGCTTCATACAAACATCTGGACCTCACTCAGCGTGTGGTGTCTTCACTTTAACAGTTTATTTCCATCAGTTACAAACACATCACTGCTTTAATTTTGTTCTTAAATGGTTAGACTCCCTGTGAGGTCTGTCAGAACACGTCCAGGTTCAGTTTGGGTTTTCCCAGTTTTCCCAGTAAGTCCAGTCCGGTCCTCGCAGCCAGCAGAGATACCATGTCGTTACAGCCAGAGTTCACCGCCACGTCGTACGGCGTCTGACCGCAAGCGTTCCTCCGCCTCATGCTGGCCTTACAGCTGAAAACAGTGTAGGACACAATGATGTCATGATGACATCAGGAGGTGGGAGGAGCCTCTTACAACAGCTGTAAATCTTAAACTGGTGTCAACACAGGTGAACACAGGTGTACTATACCTGAGCAGGACCTGAGCACACTGTAGACCACCAGAGCCGAGAGCGGCAGCCTCATGAAGAGCCGAGTTCTTCAACCTGAGGATGATAAGGAGTTCACCTTCATCACGTTACATCATCATCATCGTGTCAGACGTCTAGACGAGACAAGTACGTAACACTTCACGGCACTAAGTCACAGTATTGCTGTTAGCTCAGTGTGTTAGCTGCTGTTAGCTCAGTGTGTTAGCTGCTGTTAGCTCAGTCTGTTAGCTGCTGTTAGCTCAGTGTGTTAGCTGCTGTTAGCTGCTGTTAGCTCAGTCTGTTAGCTGCTGTAATATTAACTGGCTTCATGTTGTCGCCTTACTGTCCGGACTGCTGGTCAACGTCCGCTCCTCGCTGCACTAAAACAGGAAGTGCATCATGGTGACCATTAAGCACAGCAAGTGCCAGAGCGTGTCGGCCATCGCTGCTGCAACAGGAAGGGTCCACCCCCTGGTGGTTAACGAGAAAACAAACAGACCAGTCAGAGCTAACGTTGTCAGGAAATCCAGAGGAGGCTGCTGATTGGCTGCAAAGGGTCATACCTGATCCAGGAGCTGCTGGATGACGCTGATCTGACCTCGACCGGGACCTAGCTCCTTCAGCAGCTGAACATCCTTCACCTTGAGAACCAATGAGAGGAGCTTTCATTAAACAGGAAGTCCGAGAGCAGGTGAGTTTCCATGATGACAGTTTCTCACCGGAGGTTTAGGTGTCAGGTTTGGTTTGGGAGGTTTCGTCACACCTGTGGACTGCTCACTTCCTGTCAGACACACCAAAAAAAAACACTGAAGAGACGACAGGACTTCCTGTCCTACGAGCAAGCTAACACACAATTAGCATGTGTTTTAGCTTTAAAAACTGTTAGCTCAGTTTGTTAGCTGCCGTTAGCTCAGGTTGTTCTTACTAAGGCTGCTGCTGTCAGCAGATCGCTCAGTGACACTGCTCAGAGTCTCAGTCCGGCCTGTAGTCAGTCCGGCAGCGTCACCTGCAGGATCCACCTGAGCACAAACAATCTGTCAGGCTCCGCCTTATTCATGAAAGCACCACCTTCTCTGAGTGTCACATGTTTGAGGACACACCTGAGCCTCTTCCCGTCCGGCCAACACAAAGCTGGCGGTCACGCTGACTTCGTAGCGATCTTCTTGAATCACAGCAGAAACCATCTGAAGGACAGAACGAACACACAGGAAGTAAACCAGCCTGCACCTGCGACACCTGAGAACACCTGACAACACCTGAGGTCAACGTATAAACCACCTGACAAAAGACGCTAAGAACAAGTCATTCAAGTTAGTTCACCCCACAGGTGAGGTCACTGAGGTACAGGTGAAGTACAGGTGAGGTCACTGAGGTACAGGTGAAGTACAGGTGAGGTCACTGAGGTACAGGTGAGGTCACTGAGGTACAGGTGAAGTACAGGTGAGGTCACTGAGGTACAGGTGAAGTACAGGTGAGGTCACTGAGGTACAGGTGAGGTCATTGAGGTACAGGTGAAGTACAGGTGAGGTCACTGAGGTACAGGTGAGGTGTAGCTTACCCGGCCCAGACGAGGCTCTCCCAGCAGAGTCCTGAAGGGTGCGTTGTTCTGGGTGTAACTCCTCAGGTGAGCGCACACGTGATCCAACTGCTTCCTCCAGTAACCTGAGGACAGGATGGACCATGAGACAGTCGTCCGTCCTCTGACAGGAGACAGTCGTCCGTCCTCTGACAGGAGACAGTCGTCCGTCCTCTTACCTCTCCCTGGGCTGATGGCAGTCAGTAGTGGTTGCCGGCCTCTCGTTGCCTGCTGCTTGTTGCGTTGTTGCGCTCTCTGTTGCTCCTTCCTCTCCAGCTCAGTGGCTGATGGGTAATAGAGTCCGACAGTCTGCGTGTACTGCTCTGTAGTGGGTGTGGTCAGTCTAACCTGAGGGTCTGATGAGGGCGTGGCCTGCCAGGTAGCATCATGGGAAGGCTGGGAACAGGAAGTGAACAGCCATGTTAATGTGACGCATGCTGTGTTAGTGTGTGTTAGTGACACGATGTCAGCAGCATACCTGGCTGGTGGCTCCGCCCCCTACAGGCCGTGTGGATGTGGGTGGTGCTTCCAGGAAGACGCCACAGGCTGCGCAGTGGAAGGCGTACGGGTGTCCGCTCGCTCCACATCGGCAACAAATGACACAGCTGGCTGCATGACCGGGCTACACACACACACACACACACATCACTACATGTCCCACAATGCTTCACTCTGCATCCATCAACAAACTGACTGTTTAAACATAGAGTTCCAACTTTAGCGTTTAGATACCAGGTAAGGAGTTCAGGTGCGTGTTCAGGTGTGTGTTCAGGTGTGTGTTCAGGTGTGTTCAGGTGTGTTCAGGTGTGTGTTCGGGTGTGTGTTCAGGTGTGTGTTCAGGTGTGTTCAGGTGTGTGTTCGGGTGTGTGTTCAGGTGTGTGTTCACCTTTGAGCCACACCAGTCACAGTATCTGGCATCACCGTGGTTCATACGTTTACATCTGGAACACGACAACATCCTGCTGTCTGCTGACGGGACAGGGGGGGTGCTGTTCACAACACACACCTTCAGTGACACACACACACACACACACACACACACACACACACACACAGCTCGACCTCAGAAATTATTTCAGGATTACTGGTCCTCATAAGGTCAGTGTGTGTACAGTAAAGGTCCCCAATAAGTTACAAAAACACACATACATATACAATACACAGCAAATGAACAGTGTGTGTGTGTGTGTGTGTGTGTGTGTGTTACCGGCTGCAGGCGGGTCTCGCAGGTCAGACAGGTGGAAACGTGAGCTGGATTTCCACTTCCACAGCAAACACACACCACATGATCCTACACACACACACACATGTAAATGATCACTGCATGCTTCATCTCATTAGGGTTGTACATTTCTCTGTGTGTGTGTGTGTGTGTGTTCGTTCACCTGCAGTGTGATGCTGGACTGCGGTCGTAGTTGTTGGTGGACGGAGGCCTCGCAGATTAAACAGGACTGAGTGTTCACAGGAACCAGAGTGTTACAGAACACACAGCTGACCACCTGACAACCACACACACACACACACACACACATAGAGGTTTAATCACAGTCACACTGCACACTGTGTGTGTGTGTGTGTGTCTGTGCAGTACCTGTCCTCCTTCAGCAGGGGGCAGTCTCTGCTCAGGTAACACAGGAAGTGACGCTCCACAGTGAGAACAGAACCGAGCAAATGGATCAGAAGGACGAGACCTGAGACACCGAGCACACCTGGAGAGACAGACAGGTTAACAGACAGACAGGTTAACAGACAGGTTGACAGACAGACAGGTTAACATGCAGACAGGTTAACAGACAGACAGGTTAAAAGGCAGACAGGTTAACAGACAGACAGGTTAACAGACAGGTTAACAGACAGACAGGTTAACATGCAGACAGGTTAACAGACAGACAGGTTAACAGACAGACAAGTTAACATGCAGACAGGTTGACAGACAGACAGGTTAACAGGCACACAGGTTGACAGACAGACAGGTTAACAGGCAGACAGGTTAACAGACAGGTTAACAGACAGACAGGTTAACATGCAGACAGGTTAACAGACAGGTTAACAGACAGACAGGTTAACAGACAGGTTGACAGACAGACAGGTTAACATGCAGACAGGTTAACAGACAGACGGGTTAAAAGGCAGACAGGTTAACAGACAGACAGGTTAACAGACAGGTTAACATGCAGACAGGTTGACAGACAGACAGGTTAACAGGCACACAGGTTGACAGACAGGTTAACAGACAGACAGGTTAACATGCAGACAGGTTAACAGACAGACAGGTTAACAGACAGACAGGTTAACATGCAGACAGGTTAACATGCAGACAGGTTAACAGACAGACAGGTTAACATGCAGACAGGTTAACATGCAGACAGGTTGACAGACAGGTTAACAGGCAGACAGGTTGACAGACAGACAGGTTGACAGACAGACAGGTTAACAGGCACACAGGTTGACAGACAGGTTAACAGACAGACAGGTTAACATGCAGACAGGTTAACAGACAGACAGGTTAACAGACAGACAGGTTAACATGCAGACAGGTTGACAGACAGGTTAACAGGCAGACAGGTTGACAGACAGACAGGTTGACAGACAGACAGGTTAACATGCAGACAGGTTGACATGCAGACAGGTTGACAGACAGGTTAACAGGCAGACAGGTTAACAGACAGACAGGTTAACATGCAGACAGGTTGACAGACAGGTTAACAGGCAGACAGGTTAACATGCAGACAGGTTGACAGACAGGTTAACAGGCAGACAGGTTGACAGACAGACAGGTTGACAGACAGACAGGTTAACAGGCAGACAGGTTAACAGACAGACAGGTTAACATGCAGACAGGTTAACAGACAGACAGGTTAACATGCAGACAGGTTGACAGACAGGTTAACAGGCAGACAGGTTGACAGACAGACAGGTTGACAGACAGACAGGTTAACAGGCAGACAGGTTAACAGACAGACAGGTTAACAGACAGACAGGTTAACATGCAGACAGGTTAACAGACAGACATGTTAACATGCAGACAGGTTGACAGACAGGTTAACAGGCAGACAGGTTGACAGACAGACAGGTTGACAGACAGACAGGTTAACAGACAGACAGGTTAACAGACAGGTTAACAGACAGACAGGTTAACATGCAGACAGGTTAACAGACAGACAGGTTAACAGGCAGACAGGTTGACAGACAGACAGGTTGACAGACAGACAGGTTAACAGGCAGACAGGTTAACAGACAGACAGGTTAACAGACAGGTTAACAGACAGACAGGTTAACATGCAGACAGGTTGACAGACAGGTTAACATGCAGACAGGTTGACAGACAGACAGGTTAACAGACAGGTTAACAGACAGACAGGTTAACATGCAGACAGGTTGACAGACAGGTTAACATGCAGACAGGTTGACAGACAGGTTAACAGGCAGACAGGTTGACAGACAGACAGGTTGACAGACAGGTTAACATGCAGACAGGTTGACAGACAGGTTAACATGCAGACAGGTTAACAGACAGGTTAACAGACAGACAGGTTAACAGACAGGTTGACAGACAGACAGGTTAACATGCAGACAGGTTAACAGACAGACAGGTTGACAGACAGGTTAACAGGCAGACAGGTTGACAGACAGACAGGTTGACAGACAGACAGGTTAACAGGCAGACAGGTTAACAGACAGACAGGTTAACAGACAGGTTAACAGACAGACAGGTTAACATGCAGACAGGTTAACAGACAGACAGGTTAACATGCAGACAGGTTGACAGACAGGTTAACAGGCAGACAGGTTGACAGACAGACAGGTTGACAGACAGACAGGTTAACATGCAGACAGGTTAACAGACAGACAGGTTAACAGACAGGTTAACAGACAGACAGGTTAACATGCAGACAGGTTAACAGACAGACAGGTTGACAGACAGACAGGTTGACAGACAGACAGGTTAACAGGCAGACAGGTTAACAGACAGACAGGTTAACAGACAGACAGGTTAACATGCAGACAGGTTGACAGACAGGTTAACATGCAGACAGGTTGACAGACAGACAGGTTGACAGACAGACAGGTTGACAGACAGGTTAACAGACAGACAGGTTAACATGCAGACAGGTTGACAGACAGGTTAACATGCAGACAGGTTGACAGACAGGTTAACAGGCAGACAGGTTGACAGACAGACAGGTTGACAGACAGACAGACAGGCATTGTACCGCAGGAAGTCGGTGTCTCGGCTGACCCGTGACGTCTCTGCGTTGCTCAGCTGCTTCAACACGTCTGAACTCTGACAGACAGGAAACACAACAAAATAAAAGTCAGCACAGACACGGCGGCATGCGGCGCTCGTTCGGTCGCTTACCGCTGACTGGGAACGCCGGGACGATCCGGTTTGGGCAGCGGTGGTCGGAGAGCCCAGTCCACGGTTCAGAATACAAGGAGAGGAATTTCCCACCATCCTCGACTCTGAAGACAAACATCAGGACAGGATGTGTGAAGGTTTAGTTTGTGCTAAGCTAGGCTAAACACGTGGACCTGTGAGTGTGTTTGAAACAGACCTGGAGGCCTCTGTGAAGAACCAGCAGAGTTCTGAGCAGACCACGAGGTTCCTTCAGAGCGACCCTGAAATGTGGAAGGACAAACATGATGAGGATCAGAGGCTGCAGACAGGGGGCGCTCTTCTGTCAGTAACAGAGCTACAGTTTGGGGGAATTCTTTCCATGATGATGAGCAGCCATCTTGGATTTTGAGTTGGGGTCAGTGAGGTCCAACATGTTGATCCTCTGCAGGGGCAGTGAGATCTGGGGCTGATGGGAAATGTAGTGTGATATCTTTATTCCCTGTTAAAGGGCTCACTAAGGTCAGAGGGTGTCCCTCCCTGACTGTGAAGCCTCTGATGTCTGATTACCTGCTGGTCGCTCTGCAGGAAGTTCTCGTTCTCGTCCTTCCTGTCGTTTGGATCCACAAGTTCAACCGTGAAAACCTTCGTCACCGCGGAGCTCTCTCTGCCATCACTGCAGACAGACAGGCAGGCAGACAGGCAGAGAGACAGACAGGCAGACAGACTGTTCATAGAACACCTGGACAGGAAGTCAGATGATGAAGGAGAGCAGTTACCTGGTGACAGCCACCGCTCTGACAGACACTCGGCCAGCGGGCAGCAGGATTGGCTCGTTGTACTTCCTGCTGCTGCCGGCTGAGCCCCGCTGCACCTCAGCCGGCCTTGATCCATCCAGAGTGTAGAAGATCGACACACCTGGAGAGTCTGCAGAGACACACCTGTCAGTATACCTGTCACCATGTCCGTTCACCTGTCAGTATACCTGTCACCATGTTAATCAATACAGATTATAAATATTTGTATGGATAGCTGTTAGACTCCAGGTGACAGGTGAGATGATCTGATGAATGGATCGGGGACACACAGGTGATCCGTCGTACCTGACTGGATGGACACAGGTGTGCTGGTGTCGATGTGGTTCTTGGCTCTGTGCGTCTGCAGGTGGATGATGGGAATGATGAGCGGAGCAGACACTGCTCCTGCTGTCATGACGACGTCTGTCAATCAACAGTCTAGTATAAAGCACGTAAATACTCCAGTAAAGTAACTGTAAAGTAATTAGTTACTTTGATTGTTTCTCTGATAAAATAAGCACGTTGCTCTGACGGTTACGTCATGACGTTTGTTTGAGTCCTCGAGACAAAAGTCATCCCTCGTGATCAACAGTGACGTCACTGCGCATGCGCCTCTGAGAATAACTGATCAATGTAAATATTGAATTAATGATCTTCTTACGTCAGATCAGAGTTCAGATGATTCACGCGACGTTTCATGAACCAGCAGCTGTGTACGGCGGTGTCACTATGGCAACCTGCTCTGCACACCGCGCATGCGCTCGTTTCAAACCCGTTCAACGCGTCGACCGCCCCGCCGGACTGAAAACACACAAACCGCTCATGAAGAACATTAGACAGACAGAGTTAAGAGAAGCTGAAGAGGACAAACTAATGTCAAGTTTCACGTCAGAATTCGGAACAATGTTTATTTAGAATTTACATGTAATTTATATACTCATTTATTTATTTTCCTTCAGGCAGATTTCAGGACAGCCCCGCCGACCGACAGCTAACTTTTAAGGACCCTGATCTAGCATGCCTGCCTGATAGCGACAGACAGCTAACAGACAGACAGGCTAACAGACAGACAGGCTAACAGACAGACGGCTAACAGACAGACAGGCTAACAGACAGACGGCTAACAGACAGACAGGCTAACAGACAGACAGGCTAACAGACAGACAGGCTAACAGACAGACGGCTAACAGACAGACAGGCTAACAGACAGACAGGCTAACAGACAGACAGGCTAACAGACAGATTGAAGTTAAAATGGCGGAAGTCAAAGTGAAGAAGGAGACAAACCTCTCGGACATCGCGGAAATCGAGAACAGGTGTGTGTGTGTGTGTCTGTCTGTCTGTGTGTGTCTGTCTGCCTGTCTGTCTGTCTGTCTGCCTGTCTGTCTGCCTGTCTGTCTGTCTGTCTGCCTGCCTGCCTGTCTGTCTGCCTGTCTGTCTGTCTGTCTGTCTGTGTGTGTGTCTGTCTGCCTGCCTGCCTGTCTGTGTGTGTCTGTCTGTCTGCCTGCCTGTCTGTGTGTGTCTGTCTGCCTGTCTGTCTGTCTGTCTGTGTGTGTCTGTCTGCCTGTCTGTCTGTCTGTCTGCCTGCCTGTCTGTCTGCCTGTCTGTGTGTGTCTGTCTGCCTGTCTGTCTGTCTGCCTGTCTGTCTGCCTGTCTGTGTGTGTCTGTCTGCCTGTCTGTCTGTCTGCCTGCCTGTCTGTCTGTCTGCCTGCCTGTCTGTGTGTGTGCGTGTGTGTCTGTCTGTCTGCCTGCCTGTCTGTCTGCCTGCCTGCCTGTCTGTCTGCCTGCCTGTCTGTCTGTCTGTCTGCCTGCCTGTCTGTGTGTGTGTGTGTGTGTCTGTCTGTGTGTGTCTGTCTGCCTGTCTGTCTGTCTGCCTGTCTGTCTGCCTGTCTGTGTGTGTCTGTCTGCCTGTCTGTCTGTCTGTCTGTCTGCCTGCCTGTCTGTGTGTGTGCGTGTGTGTCTGTCTGTCTGTCTGTCTGTCTGTCTGCCTGCCTGTCTGTCTGCCTGCCTGTCTGTCTGTCTGTCTGCCTGCCTGTCTGTGTGTGTGCGTGTGTGTGTGTCTGTCTGTCTGTCTGCCTGCCTGCCTGCCTGTCTGTGTGTGTGTGTCTGTCTGTGTGTCTGTCTGTCTGCCTGTCTGTGTGTGTCTGTCTGCCTGTCTGTCTGTCTGTCTGTCTGCCTGCCTGCCTGTCTGCCTGCCTGCCTGTCTGTCTGCCTGCCTGTCTGTGTGTGTGCGTGTGTGTCTGTCTGTCTGCCTGCCTGTCTGTCTGCCTGCCTGTCTGTCTGCCTGTCTGTGTGTGTGTCTGTTTCCTCCTGAAGCTGACGGTCGTCTCCTTCGTCTTGTTGGTGTTGAGCTGAAGCTGGCTGAGCTCTCTCCAGCTGACAAAGTCTCTGATGACCGTCCTGTCCTCCAGCTCGCTCCCCTCAGAAACATCCAACAGCAGCTGTGAGAGAACTTCTGGATGTGGCAGTGGGTGGTGGGTGGTGTTGTGGGTGAAGTCCGAGGTGTAGAGGGTGAAGAGGAAGGGGAGAGCACCGTACCCTGAGGGGCACCTGTGCTGCAGAGCACCACGTCAGACACAGTGATGGAGCCTCACGTACTGCGGTCTGTTGGTGAGGCAGTCAGGTGTCCATGCAGCAGGTGTTGGTCCACTCCCATGTTCTCCATCTTCACTCTGAGCAGTGACGGCTGGGTGGTGTTAAAAGCACTGGAGAAGTCAAAGAACATGAGCCTCACAGTGCTGCAGCTGTCCTCCAGGTGTAGCGTCATCCACCCTGATCCCAGGCCAGCTTCAGCTCTCTGTCAAATAACGCTCAAAAACATAATTATAAAATATGACTGTGTGTGTGTGTGTGTGTGTGTCACAGGATCAAAGAGCTGTGTCAGCAGTTTCCTCACGGCATCACAGATCAGGTGATTCAGAACGACATGCCTCACCTGGAGCCTCAGCAGAGAGCCATGGCCATCAACAAGCTGCTGTCATTGGTCAGTCTGATGATGATGTCACTGTGTCTCTGGTCTGACTGATTGGTTAGTTGTTGATGATGTCATGTTCACCTGTTCCAGGGTCAGCTGGACCTGCTGAGGAACAGTTCAGGTCTCCTGTACAGAATGAAGGACACTCAGAGCACCAGGTAAACACACCTGACACACACACACCACACACATGCATCTGTCAGGCCTGTGTCACGTCACATCAAATCACACCTGAAGGAACCAGCACAGGTGAACGAGGTCTGCACATTGACCACGACGTGCTGAGAGCAGTGACATGACCTTCATCGACAGGAAGGAAAGAGGAGAGATTGTAGAGGCCACTAACACACCAACTGTGTGTGTGTGTGTGTGTGTGTGTGTGTGTGTGTGTGTGTGTGTGTGTTCAGCGACCTCTTTCTGTGATGAAACACAAGATGACCTTTGGTCACACCTGAAGTGATCAGCACACACACACACACACAGATTAATAAATGTGGTTTGATGGATGTCAGTGAGACAGTGTTGGGCCACGCTACGTGAAACACACTGATGTCAGATCAGTGTGTGTTAATGTCTGACAGATCCAAGACTAACCAGCACCAACACCACATCCAGCTCGTGTTCAGGAGGTTCTAGGGGATTGTTGTGGTCAGCCAGAGGGTTTCTTTAGATCTAGAGGTCATTTAGGAGGTTAAGGAGAAAGTTCTGTTGGACAGTGAGGAGATCCCAGGTCCTAGTTTAGGGGGTGTGATAGGTATTGATGATGATCTTAAAGCTTGGATGTTTTGTGATGTTTTCATGGTTCTTTAAAAGGTTCCTGTGGCTGCTTCAGAGGTTCAGGGAGTCCTTTTAGATTTTAAAGAGGTTCTGTTGGTTCTTCGGGGGATTTTAGGTCCTGTTGATGGTTGAACATCGCTGGAAGAGTTTGAACCGAATTGTACAGGTCTGCGTCCCACACCGTCGTCTCTCAGGGTGACTCACCTTGTAACGTGTGATCCAATGAGATTGTGTCTTTTCAAACAGCTGACTCAATTTCCATTCTTCTGTTTCAGTAAGATGAAAGGTTCAGACAACCAGGAGAAGCTGGTCTATCAGATCATCGAGGACGCCGGAAACAAAGGTAACAACAACAGACCGACTCTGACCCACCTGAGTGAATACCAGAAGGTAGTTAGAAACATGAATCTGAAGTGTTGCAAAGTGTTGCAAAGTTGGTTCTGTGCTGCAGGCATCTGGAGCAGAGATATCCGCTTTAAGAGCAACCTTCCACTGACTGAGATCAACAAGATCCTGAAGAACCTGGAGAGTAAGAAGCTCATCAAAGCCGTCAAATCTGTTGCTGTGAGTTTAAAACTGTTCCCGATCAGGCGATCGCCATGGAGATACGAGGTGTCTGTCTGACATGTTTGTTGTGTGCAGGCGTCAAAGAAGAAGGTGTACATGTTGTACAACCTGCAACCAGACCGCTCAGTGACGGGGGGGGCCTGGTACAGCGACCAGGACTTTGAGTCCGAGTTTGTTGAAGTTCTGAACCAGCAGTGCTTCAAGTTCCTGCAGAGCAAGGTACAAAAAACTTAATTCACATCAACCAAGAAGAAAGAAAAAGTGATTTCAAATTTAATGAACCGTGTGAGCATCCATGGATACTGACCAGCCGGTGGCAGCAGAGTCACAGGGTGCGGTCGAATAGTCAAATTTGCTGAGGAACCTTCCTCGCTGAGTGAAATGACCCGGAAGTGTTAACGTGTCCGCCATGATGAGAGCTGTTTGAATCCTCTGTGAAGGAAAGGAGCTTCAATGCTTCCTTTATTATCTCCTTTAGCATAGGATACACGGAGCGTCCTTTAGGAAAGGAAAGGAGGTGCATCCTCCCATAGTTCAGATGCAGCCTGCAGCAGAGAGAGCGTGTGAACATGAACACACGTGTTGATCATGAAGTGTGTCCTGCTGCGTTCACACACAGTACAAACTGTTTGGAACTGTGCCATCCAGCGTCCTGCAGGTCATCATGAAGTTCCCGTTGCTGATTAATCAGATATCTTTGCCATAACTTGCTAATATGTTTCTATCTGAGTGGACAGGAGGGTGAGCGACCTGACCAGGTAACAAACACTTCACCTGACTGTGACAGGTGGACAATATTCATTTATTATTTCACTCTGACATTGGTGATGACGTCACATTTTTATATTTCCTGCATGAAACAACACGGTCAGAGCGCGGGGAGGATCCAGGAAGTATCTCAGATGAGCGTTTGTAGTCCATCTTCTGGACTTTGTAGTTTTACCACAGATCACGTCAATAACATCACCTCGTGACTGTTTCTATCAAGGTGAAGGAGAAGTGGTTAGGAAAACACTTGGGAGTGGGGTCAGGTTGTGTGGGTGGGGTCGGGTCGTGTGGGTGGGGTCGGGTCATGTGGGTGGGGTTTCTGATGTATTTCAGGTCTCAGGTCAGGTCTCCAGTTTCAGTTGTGATTAATGAAACGCCGTCCGACCTCATCCTTGGTACCACCTCTGACACGTTCATGGTCCAGTCCCGTGTTTTGGCTGTCACGTGTCCGTCACATGACCCTCAGACTGGACTGTGATTTGTGTGTCCAGGCTGACGCAGCGAGGGACAGCAAACAGAGCCCCATGGTTCAGAGGAACAGCTCCTTCGCCACCTCGCATGAAGTCTGGAAGTACATCTGCGAGCTGGGAATCAGCAAGGTGATGCCTCTCTGCCCCGCCCCTTTTATGACATCACACACCTGTCAGCTGTGACAAACTGCTGATCAAACGTAGTCTAAATGACTGATGGGGACAGAGATCTTTGACGATGGTCAAGTCTTGTCTTGTCGTCTCCATCAGCCACTTGGTCCAGGTGGATGAATCAGAGTGTCTTTTGAGCCGTCACAGATTAATTGACAGGTGTTTGTCTCCAGGTGGATCTGTCCATGGACGATATTGAGACTATCCTGAACACGCTGATCTATGACGGGAAGGTGGAGATGACCATCATTGCTGCCAAGGAGGGAACGGTGGGCAGCGTGGACGGACAGATGAAGCTGTACCGCGGAGTTAACTCCGTCATCCAGCCGACCGGCCTGGTCAGGACGCCCTGCGGACTCTGCCCGGTACAACTAACGTGTGATTGGTTCTGAAGGACCACCTGACAGGTGTTCCTGAGTCCTGACGTCCTGTTCTGTCTCCTCAGGTGTTTGATGACTGTCACGAAGGTGGAGAGATCTCTCCGTCCAACTGCATCTACATGATGGAGTGGTTGGACTTCTGACGGCTCATCAGATCTTCACTTTATTTTTTATTTATCACAAAGTTTAATAAAAGTACAAAAATCCAACTTGTCAGTTTGATTCATGGACGTCCAGCAGATGGCGCCGACTCGACGTGGTAGCCAACAACACAAACGTCAGTTTCAGCAGATACTGTACACAGTTTGTCATGAACCAGGTTAAACCAGGTTTCTGTTTCAGCCATGGTTTCTGATTGGCCCGTACTGTGATGGTCTTGGCATCCGCCACTGATCTACTGATGTAGGCAGTGACGGTGTCTAAATATTCCTGGATGTTGATGTGATGGTTGTAGGTGGCTGCCTGCCACACACCTGTACCTGTCTGTCTGCTGGCATCACTGCGATGAAGATGGGGAGGGGCGAGGTCTTTAACCTGGTTTAACTTGTTTGGACAACCTCTGTGTCTGAAGTGAAACACAAACTGCAGTTCCTCTAACGTCCACCTGGGGCTGGCTGCAGCAGTGAGTCAGTCTCCATAAGTCCCCATGTTAGACAGCAGAAATAAACATGTTTACAGCCTGGTACAAAAACAGTTTTGGTCTCTGTAGCTAATTTCCCCGTTCATGACAACTGTACTGAGGGTGAATTTATATACAACTCACCTGTTCACATTATATTAAGGCTTAAAGTTATGCAGGATTCAGAGCGTGGACGCTTTGATTGACAGGTGGGCGTGGTCAGAGAGACGACGTCCAGGTTTTAGATGTTAGCTTCATGCTTGCTAACATTATTGCTAACATTATTTTAGCACATTGGTGCTAACTCACGTCTGAAGGCAAACATGTTGAACTGCACTTCCTGTGTCGGCATCATCCCAGTCACCTGACCTGGCCCGGCCCACCTGGCTGATACCAGGAAGGGATGTCACACAGTGGGTGTGGCTCAGTTTGAGCAGAGTCAGAGCTGATTATTTATTAATGAGCTTAATGGACCTGCAGTCCAGGTTTTAGACAGTCTGTGACAGTCACAGAGACTACACCATGGATGTTGTTGGTCCAGATTCAGCAAACATGGAGGTTGCACATGAACACAATCAGAACCAGAATACTGACACGAACGAGGACGTGACCTCGTGTTACAGGCTCAATGTGATCGATGTGCTGACAGGCAGCCATGCACTTAGGTATGATGCACTCTGAGTGTGTTCATCCAATCACAGCGCTCGTTAGGCCTTGTGTTTCCATCAGACATCGTTAAAGCTCCATCTGCCTCTAATGGACTGCTGACCGTCAGCATGGCTCACTTTACACAGCAGCAACATGAGCTCCTGTCGACCTATCAGACAGCAGCAACACTCAGCGTCTCCTGTCGAACAGAAACTACAGACTACACTACCCATGAGCCTCAGCAGCTGTGAGCCTACCATCCCTTGAAGCAGCTGAGTGGTAAAGACTGCAGGTCCATTAAGCTCATTAATAAATAATCAGCTCTGACTCTGCTCAAACTGAGCCACACCCACTGTGTGACATCCCTTCCTGGTATCAGCCAGGTGGGCCGGGCCAGGTCAGGTGACTGGGATGATGCCGACACAGGAAGTGCAGTTCAACATGTTTGCCTTCAGACGTGAGTTAGCACCAATGTTACAATGTTAGCAAGCATGAAGCTAACATCTAAAACCTGGACGTCGTCTCTCTGACCACACCCACCTGTCAATCAAAGCGTCCACGCTCTGAATCCTGCATAACCTTAAGCCTTAATATAATGTGAACAGGTGAGTTGTATATAAATTCACCCTCAGTACAGTTGTCATGAACGGGGAAATTAGCTACAGAGACCAAAACTGTTTTTGTACCAGGCTGTAAACATGTTTATTTCTGCTGTCTAACATGGGGACTTATGGAGACTGACTCACTGCTGCAGCCAGCCTCAGGTGGACGTTAGAGGAACTGCAGTTTCACTTCACAGAGATGGAGGTGTGACTCCATCGTGGTTGTTGAAGCTGGACTTTTCAGAGTTGTCCTTGAATGCATCACAAACTGATTCTGATGAAACCAGAGTTTGAGACTGGACCGAACCAAGGAGGGAGGAGAGGAGAGGAGAGGAGGGAGGAGAGGAGAGAGGGGGGTTATCTTAGGAGGGAGGAGGGAGGAGAGGAGAGGAGAGGAGAGGAGAGGAGAGAGGGAGGAGAGGAGAGGAGAGGAGAGAGGGGGGTTATCTTAGGAGGGAGGAGAGGAGAGGAGAGGAGAGGAGAGAGGGGGGTTATCTTAGGAGGGAGGAGAGGAGAGGAGAGGAGAGGAGAGAGGGGGGTTATCTTAGGAGGGAGGAGAGGAGAGGAGAGGAGAGAGGGGGGTTATCTTAGGAGGGAGGAGGGAGGAGAGGAGAGGAGAGGAGAGGAGAGAGGGAGGAGAGGAGAGGAGAGGAGAGAGGGAGGTTATCTTAGGAGGGAGGAGGGAGGAGAGGAGAGGAGAGGAGAGGAGAGTTATCTTAGGAGGGAGGAGAGGAGAGGAGAGGAGAGAGGGGGGTTATCTTAGGAGGGAGGAGAGGAGAGGAGGGAGGAGGGAGGAGGGAGGAGAGGGGGCAGTGCGGATTCTTTCCCGTCATTCCCTGCAGCAGCAGCAGCAGCAGCTCCCTCCCTCCTGTCTGTCTGTCTGTCTGTCTGTCGCTCCGTCCTTTCCGTGTCGGATGTGCGGACTCTTCTTCTTCGGCTGAACTTTGCAGAGTGGCGGTGATCTTCTGAGCAGGTAAACATCTTCTTCTTCTCCTTCTTCTCCTTCTTCTCCTTCTTCTCCTCCTTCCGTCTTTTGTCTCCGTGGCCGTGATTGGAGCTGCGGAGCGGCGATCTGGAGCCTCTGATCCTCCGCAAACTTCGCTCCATGTCGGAGGACAGACCCGACCGATCGAAGCTCTCTGCTCCGATCTGAAACACTAAGTCTTCCCCGCAGGCCCGCACCTCTCTCCCGGCCTCCGTCCGCTGTCTGTCGCCGCGCCGCGGTGCCCTCAACCCCGCATGTCCGCTGCTCGTCCCCCCGCCCCGCCAGCAGCCATTAGTCTGAGCTGGAGGATGGAGGATAATAACGGTGCGCCATGCATGGACGCAGAAACAGGCGTGGTCGCGGGAGGAGGAGGAGGAGGAGGAGGTGGTGTGTGTGCGTTAATGTGTGTGTTCAGGACAATAAACACGGAGCACTAACACACCCCGCACTTTTGCGGGTGTTTGTTTTTTCAGCGGTAAAATGCGCGGGATGTGTCCGGCCTGCAGCAGCTGTCCCTCGGCTGAGGGAGGTCCTGCAGGCCGGTGCGCAGCCCAACACGGAGAAAAACACGGAGAGGAGCCCCGCCACCTCCACCACCTCCACCCTCCGCTGAAACATTGTTGGAACGTTTTCCCAACGTTACGTGAACCCATGCAAACAAACATTTGAACAGGGCCGGGTACAGCCCAGGAGGGGCCGGGCAGGGCCATACAGCCCCCACCTCCACCTCCACCTCCACCCAGACAGGCTGCAGCTCCACACACAGCTCAGCAGAACCTTCTGTTCTCAGCAGAACCTTCTGTTCTCAGCAGAACCTTTAGAAAGCAGGTCCAAGCGATGACACAGGAAGTTTGTAAATTGATGACAGACAGCTAATAATGCTAACCGTGCTAACAGTGCTAAGAAGAACATGTTCTCCGGTTCTCCAGAACATGGCTCAACCTGCTGAAACAACATTCTACATTCACAGAACGTTCTCTCAAGGTTCCCGAGCAGTTCTGTTTACGTTCCCCTCCGAACATCTAAGAAACGTTTAAGAAACATGTTCCAAATGTAAGAACATCATCCCATGCTGACAACATTCAAAGAACGTTCTCCTCAGATGGTCTTGTGGTTCCAATGTGGTTAACATTGGAAGAACATGTGACAAGATGTTTCAGGAACGTTCTGAGAACGTTTTTCCAAAGCTAAGTGAATTGTAATGTTCTCCAAAGGTTCCTCTGATGTTCTCTCATGTTTATGGGTTACTGTATAATGTTCTAATGTTAATGGAACGTCACAGAAATGTTCTAAAAAGAACTTTCACAGAAACACAATCCCAACGTTCCCTCAGCATTCCCATGCAGTAAAACACTGTATCTGGACGTACAGAACGTTTTCTTAAGGTTCTTTAAATGATCTTTTACTTCTGAGGAACGTTTAAAGAATGTTCCTTGATGGTTCCTTGAAGGAACAGAGCTCAAACATGGGTTCTGTTCCGGATCTGATAGAATATTTGGTTGCAGGGATGTTCTGTTAAGGTTCTGTTAAGGTTCCTACGCTGTAGCAACATTTTCAGAGAGCATGTTCACTAAATGTTCCCTTGTGGTTTTCTTAGAACATTTGGAGAACATTCTCACTAGAACCCTGTAATGTTCTCCATCTGTTCATGTTCTGATTCAATGTTTAAGGAATCTGACCACGCGGGAGCGTTGTAAATACGTTCTATAGTTTTTCTTGACTCCTGTTAGGAAACACGTTTCTGCTGTGTGACATGTCACAGGAAGTCTCTGGAAATGTTCTTCTAAATGATCATGAGGGGAATGTTGCCAGAACATTGTCAGAACGTTACAGGACCCCCCCATTACACAGGCTCATTTGCATAAAGAGGTGACATCAGATGTGTCACCATGGTAACTCCAGGTGAAGATTTCAAACACACGGTCGTCCAGGTGTGTTCCTTTAAACACGCTCTGCAGCTAGCTGTTTCTTTATGCTAAGCTAAGCTAGCTGGCTGCAGCCTTATTCCATTCGCTGAGATATCCAATACATTTGATGGTCAGTGAATGTACCATGGAGGTGCGTTCACTGACGATGAAGTATGAACACTCTGTA
Organism: Nibea coibor; assembly: GCA_023373845.1. NCBI lineage: Eukaryota > Metazoa > Chordata > Actinopteri > Sciaenidae > Nibea > Nibea coibor. The sequence continues at coordinate 309,858 of CM041719.1, read as the reverse complement.
GGTCAGACTAATTGAGTACTTCACTGACATGTAATCAGAGTACTGATGTGTTTTAACTTCACGGACAGAAATGCATCATGGGTCATCGTTTGAAATCAGCTGCTGTGTTTGAAGGGTGGGGTCAACAGGAAGTGTGTGAGTGTGTGTGAGTGTGTGTGTGCTCTGCTCAGTGAGGTCATTCTTTTTCTTCATCTGGAAAACAAACCGTCGGCTGTCCTGATGTAAACCTGGAGCTGATCACATGACACCTCCTCTTCCTCGACCTTCTGTTAGCCGTGAGGCGGCTAATGTAGCTAACAGCTAACACATCCTTCAGCAAACAATGAGGCTGTTAGCTTAGCTTGGCATAAAACTGTTAGCTTAGCACAGAGGTTTTCAGACGAGAGAGAGGGAGAGAGAGAGAGAGGTGACATACACCTGCTGCCCTCTGAATGTGTGTTTTGTTTCCTCAGCTGTGACTGTCTGTCACACACACACACAGTAGAGAGAGAGATGGTGACGTTCATGTGTCATGTGACTTCCTCACATCATTTCCAGCATCCTGCACAGCATTCTGGGAAGTCAGGTCCATTAGTGGAGGCAGTCCCTCAGGACAACCTCGACAGGTCCATTAACTCAGAGCTCAGTACGCCATGAGAGAGACAGACAGACAGACAGACAGACAGACAGACAACCTTCCCATAAGATCCCTTCAGATTGTTGAATATGTCACAGAACTACATTACCCATGATCCTCAGCTGCGGATGATCCGATTCATCCATCGAGTGTTACAAATATCTCGACCTGGTTCTGTCTGGACCTGGTTCTGTCTGCACTGGGTCAATTATCTATCAATATTTCACCAGGATTGTTTGTAGTTCTTTAGATGATCTGCAGACCTCCACATGTGAGTGTTTTTTATCTGTCTTCCTGTCTGTCTTCCTGTCGTCCTGCAGGGCTCGTCCTGAAGCTGCCGATGTGGACGTGTCTCCGCTGACATAGAGGCGTGTGTCAGAGGTGAAAGGTCATGATGACGACAGTTGCCGCCGAGTACGATCACATGGAGCTGCAGCAGCAGTACAGCAGCAATGACACGGTCAACAACCGCTGGGACGACGAATGGGACAACGAGAACAGCTCGGCCCGCCTCTTTGAACGCTCCCGCATCAAGGCGCTCGCAGGTAGGAGCTCCGCCCCCTTAAAGTACCACGTTCACGTGTTAATGAGGTTCTGTCTTCATACAATCTGGTCGTCTCGTGGTTGTTTCCTGATTGTCTCGTTATTGTTTCCAGGTTGTCTCCTGGTTGTTTCCTGATTGTTTCCTGGTGGTCTCGTGGTTGTTACCTGGTTCTTTTGCAGTTGTTTCCTGGTTGTTTCGTGGTTGTCTTGTGGTTGTCTCCTGGTTGTTTTGCAGTTGTCTCCCGGTTGTTATCTGATTGTCTCGTGGTTGTCTCCTGTTTGTCTCGTGGTTGTTTCCTGGTTATCTCGTTATTGTTTCCAGGTTGTCTTGTGGTTGTTTCCTGGTTGTCTCGTTATTGTTTCCAAGTTGTCTCGTGGTTGTTTCCTGTTTGTCTTGTGGTTGTTTCCTGGTTATCTCGTTATTGTTTCCAGGTTGTCTTGTGGTTGTTTCCTGGTTATCTCGTTATTGTTTCCAGGTTGTCTTGTGGTTGTTTCCTGGTTGTCTCGTTATTGTTTCCAAGTTGTCTCGTGGTTGTTTCCTGTTTGTCTTGTGGTTGTTTCCTGGTTATCTCGTTATTGTTTCCAGGTTGTCTTGTGGTTGTTTCCTGGTTATCTCGTTATTGTTTCCAGGTTGTCTCCTGGTTGTTTCCTGATTGTTTCCTGGTGGTCTCGTGGTTGTTACCTGGTTCTTTTGCAGTTGTTTCCTGGTTGTTTCCTGATTGTCTCCTGGTTGTTTCTGGTCCCTTATTTCATTATCAGGCTTCCCATGATACTTTGGGGCTCCAAATACTACAATACCCATAAGCCTCAGCTGCTGTTGTCATAAAGAATGTGAAGAGTGCGTGTGTGTGCAGGATGTTTGTCTCTCACTTCCTGTCCTTCAGTCTGGAATGTGAAGGAACAATGAAGGGAAACACCCCCCACCCCACCCCACCCTCCCCCTACACACACACAAACACACAGTCTAGACTGTAAAAAATGTTTCTTCAGACTAGCTTAGAGTCAGAACCAGCTGATGATCGTCTGTGGATCTCCAGACGTTCATCAACCAGAACTGAACGAGCCTCAGCTCCACGTACCACCAGTGGGACATGAACCACAGCTTGAAGAAACAGGAAACAGAATTCTTGGAATTAATTTTTTACAGTTTTTATGGAGGGGTCCACCTCTGTGTGCAGGGGGCGGGGCCCCTGTGTGTGTGTGTGTGTGTGTTTTGGAGGGAAACGGAGAACAATCACAGTCAGAGTGACGTGGAGTGTTGGGCAGGGCCGGACACACACACACACACACACACACACACACACACACACACATACACATACACTCTGACCTCTGGACTTTTCTTCTTCTCCTGGAAAACGAGGACGTCTTCTGTCTGCTGTGAGCTGCAGGTCGACTTTTCTTCTTCTGTGGTTTCAAACTCATCTGTTTCTTCTTCTTCACTCGGTTTAACCTCGTCTCGTCTGTAACGCTGCGGTGCTCTTTGAACGATGCCGTTTGGTCTGTCGCTCCGTTGATCTGCTGTGTTCGTCACGACTCGCTGTCCTAGCTGTGGATTTATTTGTTGGATTGGTACTGAAGATTTGAGACCTGATGGAGGTGGAGTCTGCTCAGCTGCAGGGCAACTATAACCTGCTGGAGGGTCGATTCAAACAGCTGCAAGGTAAGAACCCAACCAGAATCTGATCAGAACCTGACAGGTCAGAGGTCACAGCAGCACAGCGAGGATGGAGAGCTGGTTTTGGTGGTCTTGTTGGTCTTGCTGGTCTTGCTGGTTTTGGTGGTCTTGTTGGTCTTGCTGGTCTTGCTGGTTTTGTTTGTCTTGCTGGTTGTAGTGGTTTTGGTGGTCTTGCTGGATTTAGTGGTCTTACTGGTTGTAGTGGTTTTGGTGGTCTTGCTGGATTTAGTGGTCTTGCTGGTTGTAGTGGTTTTGGTGGTCTTGTTGGTCTTGCTGGATTTGGTGGTTTTGCTGGTCTTGCTCTTGGTGGTCCTAGACCGTGATAAGAAACCTGATTTTTTTTTTTCAACCATTGACGTTGTTGATAAAGTTTCTGTTGAAGGTTCTGATGCAGGTAGAACAGGAGGAGCAGCTGAATGGTCCTGGCCCTGGCCCATCATAGTGCTTATTGATCTGTAGCGGTGAAATTAACTCTGCTCTGGCAGGAAGAGAAGTTTGGATCAGGAGAACTGTTTAACCTCTGAGTTCTGGTTCTTGACCCGGTTCTGTTGTAATGACCATGGAGGTTCACAGTATTTGGACGTTGTCATGGCGTTCTTGTGATTGTTGCTGAGATGATCGAGGTCTCCAGAGGCTGAGGAACCCTGGTGCTCTTGTCGAACAGCTAACATGCTAAATGTTAGCTAACATTTAGCACATTTGTGTAGCGGTTGAGAGAGGATTCATCAGTCTGGACTCAGGACAAGCTGACGTGGCTAAACAGCGCTAAAACACACCTAACTTCCTGTTCCTGTATGTATGTGTCTGTGTGTGTGTGTGTGCAGATGAGCGTGAGGCGGTGCAGAAGAAGACCTTCACTAAGTGGGTCAACTCTCACCTGTCCAGAGTGTCATGTAGGATCACCGACCTGTACATGGACCTGAGAGATGGACGCATGCTCATCAAACTGCTGGAGGTCCTGTCAGGAGAGAGACTGGTACTGCACACTGTACTGCACACTGTACTGTACACTGCACTACACACTGCACTACACACTGTACTACACACTGCACTACACACTGTACTACACACTGTACTGTACACTGCACTACACACTGTACTACACACTGTACTACACACTGTACTACACACTGTACTGTACACTGCACTACACACTGTACTACACACTGTACTGTAAACTTTACTACACACTGTAGTGTACACTGCACTACACACTGTACTACACATTGTACTGTACACTGTACTGTACACTGCACTACACACTGTACTGCACACTGCACTACACACTGTACTACACACTGTACTGTACACTGCACTACACACTGTACTACACACTGTACTACACACTGTACTACACACTGTACTGTAAACTTTACTACACACTGTAGTGTACACTGCACTACACACTGTACTACACACTGTACTACACACTGTACTGTACACTGCACTACACACTGCACTACACACTGTACTGTACACTGCACTACACACTGCACTACACACTGTACTACACACTGTACTGTACACTGTACTACACACTGTACTGTACACTGCACTACACACTGTACTACACACTGTACTGTACACTGCACTGCACACTGTACTACACACTGTATTACAAACTTTACTACACACTGTACTGTACACTGTACTACACACTGTACTGTACACTGTACTGCACACTGTACTGCACACTGTACTACACACTGTACTGTACTACAAACTGTATTACAAACTTTACTACACACTGTACTGTACACTGTATTACACACTGTACTGCACACTGTACTGTACACTGTACTGCACACTGTACTACACATTGTACTGTACTACACACTGTACTGTACTACACACTGTATTACAAACTTTACTACACACTGTACTGTACACTGTATTACACACTGTACTGCACACTGTACTGTACACTGTACTGCACACTGTACTACACACTGTACTGTACTACACACTGTATTACAAACTTTACTACACACTGTACTGTACACTGTATTACACACTGTACTACACACTGTACTCTACTACACACTGTACTGTACTACACACTGTATTACAAACTTTACTACACACTGTACTGTACACTGTATTACACACTGTACTGCACACTGTACTGTACACTGTACTGCACACTGTACTACACACTGTACTGTACTACACACTGTATTACAAACTTTACTACACACTGTACTGTACACTGTATTACACACTGTACTACACACGTGGGAAAGAGCTGCAGGTCGGATTCAAACCCTGGACACTGTACTGCACACCGTTCTACACACAGTACATATAGTACACACAGTATACACAGGTGTTGGATGGTGCTTTTGGCCAGCAGCATACAGGAAGTGATGTCACAGCTGACCCAGGTGTGTCCTCCTTCTTTCCTGTTGGAACCAGATAAGTATTCTGAGCACGCTCAGTGTCCTTCCTGTGCTGCGTTCAGGGTCAGGGTGACGGTTGGATTTCTCCACGTCCTCCAGGTTTGGTTTCACTGCTCGCTCACAGGAAGTCTTTTAATGTTGTCCTGTGTGTGTGTGTGTGTGTGTCCAGCCGAAGCCCACCAAAGGTCGGATGCGTATCCACTGTCTGGAGAACGTGGACAAAGCTCTGCAGTTCCTGAAGGAACAGAGGGTTCACCTGGAGAACATGGGCTCTCATGACATCGTGGACGGGAACCACAGACTGACTTTGGGCCTCATCTGGACCATCATCCTCCGCTTCCAGGTAACCTTGGGCTGTCAGCTCACACCTGGTGTTACCACGGTGACCAGTCCACACACCGAATCAGCTGTTAGAATGCTAACAGAACTGGCAGCCAGAGTGTTAAAGTAATGTGATTACTTAAAGAAGTACTCTGTAGCTGCCTTTAAAGCGAGGAGTAATAGATTACATGCTGTGCTGTGGAAAACACAGAGCCACGCCTCCTTTCATTACTCATTAACAGCCCGGCCTCTAATTGATTGACTGTCTCAGTGTCAGGTTAAAGTCCAGGTTTGTTCATGTTTTACTGGAAGCAGGCTGTCGTCGTGGAAACAGATTCCAGGTGACATCACACACACGAAGATGAAGAGTGACACAGACAGACAGACAGAGAGACAGACAGAGAGAGAGACAGAGAGAGAGACACGTGGGAAAGAGCTGCAGGTCGGATTCGAACCCTGGACTGTTGCGGCAAGGACTGAGCATTTGCAGCGCAGCTTCCTCCTAAATGCTCCACTCAGAGCTGCTGTAGGAGTTTTCACAAACAGCTCCACCAATCAGATTGCAGAAACACTGAACTGCATTTTAGATGAAGAGCCAATCAGCTCATCAGCCAATCGAAAACAATCAGTTCAGGTGATGTCAGCCAATCACAACCAAAGAAGTTTGATGTGGCAGTGTATGGATCAGACAGGTGTGCTCTCCCAGTCTCTAACCTGTTCTCACCTGTACATGCAGATGTGTTCTTACCTGTTCTCACCTATTCTCTGACTGGTTGTGTTTTGATGTTCAGATTCAGGACATCAGCGTGGAGACTGAAGACAACAAAGAGAAGAGATCAGCCAAAGACGCTCTGCTGCTGTGGTGTCAGATGAAGACGGCAGGGTGAGACTCAAACCATGAGTACTGCTGATACTACAAGTACTGCTAATATCAGCAGTAAATTACGATTCTCTGCAATGAAGAATTCATTAACATTTCATCTCTGACTTTATCAACATCAGCAACGATGACTCACACCAGGTGTGCTTTTCCTCAGGTATCCCAACGTAAACATCCACAACTTCACCACGAGCTGGAGAGACGGGATGGCCTTCAACGCTCTCATCCACAAACACAGGTAACATCATCTTCACGCACAGGTAACATCATCTCCATCACACACAGGTAACATCTTCATCACGCACAGGTAACATCTTCATCACGCACAGGTAACATCATCTCCATCACACACAGGTAACATCTTCATCACGCACAGGTAACATCATCTTCATCACACACAGGTAACATCATCTTCATCACGCACAGGTAACATCTTCATCACGCACAGGTAACATCTTCATCACGCACAAGTAACATCATCTTCATCACACACAGGTAACATCTTCATCACGCACAGGTAACATCTTCATCACACACAGGTAACATCATCTTCATCACACACAGGTAACATCATCTTCATCACGCACAGGTAACATCGTCTTCATCACGAACAGGTAACATCATCTGTGTGTTCTCTTCAGGCCTGACCTGATCGACTTTGACAAGCTGAAGAAGTCCAACGCTCACTACAACCTGCAGAACGCTTTCAACCTGGCAGAACAACACCTGGGCCTCACCAAGCTGCTGGACCCAGAGGGTAAGGTCCTGATCCAGTTTAACTGAACTGGGCCTGAGACCTGCAATGAGTTGGCCGGTTCAGTTCAGAGACTCTGCCTTCATGCTGTGTTTGTGTTGCAGATATCAGCGTGGACCATCCCGACGAGAAGTCCGTCATCACCTATGTGGTCACCTACTATCACTACTTCTCCAAGATGAAGGCTCTGAAGGTTGAAGGCAAACGCATTGGAAAGGTCAGAGAGCGAGACTGAGACTCATAAAAACTAAGACTGAGACTGATTAAGACTGAGTCTAGATCTAGTGCTGGTGCAGGAGGTGGAGTGTTACCAGTTAGATATAGTTGGACTTGCCTCCACGCACAGTGCTGGTCCTGAAACTAAAATGAAGATGACAAAGACATCAAACTATGTACTAATACTACGAGTACTGCTGATACTACGAGCATTTGGCCCTGCTGATGTGTTCTGAGCATTATGTGATGAAATATGAAGAAGATCTGTCCTCTTGTCCAGGTGTTGGATAACGCCATAGAGACGGAGAAGATGATTGAGAAGTACGAGTCTCTGGCTTCAGACCTGCTGGAGTGGATCGAGCAGACCATCATCATCCTCAACAACAGGAAGTTTGCCAACTCTCTAGTCGGAGTTCAGCAGCAGCTTCAGGCTTTCAACACCTACAGGACGGTGGAGAAGCCCCCAAAGTCAGAGCCTTCACTGAACCCTGTCTCTTACACCCTGTCGCCTCCTCTCTCCTCCTCCCCTCCTCTTGTCTCCCCATCTCACCTCCTCTTGTCTCCTTTCCTCTCCTCTCCTCCTCTCATCTCCTCTCTCCTCCTTGTCCTTCAGGTTCACGGAGAAGGGGAACCTGGAGGTTCTCCTCTTCACCATCCAGAGTAAAATGAGAGCCAACAACCAGAAGGTGTACATGCCGAGAGAGGGCAAGCTCATATCCGACATCAACAAGGTCAGAAAGCTGCAAGACTCCAGGACTGAGTTCCAGGACTGAGGTCGATCAGCTGATCAGATAAATTTATTTTATAAATAAAATGTAAAAAATCAGTTTCCATCTATTCAAAACAAATATCAGCTGTTAATAATTTGTCAGCTGTCTGAGTTCATGTTGTTCGGTGACTCTGCAGCGACCTCTGTTGGTTCATACTTGATGGACTGGAGGAGTCCACAGTTTGGTTCTTGGTGTTTGATGTGGTCATGTTCGTTTGTCAGGCCTGGGAGCGACTGGAGAAAGCGGAGCACGAGAGGGAGTTGGCTCTGAGGACGGAGCTGATTCGTCAAGAGAAACTGGAACAACTTGCCAGACGCTTTGACCGCAAGGCGGCCATGAGAGAGACGTGGCTGAGTGAGAACCAGAGGCTGGTGTCACAGGTAGGAAGGGGGCAGCTACCGGTGCGACACTTCCTGTTATGGTTCTTACTTGTTGGTTTCATGAATGTTTCCTTTTCTCTCCAGGACAACTTTGGATTTGACCTTCAGGCCGTTGAGGCGGCCACCAAGAAGCACGAGGCGATTGAGACGGACATTGCAGCGTACGAGGAACGTGTCCAGGCTGTTGTCGCTGTGGCTAAGGAGTTGGAGGTAGAGCACTACCACGACATCAAACGCATCACGGCCAGGAAGGACAACGTGATCCGGTTGTGGGAATACCTGCTAGAGCTACTAAAGGCCCGCAGACAGAGACTAGAGATGAACCTGGGCCTGCAGAGGGTCTTCCAGGAGATGCTCTACATCATGGACTGGATGGACGAGATGAAGGTACACTGATGATGTTCTTATCTTTGAGCTCGGGCAGAGGGCTGATGGTCGTCTTAACTGTTGGTCTGTCTTTGTTTTAGATGTTGCTGCTGTCTCAGGATTATGGGAAACATCTGCTCGGTGTGGAGGACCTGCTACAGAAACACGCCCTGGTTGAGGCTGACATCGCGATCCAGGCTGACAGGGTGAAGGCAGTTTCTACCAACGCCAACAAATACTCCGTCAATGATGATGGTGAACAGCATCCTTTGGTTTCAAATAATTTGTCCACATTCTGTCGTGTTTGTTCTCTTCTGACTTCCTAATGAGGAGTCTTGTAGCACCAGGACCATGGGTAGTAGCTAACATAGTGTCTTCCTATCCAGGCTACAAGCCCTGCGACCCGCAAGTCATTCAGGACCGGGTTTCCCACCTGGAGTTCTGCTACCAGGAGCTGACACAGCTGGCCGCTGAGCGCCGTGCCCGTCTGGAGGAGTCCCGCCGCCTCTGGAAGTTCTTCTGGGAGATGGCAGAGGAGGAGGGCTGGATCCGTGAGAAGGAGCAAATCCTGTCCTCTGTCGAGCACGGCAAAGACCTGACTGGGGCACTACGCCTCCTCAGCCAGCAACGCGCCTTGGAGGATGAGATGAGCGGCCGTGCTGGCCACCTCCAACACACCATCGCAGAGGGCCAGGCCATGGTGGAGGCTGGACACTTTGCTTCCACCAAGATCCAGGAGCGCATCGCTGATCTCCAGGCTCAGTGGGCGGCACTGGAGCAGCTGGCTGTGGCGAGGAAGAAGCGGCTGGAGGATGCTCTGGCACTGCACCAGTTCCAAGCTGATGCAGATGATGTTGACGCCTGGACCCTGGACGCCCTGCGCATTGTCTCCAGTGGAGAGACGGGCCATGACGAGTTCTCCACTCAGGCTTTGGTCAGGAAGCACAAGGATGCCGCAGCAGAGGTGGCAAGCTACCGTCCAGTCATTGACTCACTTCACGAGCAGGCCGCCTCACTTCCTGAGGAGGAGTCTGTGTCAGAAGAGGTGCGCGGTCGGTTGGCCGGCATTGAGGAACGCTACAAGGAAGTGTCGGAACTGACGAAGCTGAGGAAGCAGGCACTGCAGGATGCTCTGGCGCTCTACAAGATGTTCAGCGAGGCGAATGCTTGTGAGGTTTGGATTGACGAGAAGGAGCTGTGGCTGAACAGCATGGAGATCCCTGAAAAACTGGAGGATCTGGAGGTCATACAGCACAGGTAGGACTACAAGAGGCTGCAAGTTTGTGATGTTACACCTCTTTTAGCCAGCACCACATTCATGTGGCCTGTGTCCTCTGCAGGTTTGAGAGTCTGGAGCCTGAGATGAACAACCAGGCATCTCGTGTTGCTGTGGTGAACCAGATTGCCCGGCAGCTGATGCACAATGGTCACCCTAGCGAAAAGGACATCAAGACCCAGCAGGACAAACTCAATAACAGGTACAGACAAATGTAACTAGCTGTAAACACTGTGACACTGCAGGTATGATTGTAGCTGTAGACTGATGATCCTCTTCTCTAGGTGGAGCCAGTTCCGTGATCTGGTGGACCAGAAAAAGGAGTCCTTGAACTCAGCTCTGGGAGTGCAGAATTACCACCTTGACTGCAACGAAACCAAGTCCTGGATCAAAGAAAAGACCAAAGTCATCGAATCCACCCAGGAGCTGGGAAATGACCTCACCGGGGTCATGGCCCTGCAGCGCAAACTGACAGGTATGGAACGAGACCTGGCTGCCATCGAGGACAAATTAGGTGATCTGCGAGGCGAGGCTCAGCGGTTGGCAGAGGAGCACCCCGACCAGGCCAAGGCCATTACAGGCCGTCTGGCTGAGATCAATGCCGTCTGGGAGGAAATGAAGAACACTCTGAAGAACCGCGAAGAGTCTCTGGGAGAGGCCAGGAAGCTGCAGCAGTTCCTGCGTGAGTTGGATGACTTCCAGTCCTGGTTGTCCCGCACTCAGACAGCTATCGCCTCCGAGGACATGCCCAACACGCTTGCTGAAGCTGAAAAGCTCATGGCCCAGCACGATGGGATCAAGAACGAGATCCAGAATTATGAGGAAGACTACCAGAAGATGCGGGACATGGGAGAGATGGTGACACAGGGCCAGACGGACGCACAGTACATGTTCCTGCGACAGCGGCTGCAGGCACTCGACACCGGCTGGAACGAGCTGCACAAGATGTGGGAGAACCGGCAGAACCTGCTGTCCCAGTCCCATGCTTACCAGCTGTTCCTCAGGGACACCAAGCAGGCCGAGGCCTTCCTCAACAACCAGGTAATCTCACCTCACGTCATCACAGTCTAGTTTAGTCTGTCCAATATGTTTTCAGCTTATATTACATCACATTACTGATGATTCCTCTGACCTTTCCTGTTGTTCTCCAGAGGATGAACCCTTTTGATTTTAAAGATCTCTGCTGTCTCATTGAACTGTGTCCTTGCCCTGCAGGAGTATGTCCTCGCTCACACTGAGATGCCCACCACGCTGGAGGGTGCCGAGGCCGCCATCAAGAAGCAAGAGGACTTCATGACCACGATGGACGCCAACGAGGACAAGATCAATGGGGTGGTGGAGGCCGGCAGGCGGTTGGCCAGTGATGGAAACATCAACGCCGAACGGATCCAGGAGAGAGTAGCTTCCATTGATGACAGGTAAAAAGCTGCAGACACGTGTGTGTGTGTGTGTGTGTGTGTGTGTGTGTGTGTGTGTGTGTGTGTGTGTGTGTGTGTGTGTATATATATATATATATATATATATATATATATATATATATATATGTGTGTGTGTGTGTGTAAGTATGTATGTTTCATTTAGAGGTGTGCTTTATGGCGGTGCTACGAACTGACAGGTCATTCCCACCAGCTCCACGCTCTCCAAATATGGTTACTTCTGGCTCTAAAAAAACAAAATGGTGGCACCAAACTCAAAACAGTTGATTGCTATCGGGTGCTACCACTGTGGTGTCATCGGCATTCCCCACAGCCAATCAGCATGAAGCACTGGTGATAATCCTCTGTGTTTCAGGCATAAGAAGAACCGGGAGGCTGCGGTGGAGCTGCTGATGAGGCTGAAGGACAACAGAGACCTGCAGAAGTTCCTCCAGGACTGTCAGGAGGTCAGAGTCTGTCAAACACTCAGACTTTGTCTAACATCGTGCTCGGACCATGAACCTCTCTGTGTTTGTGTTTGCAGCTGTCTCTGTGGATCAATGAGAAGATGCTCACAGCTCAGGACATGACCTACGACGAGGCCAGGAACCTGCACAGCAAGTGGCTCAAGCATCAGGCCTTCATGGCCGAGCTGCAGTCCAACAAAGAGTGGCTGGACAAGATCCAGAAGGTGTGACCCTCTTTATGATGCGTTCACTGCACACGTGTACCTGAACTGTGCACGGAATGATCACCTGTGATCTAGATTGGCACGAGCAAACACAAGTCCTTGTTTTAAAGGTTTCACGAGGATTGTTGATAACTACAGGGTTGAATCAGGAAATGCTAATGTGTTGCATGGAGAAATACATAATAGATTTTAACAGGAGGGAGCTAGGTGACTTGTGTTAGCATGCAGTGGTGTAGCTTTGACCGGGGTTCTTTGGGTTTGTTGCACCGCAGGACGGTGCGCTGCTTGTGTCAGAAAAGCCAGAGACTGAGGCGGTGGTGAAGGAGAAGCTGTCTGCGCTCCACGCCATGTGGCAGGACTTGGAGTCCACAACGCAGACAAAGGCTCAGTGTCTGTTCGATGCCAACAAGGCTGAGCTGTTCACGCAGAGCTGCGCCGACCTAGACAAGTGGATGGGAGGCCTTGAGGGTCAAATCCAGTCAGATGACTACGGCAAAGACTTGACATCTGTCAACATCCTGCTCAAAAAACAGCAGGTACGTGATAGGAGTGCTGAGAGTATTGTGAATACTGACAGTACTGCGAGTACTACTGCAGTGAACCAAGTTTTATTACGAGTCAGTGGTAACAGGAAGTACTTTAGAGTACTTTAGCTGTAACAGAATACTGCTGTATGGTCTGGTCCCATAGATGTTGGAGAAGCAGGTGGAGGTGCGTCAGAGGGAGGTGGTGGAGCTGCAGAGCCAGGTGCAGGCTCTGGGTCAGGAGGTGAAGGACACAGATGAGGTGGACGGGCGGAGGCAGCTGGTGGAGAGGAAGTTCCAGGAGCTGCTGGAGCCCCTGAGACGCCGCAGAAACTTCCTGGTGGCATCGAGAGAAGTTCACCAGTTCAACCGAGACGTCGAGGATGAGATCGTAAGTAAACTAGGCCGAACCTCTCTGACTGTCTGTCTGTCTGTCTCTCTCTTTGACTGTCTGTCTGTCTCTCTGTCCTCAGCTCTGGGTTCAGGAGAGGTTTCCTGTCGCCATGTCCACCGATCATGGTCAGAACCTGCAGACGGTTCAGCTGCTCATCAAGAAGAACCAGGTGAGAGCAGAACACGTGAGACAGTGTGTGGAGGACCGGGAAATCATGTGATGGGACGAGGTGTCCATCAACCAATCAGTGATCATGAATCTGTTGCAGACCCTTCAGAAGGAGATCGCAGGTCATCAGCCTCGTATTGATGACATAATGGAGCGCAGTGAGAGTCTCCTGAAGGACGCCTCGTCCAGCAGTGATGTCATCCGTCAGCGCCTGGCCGACCTGCAGGAACTGTGGCGACAGCTAACGGAGGAGGCGGAGCTCCGTCACGGCCGACTGGAGGAGGCGCACAAAGCTCAGCAGTACTACTTCGATGCAGCTGAGGCCGAGGCGTGGATGAGCGAGCAGGAGCTGTACATGATGTCAGAGGAGAAGGCCAAGGTGAGGGCGGAGACAGGACACACCTGTCAGCCTGTGATAGACTGAGCCTGCAGGCAGGGCTCAGGGCTAAATGTTTGTGGTTTGTCATTGGTCAGGACGAGCTGAGCGCCGTCACCATGCAGAAGAAGCATCAGATTGTGGAGCAGGCGGTGGAAGACTACGCTGAGACCGTCCACCAGCTGTCTAAGACCAGCAGAGGACTGGTGGCTGACGGACACCCGGAAAGGTGCACACGCCACACCAGGATGCCACACCAGACTGAACTAGTTTGTGTTATCACCATGGTAACAGGAGTGTGTGTGTGTGTGTGTGTGTCTGTGTGTGTGTATCAGTGAACGTATCAGCATGCGGCAGTCTCAGGTGGATAAGCTCTACGCTGGCCTGAAGGACCTATCAGAGGAGAGGCGGGGCAAACTGGATGAGAGGCTCCGCCTCTTCCAGCTGAACCGTGAGGTCGATGACCTCGAGCAGTGGATCGCTGAGCGGGAGGTGGTGGCTGGGTCGCACGAGCTGGGACAGGACTACGAACACGTCACCGTACGTCACTGTGACTGACAGTACTGAGTATTATTTATGATCACATGACCGCTGACCTCTGACCTCTGTGCTCAGATGCTGCAGGAGCGTTTCCGGGAGTTCGCCCGGGACACCGGGAACATTGGCCAGGAGCGCGTGGACGCTGTGAACCGCCTGGCAGACGAGCTGATCAACACCGGTCATGGTGACGCAGCAACGGTGGCAGAGTGGAAAGATGGGCTGAACGAGGCCTGGGCTGACCTGCTGGAGCTCATCGACACCCGGACGCAGATCCTCGCCGCCTCCTTCGAACTTCACAAGTTCTATCACGACGCCAAAGAGATCCTGGGACGGATTGTAGATAAGCAGAAGAAGCTGCCAGAGGAGGTTGGACGCGACCAGAACACGGTGGAGACGCTGCAGAGGATGCACACCACCTTCGAACATGACATCCATGCCCTGGGAACACAGGTCAGTTACATCATGGGAACTTTTCGGGTTTATGGAGACACAAGTGGTGGCAGATGATTCCACACGGGGAGTTGAACCCTCAACCTTTGTGTTGCAGGTGAGGCAGCTGCAGGAGGACGCGGTGCGCCTTCAGTCGGCGTACGCTGGAGACAAAGCCGACGACATCCAGCGGAGGGAGAGCGAAGTGCTGGAAGCCTGGAGGAGTCTGTTGGAGGCCTGCGACGGACGCAGGGTCCGCCTTCTCGACACCGGGGACAAGTTCAGGTTCTTCAGCATGGTCCGAGACCTGATGCTGTGGATGGAGGATGTGATCCGGCTCATCGAAGCCCAGGAGAACCCCAGGTAAGCAGAGCGTGCTGCTCTCTCCTGGACTGGAACTCATGATATGACGTGAACGGTGATAAACGTCTTATGTTTCCTTGTGTCTTCAGAGACGTGTCGTCAGTGGAGTTGCTCATGAACAACCATCAGGGCATTAAGGCTGAGATCGACGCCCGAAACGACAGCTTCACGGCCTGCATCGAACTGGGGAAAGCCCTGCTGGCCCGAAAACACTACGCTTCAGAGGAGGTGAGGACACAAGCAGAGAGATTAAATATATTAAGTACAAACTAATGTGATTAAAAAAAGACAGAATAAGAATGAGTTAAACAGGAAGGAGACAAAAGATTTAACATGAATTTAAACGAAAACACACACAAGGCACCGTACCCGCCAACCTCTGCTCCCTGTGTGATCCTGTGCATGTGTTCCAACAGGTGCCAGCTGGATGGGATAAATGTGGAGGAATAATTTCACATAAAGTTTTCAACTTGACTTAACTTTAAATAACATTCGGCTTCAGAACAGGTGAACAGGACAGACAGTGAACAGGTGTGTCTGTCGTGTTGACGCTCTCTCTGTGTTCAGATTAAGGAGAAGTTGCTGCAGCTGACGGACAAGCGGAAAGAGATGATTGACAAGTGGGAGGACCGGTGGGAGTGGCTACGACTCAGTAAGACTCACACACTTCCTGTTTCCACACACTTTCCATGACACGGGGTCAGAGGTCACAGAGCTGGAAACGCTGCAGGTGGTTTGGCCACATGATTGCGTTCTTCACAGGAATCATCAGAGTGAAACGTTTACTCACATGGCAGCCATTTTGTTTCACGTCACACTCACCTGTCGAGTTTCAACAGCATGAAACAAGAAACAGGAAGTAACACATATAAATATAAATTAACAGCTGAAACACTTCCTGATGACTTTTCATATTAAAAGTCAACAATTTAAAATGCTGGAAAACTTTTATTTTGACCCTTTGACCCTGTCATCTGCCCTCGTGTCCTCCCTCCTTGTGTCCTCTGTCCTTGTCTGCTCCCCCTCAGTCCTGGAGGTGCACCAGTTCTCGCGGGATGCAGGTGTGGCTGAGGCGTGGTTGCTAGGTCAGGAGCCATACCTGTCCAGCAGGGAGATGGGTCAGAGCGTGGACGAGGTGGAGAAACTCATCAAACGCCACGAGGCCTTTGAGAAGTCGGCCGCCACGTGGGAGGAGCGCTTCTCTGCTCTGGAGCGCCTGACTACGGTGAGGCGAGGGGGATAAAACATGTTAACTCAGAGCTAGCTGGAGTTAGCCACAGCTAACATTAGCGATAGTGATTTCTTGGTGGTTGTCATGATGACTCCCTCCAGCCAATCACAGCTGTCTGTGTGTCTGTCTGTCTGTCTTCCAGCTGGAGCTGCTGGAGGTGCGGAGGCAGCAGGAGGAAGAGGAGAGGATGAGGAAGCCGCCGTCTCCCGAGCCACCTGTGATTCAGCAGGAAGAGGCTGAACAGCAGAGGTGAGAGTTTGACCACAGCGCCCTCTGCAGAACGCCACAGGAAGTGCAGCTTTAATGACTTCTGTCTCTCTGCAGCGGGGTTGTTGCTCAGAACGGACTGTCGTCAGATCAGGACTCTCCTCGGGTCAGTATTTACTCATCATCATCATCTTCTTCATCACAACCATGAACTCAGACAGAAGACCAGTCGATTTACTATCTGTGAAGGTTGTCCGTCATCAGGTCAGAGTGTTGAAGGTTCATCAGGTCAGAGTGTTGAAGTTAGAATTGAAGAAGTCCAGCTGATACGAGAACCTTTGACATGTGTTCAGATTCCTCTAACTCACAGATAGATCCAAGCAGCATCCAAGATCATTAACATTTAAAACTGAACTCTGACTTATTCATTAGTATTTTCATTAGAAATTTGATTCTTACTCGTCAACAGTAAACACTCAAATATTTTAAATCTAACGCTCTGCAAACACTTCCTGTTCAGGATGCTGTGGATGCTGGCAACCTGGTGAATGGCGTAGCCGAGCGTAGCTCTAAGGAGCCAAGTCCCGGCGGCTCCCCAACCCTCGGGAGGAAGAGCAAAAGCAGCCAGTCATCCACACTACCGTACAAAAACCAGGACTCGACGTCCTCGTCGCAACTCGAAGGACTCCTGCACCGCAAACATGAGTGGGAGGGGCACAACAAGAAGGCATCCAACAGGTAAAGGTCCTTCACCACAAGATCCATCTCACCCCACAACAAAGCATCTCACTGTCTCGCTCTGTGATTGGCAGATCGTGGCACAACGTGTATTGTGTCATCAACAACCAGGAAATGGGTTTCTACAAAGACAGCAAGACGGCGGCTCAGGGAGTCCCGTACCACAACGAAGTACCCATCAGCCTGAAGGAGGCGACCTGTGACGTGGCATCAGACTACAAGAAGAAGAAACATGTCTTCAAACTCCGGTAAGAAAGGTTCAGGCTCAGGTTCTGGTTCTGGTTTAGACTGAACTGTGTCTGAGGACACTCATCACAAGAACATGGTCCAGACCAGAACCAGCTGAGAACATGGTCTGTGTCTAAATATACGGAGTGAACATTTGTTTGATCTTCTGTTCTGTTTCAGACTCACTGATGGAAATGAGTATCTGTTCCAAGCCAAAGACGAAGTAAGTCTGGCTCTTTAGAACTTCAGAACTTTTTGTGTGGTAGTTAGATTTCTGTCATCGACACAGTAAATCATCTGTAGATACACCTGTAGAACTCATAGAATCATGTGTATAACCCATTGAACCACCTGTAGACCATGTAGAATCACCTGCAGACCATGTAGAATCACCTGCAGAGCCTGTAGAATCACCTGTAGAATCACTTGTAGAACCCATAGAAGAACCATAGAACCTGTTGTCTGTGTTCTCTCTGACCTGTGTCGCCCCCTGTAGGAGGAGATGAGCACCTGGATACAGGCCATCCTGAATGCCAACACTGACCGCTCCGACATGCAGAGTAGTAACCCCGGCACACCGGCGTCTGGGCGCGCTCAGACGCTGCCGGCTGCTGTCATGCTCACCACCGAGTCAAGTCCCGGCAAGAGAGAGAAGGACAAAGAGAAGGAGAAGGAGAAACGCTTCAGTCTATTCAGCAAGAAGAAACAGTAGAGCACTGAAGGCACTTTGGTGAAACGGACCGGTCCGATCCCGACCCGCGCTCCGACGCAGGAAATGCCTTATTTAGCTTTAGCTATTTCTCATTACTCGCCGCCAGCTGGAACGTGAACTGACACCTGCGTACGAGCGTGAGTCCAGGTGTGAGCTTCATGAAGGTCTCGTCAGAGGACAGGCGAGGGCGTCCCTCACCTGTCCTCTGACGAGACCTTCATGAAGTTCAACAGCTGTCAGAACGACCAGTCATTAACCTCCCGACACTTCCCGTTCCCTCAAACTGCCATTCAGTGTTTAAACAGACGGTTACTTTTCATCTTAACAAGGACATCAGACTCAGTTCAGCATCATGAAACCAAAACCAAACAAATGAACCTGATGGTGACATCATTGCTTATGTTGACATCACTGCTGATGTCACCACTGAACAGCCAGTGGCGGGGGTTGATGGCTTTTGAGCAGAAACTGAAGTTTCACCAAAGTGTGCAGTCAGGTTGTTTTGGTTGTCTGGTCAGCTGATGAGGCGACGCCGTGCCTGAGAGCGTACGGCGGCTGCGTGACATCAGATCAACGCTTGCCATCATTTGTTGATTTATTGTTAATGTCTGAACCGCCACCTGTCGCTCTCTGCGTTGACGTCACCGGAGACCACTCTCGTTTTTTTCTTCATTTCATTTTATTTTTCTATTTTTCCATCTGTTTTTTACAATTGTTTCTGTGACGCTGTCCTCAGACAGCCTCTGTTCTTCCTCTGTTGTTGAGAAATTGGACCAATAGTGCATTTTGTTTATTATTTTTGAAGGTTTTTTTTGTTCTTTTTCGTCTTAAAAACAGCCAATCACCTTTGAGGAGCCGTATGATGTAAAATATCCACATTGCATGCTTCATCGGGCAGCGAGCGCCGCCTGAGTCATTCACCTGAAACTAAGAGTCTCCTCATTTTTTATCCTTTTCTTTGGTTCTGATGTTTCCTGTCCGGATTATGAAGGTCGGCGTGTATAACGGACACGTAAAGCGTTGCTTTGGGTGGCAGACGTACGTTGTGTACCGTCGTCAGGCAGAGAAATGAAGGTTGCTTGCTTCTCATTCAGATTTTCCGCTCTTTGATACTCGTGTTGCTCTGCGTCACTGTATATCTATTGTACTGAACATGTATGGAAGTTAACGCCATCTTACTGCACAATCACAAACACATCTATAGGAATGAAGACGCTGTTTGAGGCGAATATTTAAAGTTAGAACATAAAGGCTTTTCTCATGTATGAAACTGCACCTGTAGACTTTAAAGCTCTCTCTCTGTCAAATATGTGCGATGTCATTAAAGCTTTTAAACTTTAAATTTTCCTGTTCCTCATTTTACACCCCAGCTGCTGACATCATCATTAGTTCACCTGCTCAGAGTCAAATATGGTGCTTTGCCTCCTGGTTCAGTTAGCTGAGCGAGCAAACCGCAGTTAGCGCTTTGCTACTGATCAATTTTTCTTTATAAAGTCTGCAAGTCACCTCGCTACTGTCACATCATTATTATAGACAACATGTGTTGACATTACCATTAATGCTATCAGGTACTGTTAGCTTGTATAAAAAATATTATTAGCTTCCGTCAGAGGGTGGCCTCGTCACGGACAGTCTCTGAAGTTCAATGACCGCCTCTGGTTGTCACGGACGGTCTGTGGTCATGATGGTCCCTGGAGGTCAGTGACGGCCTCTGGTCATCACGGACAGTCTCTAGAGGTCACGGATGGTCTCTGGTCGTCACGGACGGTCTCTAGAGGTCACGGATGGTCTCTGGTCGTCACGGACGGTCTCTAGAGGTCACGGATGGTCTCTGGTCGTCACGGACGGTCTCTAGAGGTCACGGATGGTCTCTGGTCGTCACGGACGGTCTCTAGAGGTCACGGATGGTCTCTGGTCGTCACGGACGGTCTCTAGAGGTCACGGATGGTCTCTGGTCGTCACGGACGGTCTCTAGAGGTCACGGATGGTCTCTGGTCGTCACGGACGGTCTCTAGAGGTCACGGATGGTCTCTGGTCATCACGGACGGTCTCTAGAGGTCACGGATGGTCTCTGGTCATGGCGCTCTCTGGTCGTCATGGATGGTCTCTGGAGGTCGCGGGCGGCCTCTGTTGAATCCAGTTGAGGAATTCCATCGGCTGCAATACTACACCTCCCATGATGCACCGCGGGCTCAGCGCAGAGTGATCTGATTCATGAAGCCGCCGCTCTCCGAGCGGATGTCTGCTAAAACCGCACCTGACCGAAGGCGGGAAGCTCGCGGAGGTTAGCGCGAAGGAAACCGGAACCTGGGGCATGGATTTCAAAATAAAATCGAGCTTTCAATAAGAAACGCATCAAAGTCAGATAACTGTCTTCAAAATACACACAGAAATATAACACGAATACTGTCACACTGTTATGATCCGCCCAAAACATCTCATTTGTGTAATCAGATCTGACCTGTAAATTATGTCTATTAACGTTTATATTTCTACTCAAATGGCAAAAAGATTAAATCGTTTATTTTGAAAGTAGCCGGAAGTGCTAAGGTTAATCCTGTCGGTGTTGATGCCGTCGGTGATCCCCGGGATCTCCGTTAATATCCCGACTTTCCTTCATCATTTTCTGTTTTTGAACCGGCCAGCTGCCGCGGGTCTCTGCCGGCCCTCAGCGTCTCTCGCCCGGCTCTCAGGAGCAGGTGCAGTCGGTGTCGGACGGTGTAGATGGTGGATTTCTCTGGATGCGGACCGACGGGGATAAATCGGGGCTGTAATCTCCGGATTTCAGCTGGAAACAGCCAACCGACGGCGGCGGGAACCAGCGGAGGGATTTTCTGTGATTTCAGCCTTCAGACATTCATTCTGAAATTACCGCCAAATAATTTCAGGAATTTAGATTAATTGTTCTGAACGGAACCTCGGTAAGATCAACGGAGATCACAGCGAGACTCCCGTTACCCCCGTTTAACGCTCTGTCAGGCGACTGCTGACACCGACACATGTGGTCTGAACGGGACCCATATTTATAGTTATTCATATTTACTCATGTTTATCTTTAATGTGTTCACATGTCTTCTTTCATTTATCAGGTAATAACGTTCTCTTATTAGGAATGCTCCTGCAGGGTCCCGTAACTGCTGTTAGCCCTGTTCTCCTGACATGTAAAGAACCTTCTACTTACATTGAAAGAACCTTCTACTTACATTTAAGGAATCTTCCACTAACATTGAAAGAACCTTCTACTGACATTTATAGAACCTTCTACTTACATTCAAAGAACCTTCTACTTACATTTAAAGAACCTTCAACTGACATTTATAGAACCTTCAACTGACATTCAAAGAACCTTCTACTTACATTGAAAGAACCTTCTACTTACATTTAAAGAACCTTCAACTGACATTTATAGAACCTTCAACTGACATTCAAAGAACCTTCTACTTACATTCAAAGAACCTTCTACTTACATTTAAAGAACCTTCAACTGACATTTATAGAACCTTCAACTTACATTCAAAGAACCTTCTACTTACATTTAAAGAACCTTCTCCTAACATTTAAACAACCTTCTCCTAACATTTAAAGAACCTTCTACTGACATTTATAGAACCTTCAACTGACATTCAAAGAACCTTCAACTGACATTTAAAGAACCTTCTACTTACATTTAAAGAACCTTCTCCTAACATTTAAACAACCTTCTCCTAACATTTAAAGAACCTTCTACTGACATTTATAGAACCTTCAACTGACATTCAAAGAACCTTCAACTGACATTTAAAGAACCTTCTACTTACATTTAAGGAATCTTCCACTAACATTGAAAGAACCCTCTATTTACATTTAAAGAACCATCTATTGACATTTATAGAACCTTCTACTTACATTTAAAGAATCTTCTACTTACATTCAAAGAACCTTCTACTTACATTTAAAGAACCTTCTCCTAACATTTAAACAACCTTCTCCTAACATTTAAAGAACCTTCTACTGACATTTAAGCAACCTTCTACTGACATTTATAGAACCTTCAACTGACATTCAAAGAACCTTCAACTGACATTTAAAGAACCTTCTACTGACATTTATAGAACCTTCAACTGACATTCAAAGAACCTTCTACTGACATTTAAAGAACCTTCTACTGACTTTCAAAGAACCTTTTTCTTATAGTTCAAGAATCTTCTACTTACACGTAAAGAACTTTCTACAGACACTTAGAGAACCCCTATTAAGACTGTTCTACTTGGATTTAACCTTCATGGTCACCTTCATCATCACCTTCATCGGTATCTTCACCTTCGCCATCATCAGGATGACTTTCATCAAACAGGTTTTA
Source organism: Nibea coibor (assembly GCA_023373845.1). Classification (NCBI taxonomy): domain Eukaryota; kingdom Metazoa; phylum Chordata; class Actinopteri; family Sciaenidae; genus Nibea; species Nibea coibor. The sequence continues at coordinate 287,304 of CM041719.1, read as the reverse complement.
CAGTTTCTTGGATGTAGTGCTGTGCTGCCAGCTAAAGCTTATGTAGTTTTGTAGTCCTGAAGCACTGACATCATCAGTCCACCTGTGACACACTGATTTGTTTTGGCAGTGAGCCTGCAGGTTGGAATTATGGGAAGTGCAGTTGGATGTTCCGCTGTTAGAGAGACCACGATGATGAACTATAGTTCCCGTCAGCATTAGGACCAGCAGCAGGTTTGGATGGACTCAGGTCTGACTGAGTCTTCGTAGCCGATGACACATCGCCGTCACACAGGACGAACCTATTCTCAACTCGTCAGACTTCCTGTCTTTTTTTCATGGATCTTTAACATTGATGTTCCAACATGTCAGATAAGACGGCGCCGCGCTGCCAGCTGAGGCTGGAGTGGATTCATGGGTACAGAGGTCACCAGTGTCGGAATAACCTGTACTACACTGCGGGAAAAGAGGTGGTCTACTTCGTGGCTGGGGTGGGTGTGGTATACAACACCAGAGAACACACCCAGAAGTTCTACCTGGGACACAACGATGACATCATCAGGTGAAGCGGCGGTTCTAACGAGCAGCTGATGCCGCTGTGCTTTGTATGCTAGATGAACCATTTACACTGCTATTGTCTGTCTGTAGGAGGCGCTCACCGTCTATGTCTCCTCACCTGTCTCTCTCTCCTCCACTTCACCTGTTTCCCTTTCCTCACCTGTCTGTCTCTCAGTCTGGCGATCCATCCAGACAAGATCCAGGTGGCAACAGGTCAGGTGGGTAAGGACCCATTCATCTGTATCTGGGACACATACGCCATGCAGACAGTGTCCATCCTGAGGGACGCCCACACACACGGAGTGGCCTGTTTGGCCTTCGACTCTGATGGCCAGGTGAGACCATGCTCCCTCACGATGATGTCAGAGTTACAGATGACAGCGTTCCCACTGCAGTGACTCTGGATGTTTGTTTTGTCTCATAGCGTCTGGCGTCGGTTGGTTTGGATGCCAAGAACACGCTGTGTGTCTGGGATTGGAGGAGAGGACGAGTCCTCGCCACGGCAACCGGACACTCAGACCGGGTATGACACTCCATTCATTTACGATTTAACCATTTAAGTTTAGTCCACCTTAGTCCAGTTTATCAAATCAAACTTTATCTGTACAGCCAAAAGTCACAAACACATTTATCCTCAGAGGCTTCACAGTCTGTACAGGGAGTGACACCCTCTGTCTTTAGACCCTCGGTTCCAGTGAGGAAAAACTTGCCCACAAAAACCTTTAACAGGGAAAACATGTGGAAGAAACCTCAGGAAGAGCCACAGAGGAGGGATCCCTCTCCCAGGACGGACAGACGTGCAATGGATGTCACATGTACAGAACAATCAACACGAACATGTCGTACAATTACAATGAATGATAGAATGATTACAGCAGCAGTGGAACCTGTGATAGAGAGACACAGATGCACAGCAGCAGTAAATCATTAACTATAAACTGTGATGGAGATATGGGAGCAGTAATGACAGTAATAATATATGTAGTGGACGTCAGCAGCAGACCACAGCAGCAGCCACGATCCATGAGAACCTGCTGCACGAGAGAGCACAGAGACTCCAGGGAAGAAGTTTAGTTAGTAACATGCATTATTGAGACAGGTAGGTTTACAGATGGTGGTGGTGATGGGACCTTAATCAAATCAAATCAAGTTTATTTGTATAGCCCTTTATATCTAAACGGCACCCAAAGTGCTTTACAACAAAGTCATAAAAACAATACACAACAAACAAATAAAAATCATTTTAAAAAGGCGTCAGACTTTAGTCCACTTTGGTCCACCATAGTCCACCATAGTCCACTATAGTTCAGCTTGTCCTGACCCTGATCCTGACCCTGGTCCTGGTCCTTCGTGTCCTGCAGATCTTTGACGTGGCCTGGGATCCGTTCCAGCCAAGCCGCCTGGTCAGCTGTGGAGTCAAACACATCAAGGTGAGACAGGAAGTTGTGATGTCACAGATGGTGATCATGTGACCTCCTGGTTATTGATGCTCAGTCAGCTGTTTGAACATGTGTGTGTTACGGGAATTTTAAAGAAAACCCTTGAATAAGGAGGACCGGATTCGAAGCATCAAAGTTTGAATTTATTGTTCTTGTACAAGAGGAGAATTTCACTGTGCAACACACTAAATGGGTTACAGAGAAAAAGGCTCCCTGAGGAGCTCTGACAGTTGGTTCTTATGCATTTTCCTAAAAATGGGCTGTCTCAACCATTGCCAAGTGTTAACATATATAACTTGCAAACGGTTATTCTTCAACATGCCCCCTAATCAGTGGCCAGTATATCCCCAATCTAAATGTCACCTCTCTGACCTGTCTCTGACCATTGTTCTGTCCTCTATTTATACATTAACCTAAACTTTACCTCACCCTGCCAGTCTCAGTAACATCAAAGGGAAGTGCACTTAAGACATGTAATAAATAGGAACTCACAAACATTGTATAGTTTGAAACATCTAAATAGCAGTGTAATCCTAATTTTTATAAAAGTGTATACTGTGTGTAGTTCTGGACTCTGTGCGGGAACGCTCTGACTCCAAAGAGAGGGATCTTTGGGAAGACGGGTGACCTGCAGACCATCCTGTGTGTCTCTGCAGCCAAAGATGAGCTGACGTACTCCGGAGCTCTGAACGGTGACGTCTACGTGTGGAGAGGAATCAGTCTGATCAGGACTGTACAGGCCGCACACGGGGTACACACGCTGTATATATGTTCATATATACTTATATTTATATGGAGGTATCTCTAATGTGTGCATTTAAATCTGTTCAGGCAGGAATCTTCAGCATGCACGCCTGTGAGGAAGGATTCGCCACAGGAGGGCGAGACGGCTGCATCCGACTGTGGGACGTGGACTTCAAACCCATAACCAAGATCGACCTGAGGGAGGCGGAGCAGGGATACAAAGGTCTGATCCACCCGCTCACCTGGACACTTCCTGTACACTTTGAATTGGTTTGAAACTTTGTTCATGGTCGGAAGCTGGTGGCAGGTTCTGTTGTTGTCTCAGCAAAGTAACTTAAAGAGAGAAGTAACTGATTACTTCTTGTTGGACAAAACAACAAGACATAACCTTGAACCTGAGCTGGGCAGTTCTCATGGTCAGGTGTGTTCTGTTGCAGGTCTGTCAATCCGCAGTGTTTGCTGGAAGGCTGACCGGATCCTGGCGGGAACACAAGACAGCGAGATCTTCGAGGTCATGGTCCGAGACCGGGACAAACCAGTTCTTTTGATGCAGGGTCACAGCGAGGGCGAGCTGTGGGCTCTTGACCTGCACCCCAAGCAACCGGTCGCCGTCACCGGGAGCGACGACCGCTCCGTCAGGTCGGGCTGTCCCACCAACACCTGACTGTCCCTCACCTGTATGTCCCTCACCTGACTGTCCCTCACCTGTATGTCCCTCACCTGACTGTCCCTCACCTGTCTGTCCCTCGCCGGTCTGTCTCTCGTCGGACTGTCTCTCGTCTGTCTGTTTCTCGTCTGTCTGTCCCTCACCTGTCTGTCTCTCACCTGTCAGGCTGTGGAGTCTTCCTGACCACACTCTCCTGGCTCGCTGTAACATGGAGGAATCTGTCCGGAGCGTCTCATTTAATAATGATGGATCTCAGCTTGCTCTGGGCATGAAGGACGGATCCTTCACCGTGCTGCGTGTCAGGTGACCTTAGGGTGACATCCAGCCATGTCTTTTTTCAGAGCTGAGATGAATATAATTTGATTTGAGGAAGCTGAAGTTGAGCTAATGAACCGTTGTTTTCAGGGACATGACAGAGGTTGTACACATCAAAGACAGGAAGGAAGTGATTCACGAGCTGAAGTTCTCACCGGATGGTTCTTTCCTGGCGGTGGGATCAAATGACGGGCTCGTAGATGTCTATGCTGTCGCTCAGCGATACAAGAAGGTCGGCGAGTGCAGCCGCTCGGCCTCTTTCATCACCCACCTGGACTGGTCAGTCGACAGCCGCTTCCTGCAGACCAATGACGGTGCTGGAGAGCGGCTCTTCTACAGAATGCCAGGTAGTATCTTAGTAGTACATCAGAACTTACTTAGACTGGACTTAGGACTTACCTTCACTTACCTCCCACATACCTCTGTGGTTCTGACCTTTGACCTCCTGTGTCCGGCAGCAGGGAAGCTGGTTCCTAAGGAGGAGGCAAAGGGGATCCACTGGATGACGTGGACGGGTGTTGTTGGAACGGAAGTGAATGGTATCTGGCCCAAATACTCAAATGTCACCAATGTGAACTCTGTGGACGCTAACTACAGTAGTGCTGTGCTGGTGACCGGAGACGAAATGGGCCTCGTCAAACTCTTCAGGTTCCCGTGCCTCAAGAAGGGTTTGTCTGACATATGTATTTCCACTGCAGGAACTTGGACACCTTTTAGACACTTTTAGACATTGTTTCACTTAGAGGAGTGTCCCTCTGTCTTTTTCCCAAACAGGAGCCAAATTTAAGAAGTACATCGGTCACTCAGCACATGTGACAAACGTTCGTTGGTCCAACGACCTGCAGTGGGTCATCAGCACTGGCGGAGCTGACCACGCTGTCTTCCAGTGGAGGTTCCTGCCAGAGGGCGTCATGAACGGTGTCCTTGAACCTCTCCTCCAAGGTAACATCAGCATGTATCATTTCTAACTCATGTATCATAAAATATGTGTGAATCTTGAGTCACACAGAAATGTGAACACTCAGCTGTGAACACTCAGCTGTGTGTCTTCACCTCCAACTCCAAAAAGCAAACTTCAAATTAGCCTGGTGTTAAAGTTTTTCCTGCCTGTTGTTGTTAATAAAGTTTTTCCCGCCTGTTGTCTTCAGAGGGTTACGCTGACTCAAACAGCGGAGAGTCAGACTCAGATGTGTCGGACGTCCCAGAACTCGACTCGGACATCGAACAGGAAGCTCAGACCAGCTATGAACGTCAGGTGACCAGAACACAGACCAGTCACATGCCGGCTGTCTGTCTGTCTGACTCACCTGTTTGTCTCTCTGTCTACAGGTGTATAAAGAAGACCTGCCTCAGCTGAGGAAGAAGCTGATTGGATCCCTGAAGCGTCAGAAAGCTCCAGAGGAGGGACTTCGTCTGCAGTTTGTTCACGGGTAAAACACTGAACACAGACAGGCAGAGAGACAGGCAGACAAGTATCAGGGCTTGCAGTAACCTTTATTGTGTTGGTCTTGTTTCCAGGTATCGGGGCTTGCAGTGACCTTTATTGAGACGGTCTTGTTTCCAGGTATCGGGGCTTGCAGTGACCTTTATTAAGACGGTCTTGTTTCCAGGTATCGGGGCTTGCAGTGACCTTTATTGTGGCGGTCTTGTTTCCAGGTATCGGGGCTTGCAGTGACCTTTATTGTGGCGGTCTTGTTTCCAGGTATCGGGGCTTGCAGTGACCTTTATTGTGGCGGTCTTGTTTCCAGGTATCGGGGCTTGCAGTGACCTTTATTGTGGCGGTCTTGTTTCCAGGTATCGGGGCTTGCAGTGACCTTTATTGTGGCAGTCTTGTTTCCAGGTATCGGGGCTTGCAGTGACCTTTATTGTGGCAGTCTTGTTTCCAGATATCGGGGCTTGCAGTGACCTTTATTGAGACGGTCTTGTTTCCAGGTATCGGGGCTTGCAGTGACCTTTATTGTGGCGGTCTTGTTTCCAGGTATCGGGGCTTGCAGTGACCTTTATTGTAGCAGTCTTGTTTCCAGGTATCGGGGCTTGCAGTGACCTTTATTGTGGCGGTCTTGTTTCCAGGTATCGGGGCTTGCAGTGACCTTTATTGTGGCAGTCTTGTTTCCAGGTATCGGGGCTTGCAGTGACCTTTATTGTGGCAGTCTTGTTTCCAGATATCGGGGCTTGCAGTGACCTTTATTGAGATGGTCTTGTTTCCAGGTATCGGGGCTTGCAGTGACCTTTATTGTGGCGGTCTTGTTTGCAGGTATCGTGGCTTTGACTGTCGTAACAACCTGTTCTACAGTCAGGCAGGTGAGGTTGTGTACCACGTGGCTGCTGTCGCTGTCATCTACAACCGCCTGCAGCACAGTCAGAGGTTTTACCTCGGCCATGACGATGACATCCTCAGCCTCGCCGTCCACCCGCTCAAAGACTATGTGGCCTCCGCACAGGTACGCCGAGCCAATGGGAGCGCAGCATGTTCTTGTGAGGCTGACTGAGAGTGTTTCTGATTGGCTGTCTGTTTTCAGGTGGGCAGAGACCCAGCCGTCCATGTGTGGGACGTCCAGACTCTGAAGTGTCTCTCTCTGCTCAGAGGACACCACAGCAGAGGAGTGTGTGCGCTGGACTTCACGGGTAACAACACCTGGAAACACATGAAAACACCTGTAACTTAAGCACCATTTGTTATCTCTGTCTCTCTGCCTGCCTGTCTGTCTGCCTCTATGTCTCTCTGCCTGTCTGTCTTTCTGCCTCTCTATGTCTCTGCCTCTGTGTCTCTGCCTATGTGTCTCTCTGCCTGTCTGTCTCTCTGCCTGTCTGTCTTTCTGCCTCTGTGTCTCTCTGCCTGTCTGTCTCTCTGCATGTCTGTCTTTCTGCCTCTGTATCTCTCTGCCTGTCTGTCTCTCAGTGGATGGGAAGAGTTTGGTCTCTGTGGGAATCGATGATTTTCACTCCATCGTAATCTGGGACTGGAAGAAAGGAGAGAGACTGGCCAAGGCCAGGTAAACACCTGTCTGCTGCTCACACCTCTGACCATGTGATCACTGACCATGTGACCTCTGACCATGTGATCACTGACCATGTGACCTCTGACCCTGTGACCACTGACCCTGTGCCTTCTGACCCTGTGACCTCTGACCCTGTAACCTCTGACCTGCAGCGGTCATAAGGAAAAGATCTTCGTGGTGCGCAGTAACCCGTTCAGGACGGACAAACTTCTAACTGTCGGAATCAAACACATCAAGTTCTGGCAACATTCAGGTACATCACCTAAGACACCTGACGTCGTAACACCTGATCATGATCATGTGATTAAAACATCTGTACAATTTTTAATGATCATTAGGATTGAATATTTTTTTTACTTTAGTGACTTTATATTGAATCAAAACCACTAGCTTTTTATGTGATGCTAGGCTAACAGTTCCCCCTGAATCCAGTCTTTATGCTAAGCTAGGCTAATAGTTCCCCTCTGGATCCAGTATTTATGCTAAGTTAGGCTAGCTGTGAGGCTTTTCCACTCTCGTCCTGCAGGTGGCGGTCTGACATTCAGACGGGGGATCTTTGGTAACCTGGGGAAGCAGGAGACGATGATGTCTGCGTGTTACGGCTGCTCAGAGGACCTCGTGTTCTCTGGAGCCACCAATGGAGACGTTTACATCTGGAGAGACACGACGCTCATCAAAACCGTCAAAGCCCATGACGGCCCAGTGTTCGCCATGTGCTCCCTGGACAAGGTAACACCTGGATCAGGTGTTCACTAATACCACCAGTCTGAACGTTTGATGAACGTTTTGTGGATATTGTGAAGCGGACTTGTCTGAAGCTCGCTGTTTGTTTCCTGTGTTACGTTCATTGACCAGGGCTTTGTGACGGGGGGAAAGGACGGCGTTGTGGAGCTGTGGGACGACATGTTTGAGAGATGTTTGAAGACTTACGCCATCAAGAGAGCTGCTCTCTCTCCAACATCCAAAGGTCTGACTCCTCCGTCATCCTCCATCATCTCCGATGTTTCTTTTTTTTATCAGAGCTGCTGACTCCAAACCAACTGGCTAAGACAGACCAAGACCAACTGAGAGACAGACTGAGACAGGCTGAGGAACAGGCCGAGACACAGAACAAGAGACAGACTGAGACACAGACCAAGAGACAGACTGAGACACAGACCAAGAGACAGACTGAGACACAGACCAAGAGACAGAGACTGAAACCGACTGAGAGAGACCGAGACACAGGTCAAGAGACAGACCAAGAAACAGACCGAGAGACTGAGACAGACTGAGACGCAGACAGACACAGACTGAGACATGGAGGACTCTGCAGACCTCTGGAGGACTCCGCAGAGTCTAAAAGAGTCTCTGTGTGTTTCAGGTCTGCTGCTGGAGGACAACCCGTCCATCAGAGCCATCACTCTGGGTCATGGTCACATCCTGCTGGGAACAAAGAACGGAGAAATCCTGGAGATCGACAAGAGTGGACCAATGACGCTGCTGGTTCAGGTATGACCCACAGAAATACATAAACAAATATAAAAAAATATGTGCTGTAGATATATAAATGTATATAAATATGTACTGTAAATATATATACATTTTGCAGAAACTCCTACAGCAGATGTCTATCAGACAGTGCTGTAGCCAAATTCAAGGAAGTGATTCCTTCAGTATTGAATTCAATGCCATGTCTCAATGTAGCAGAGGACTGTCTGCTCCCATGAGCCCCTCACAAATAGATCATCTTGTTGATGGTACTACAGGCTCATTACAGACAGCTCTCGACTCTATTGCACCACTGAAAAAGAAGATAATTAAACAGAGGAGGTTAGCGCCATGGTATAGCCAGCAGACTCGTAAATTAAAGCAATTGGCACGTAATTCTGAACGCAAATGGCGTGCCACTAAACTGGAAGAATCTCGCTTAGTCTGGCAAGATAATCTTAACCCCTTAATGCTTGCTGTCACAAGTATGCAGCTGCCTGACTCAATCAACCAGCCGAGATAGCGTCTGCATTCCCCCAATGCCAGTTAGTGCATATTTGTTACGGACCTAGGAACCAAGCATTTGTTTCCAGTGGTGTGATTAAAAAAGTGATTAATTTCAATAATTAATTAATTTCAAAAGTGAAATTAATAATGTCAACATTATTTACCATCTACTTAAAGGCAAAAACACACATAAAACATTTTTTATATACAGCTATATAAATTCAGGCCTTAAGGGGTTAAAACTTACAGGGAGGCTCCCCGTAATGCCAAAACAGCCTATTACTCTTCATTAATAGAGGAAAACAAGAACAACCCCAGGTTTCTCTTCAGCACTGTAGCCAGGCTAACAGAGAACCACAGCTCTATTGACCCATCTACTCCTCTAGGTCTAACTAGTAATGACTTCATGAGCTTCTTTAATGATAAAATTAGGACCATTAGAGACAAAATACATCATGCCTTTCCTTCGACAGGCACAGATCTGCATTCTGACACAGACAGTTTGGAAACAGCTGGAAAACCTGATACATATTTAGACTGTTTTTCTCCCATCGACCTTCATCAAATAACTTCAATAATTTCTTCATCGAAGTTGTCAACCTGTCTCCTAGATCCCATCCCAACCAGGCTGCTCAAGGATGTTTTACCTCTAGTTAGCCCTTCTTTACTGGATATGATTAACCTGTCTTTATTATCAGGATATGTACCACAGTCCTTTAAAGTAGCTGTAATTAAACCTCTTCTTAAAAAGCCCACTCTAGATCCAGAGGTTTTAGCCAATTACCGACCGATATCAAACCTTCCCTTTCTTTCTAAGTTACTTGAGAAAGCTGTAGCTAATCAGCTGTGTGACTTTCTCCATAAGAACAGTTTATTTGAGGATTTTCAGTCAGGATTTAGAGTCCATCATAGCACAGAGACCGCACTAGTCAAAGTTACAAACAATCTCCTAATGGCATCAGACAAAGGACTCATCTCTGTACTCGTCCTGTTAGATCTTAGTGCTGCATTTGAACCATAGACCATCAAATTCTTTTACAGAGACTGGAACATCAGATTGGCATCAAAGGAACCGCCCTAAGCTGGTTTAGGTCGTATTTCTTAGATTGATCTCAATTTGTTCATGTCAGTGATGAATCCTCCATACATACCAAAGTTTGTCATGGAGTCCCACAAGGTTCTGTACTGGGGCCACTTTGTTTTGTTATGCTGACGATACCCAATTATATTTATCAATCAGGCCTGAAACCAATCAGTTAACTAAACTCCAAGCATGTCTTAGGGATATAAAAAGTTGGATGACCTACAACTTTCTGATGTTGAACTCAGATAAAACTGAAGTTCTTGTAATTGGACCCAAACACCTCAGAAACACGGTAAAGAACCTTGGAGTTGTTTTTGATCAGGATTTGTCCTTTAATGCCCACGTAAAACAAATTTCAAAGACTGTATTCTTCCACTTACGCAACATTACCAAAATCAGACACATCCTGTCCCAAGCGGATGCAGAAAAACTAGTCCATGCATTTGTTACTTCTAGGCTGGACTACTGTAACTCTCTATTATCAGGCTGCCCCAATAAGTCTCTGAGGACTTTGCAGCTAATTCAGAATGCTGCTGCACGTGTTCTGACAGTTACAGTCAAACATAAATATATAAATATGTGCTGTGAATATGAATATATATAAACGTACCATAAATATATAAATATGTGTATACATCAATTTTGGTACAAGGACGGTCTTCATTACTCCACTTGTTATTTGACTGCTGACTGATGACCTCACTTGTCATTTCCTGTTAACACCTCTGTGTTGTGTTCAGGGTCACATGGAGGGGGAGGTGTGGGGTTTGGCGGGTCACCCTCTACTTCCTGTCTGCGCCACTGTCAGCGACGACAAAACTCTGAGAATCTGGGAACTGTCGGCCAATCACCGCATGATCGCTGTCCGCAAGCTCAAGAAGGGTGAGCGGCAGGAAGTGTTGACAACCCATCTCTGATCACATGATTTACATGCCGTGACGTGTGTGTTTGTATGTGTGTGTGACCTGTCAGGTGGGCGGTGCTGCGCCTTCTCTCCAGACGGTAAAGCTCTGGCGGTCGGGCTAAATGACGGCAGCTTCCTGGTGGTGAATGCTGACACACTGGAGGACATGGTCACCTTCCACCACCGCAGGGAGCTCATCTCAGACATCCGCTTTTCCCAAGGTACCTGGACTCAGCAAACAGATGATGACAGGTGATCGGTCAGGGGGTGATGAGTCATGGCTCTGTGTTTCAGATGTGGGGAAGTACCTGGCTGTGGCGTCCCATGATTCCTTTGTGGACATCTACAACGTCCTGACCAGTAAGAGAGTCGGCATCTGTAAAGGAGCCGGCAGCTACATCACACACATTGACTGGGACTCCAGAGGTGAGCACTCCTGTACTCACCTGTGCCCCCGTTAGCAGGAGAGGCTAATGTTACATGTTAGCAAATATTTAGGAAGGAAGGAAGTAAGGAAGGAAGGCAGTATGTTGGAATCTAACCAGGTTGTTGTCATTCATTAAAATCTTTTATAGTTAAACTTTATAAATGCGTGATGTCACGGTCATGGTTACTGTTTCTGTGTGTTGTGGACAGGTAAACTGCTGCAGGTGAACACCGGAGCTAAAGAGCAGCTTTTCTTTGAGGCTCCGCGAGGACGTAAACAGAACATCAGCGTGTCGGAGGTCAGATGTCCGACTGTCTTTGAACTTGTCATGTTGTCATGTATGTACACAAACTTGTTGGGTGTTGGTGTGTTACCAGTTTGAGAAGCTGGACTGGGCCGGCTGGACGTCGGTACTGGGTCCAACCTGTGAGGGAGTATGGCCGACACTCAGCTTCGTCAACGCCGCATCGCTCACCAAAGATCGCAAACTGCTCGCCACCGGAGACGACTTCGGCTTCCTCAAACTGTTTAGCTTCCCGTCCAGAGTGAGTGTGTGTGTGTGTGTGTTTGTTTGTGTGTTTGCTGATTTGCTAAATAGCTTGATTAAACTTGCTGCTTGTTTTGGTTCAAGGTGACCTCTGACCCTCTGACGATCATGTGATCGTTGTCATAGAAACACAGTATGACTTTTCTTTATTTCAGGGCCAGTTCGCCAAGTTTAAGAAGTACGTGGGTCACAGCACGAATGTGACGAATGTCCGCTGGTCCAATGATGACTCCATTCTGCTGTCGGTGGGCGGGGCTGACACGGCGCTGATGATCTGGACCAGAGAGCCACCAGGTCACAAAGAGAGCAAAGCTGTGGATAGCGAGGAGTCAGATGACGACACCGAGGAGGATGGAGGTAACACAGACAGGAAACAGGACGGAGCTTTTGATTGGTCCAGACACAAGCCTGGAAAAGTCTTAAAGCTGTCAAATGTTTGATTTGACTCATTGTTTTCAGGGTACGACAGTGACGTGGCGCGGGAGAAGGTGGTGGACTACGTCACCAAGATCTACTCGGCGAGCATCAGGAACATGTCAGGAACCAGACCGCACCTGCAGCACCGGGAGCTTCCTGTGGAGGAGAGGTACCATGTGATATCACATATGGATGCACTTTTTACCTGATGCTACCTTAACTGTTCTCAACTCGTTTTCTGTTCAGGCCTCCGGTGAGTCGAGCCACGCCACTGCCCGATAAGTTGCTGAGGAACAACGTGACCAAGAAGAAGAAGGTGGTAGAGGTCAGTACAAGCTCTGGCATTCGCCTGCTGACTCGGTGGAGCGGTGCTGACCACCTGTTTGTATTTTCAGGAGCTCGTACTGGAGCACGTCTTTGGCTACAGAGGTTTCGACTGCCGCAACAACCTGCATTACCTCAATGACGGAGCTGACATCGTCTTCCACACCGCCGCCGCCGTGGTCATCCAGAACCTGTCGGCTGGTCAGTCCACCTCTTAGCCTCAAACTTCACATGTTGTTGAATGATGACATCAAACTTGCTGCTTCCTGTCCTGACAGGAACTCAAAGTTTCTACCTGGAACACACCGACGACATCCTTTGTCTGACGGTCAACCAACACCCCAAATACCAAAACATCATCGCTACAGGACAGATTGGTGAGTTTCCTGTTACTTGTAGAATTAGCATCAAACAAACATAAGAGTGCTGCTAAGAGTCTGCAGGAAACAGGAAGTACAGTTCATGAAACAGGAAGTAGTGTTCAGTTTACTTCCTCATTTTCACATCTTTCCTATAAAAACACTCAGATAGTGAGGGGCTTGTCATGGACACTGATTGGTGCTCACAGCAGCCAATAGTGTTACACCCCCACCATTATGGACTGCAGCTAGTTCTGTGAGTGAGCATCACCGTCTACCTTCCAGTGAACACGGCCAGACCGAACAGAACTTCTGAACTAGCAGCGTCCAGTCTAACAGTGAACACAGCAACAGAACCTCTGAACCAGCAGTGTCCAGTCTAACAGTGAAGCCTATCGAGGTGGCCCACTGGACCATATCTGAGGTAGCCTTTCAAGTGAGGTCAGCCACGGGGCTGGTCAGCTCTTTATTGGTCTTTGGCCTTGGGCAGGCTGCAATTGCTGCTGTCCTGTCTACCTGCAGACGCACCTGCCTGCCGCCCAAGTGGTACCCAGATACCATACCTCCCTTCATCCAGTTGCACACTTCTTCGGGTTGGCCGTGAGCCCTGCCTGTCACACATGCTCCACTCAGGTGTTACTGTGGATGATCACGTCATCCAGGTAGACAGCAGCATATGCAGCATGTGGGTGCAGCACCCGGTCCATGAGGCGAACAACCCAAACGGAAGTATAATGTGACCACAAAGGGTCCTTGCCACTTTCTGAGTAATTTGGAATTAGATGATGGGAGGGGCACTGAGGGTCTAAAGGACAGAGGGTGTCACCCCCTGTACAGATTGTAAAGCCTAACAAATAAAATTTTATTTGATTTGATTTAAAACAGTGCCTGTGCCTCACTCTCTGCAGAGATGGTGTGCAGTGGCACTGCCTCTGGAACTAACATAAAGCAATATCCACATGCGCACCAGTGAAATGGCCCAATGAGGTCCATCCCAATACATTCAAATGGGATGTCGATCAGTGGTAATGGGCACAAAGGCGCTCTTGGGATGGCCAGCTGGTTGACCAACTGGCTTGAATTCAGGCCAATCAGTACCCAGAAGCATGGGGTGTGCCAAGGGGGAACTAACTGCTGCCTTAAAACTATGCTTTTTATTCGTAAACCAAATTTCCGCTGGTACCACAGGGTATCTGTGGATGTCCCCATGCACACACTTAATATCCACTCAACCAGCCTCTTTCAAAGTCCCAGGTCAAATCAGGTTCTGGTGAACTGAATACAGGTGCACTGCTCTCCTGAGCCATCTCCACACCTGTCCCCTGCAGCTGATGCACCACACATGGTGACTGTAGCAGCCCTCACAATCACTCATAGACTGGATCAAAAAGGATGGCTCAGTGCTGTTGGGTTAGACAGACTCTGGTTCTGTCTTCAGGGTCGAAAGTTGTCTTGTTGTTCAGTCGATCAGGCTGTTTCTGCACCTCTGCTACTTTTCGCCCATCACACTTCTTTTTTTGTTTGTCCACTGCTTCCTCATTGTCACCGCCTTGCCTCATCACCAGGTGACATCACTGACCTGCCAGGTAAGACCCCGCCCACCTCGTCACCCATCCATTCACACTCATGACTCTGTTGACGGTGTTTAACCTGTCGGTGTTGTTTGCTCTTGGGTGTGTAGAGGCTGAAGTGTCTGGTGAGTATCAGCGCTCAGGACCTGGATCAGGTCCAGATGAGTTGTTCTGTTTGTAGCTCTGTGTGTCGGTCCATGGACGCTGATGTGGATCAGATGAAAACACACTATCCATCCACACTGAACCAACTTCTTGTAAAATCAAATGTTCATTTTTATCACAAGTCAGTCTGTTATGACATTGACGATGACTGTGAAGTTTAAAATATTAAACCGAGCTTGTGATTGACTTCTAACTCACAGTTGCCACTCCCTGTGTTACTATGGCAACCACAGAAACCTCTGTGCTCTGTGACAGGTTTAAATTCAGAGAATATTTGTCTTTGACCAAACTGATGCTCCAGGTCCACCACGAACGAGTGTGGATATGATGAACCTTCACTCTTCAAGGCGGAAGACGTATAATGTTTGCTCAATCTGTAACATTCGTGTGGATGGAAAGCCTTCTCTGTGTGTTTTCAGATGTGTCCATGTTTGTGTGAGCATGGCGACTTATCAGCATGTGAAAGTAGGCTGGGCGATTAGTGGACCTGTCTGTGGTGTCTGTACAGTGATTCAGAGGCTGCACATGAAGAGACCATGGACCTGGATCTGTTGTACTGATGATGTCAGGTCGTGTTCCCGGTCCTCATTTACTAACCTGAATGAAATAACAGTTAAATTAATTGACAGAACTTGAAGGAGACTTAACTTAACGTGATGATAGATGATAGAACTGTTTTGGATCTGTGGTGGACAAGGTGAGATCACATTTGGACTTTGATTGGGAACAGCAAATAAGTGACTGACTGTTGAGTTAGGTGATCAAGAATCGAGGATGAGGCTGGTACCAGTTTGTAAAAACAAACACCTGGAAACATACAGCTGTGTGTTATCAGCGTAGAAATATTGTATTTTATAAACATGATGTAGGAAAGAAACAGGGCTTGCTCTTGACTCTGAATCCAAACAGTCACTTACCAGTTTGAATTAGGAATTAGGACAGTGCCTGTCCTCCGACTCCTGAACATCAGCGACGTAGTGAATGATTCTCAGATAGAGAATGTCTTTACTCCTGAAACTAAGCCTGTTCTCTCTGATATTCAGTGTCTCCATTGCTGCTCCATTTCCCCCTTTGTTCAATGGTTCCTCACCTCTTCGGTCCTGTGGTTCCCTCTTTCCTCTGTATTTTGGTGGTATTTTGGTTAATTGGTTCTCTGGTTCATGGTGGTTGTGGTTCTTTCCATGATTTGTGTTTCCATTTTTCTGCTGTGCCTCTGTTATTTGATTCCTTGGCTCCTTTACTACCTTAGGTCCTTGATTCCTTAGGTTCCCAAGGTTCTTGTCTGGTCATTACCTTGGTACTTTGGCCCTTTGGTTGCACAGGTACTGACATCCTCTGGTCTTTTGTTCCTTGATACTGTGGATCTTAGGTTCTTCAGTCATTTCTTGAATCTCCTTGGTTCTATAGTCACAAGGATGCTAAGGTCATTAAACACCTTAGTCCTTTGGTTCTATAATTCTGGAGATCTCATAAGACTCCACAGTTCCTTGGATCTTTAGGTCCTGGGCTCAGTTAGGTTAAGATGCCATGGTTCCATGGTTCATTGGGCACCGTAATGGGCCTTGGCCATTGATTTCAAGGTCAGCAAGTCCTATAGTTTTAGGGCTACCTCACTGCCTTAGACCAACAGCTCCACGGTTTGCTTTATGGTTACGTGGTTCCTCAGTTCTTTGGTTCCCATGGTTCTGGTCTCTTCTCTCAGGCCTTGCTCCCTCCATCCATGTGTGGGATGCCATGACCAAACAGACCTTGTCCATCCTTCGCTGTTGCCATGCTAAGGGTGTTGGCTATATCAACTTCAGTGCCACAGGAAAGCTGCTGCTCTCTGTGGGAGTGGAGCTTGAACACACCATCACAGTGTGGAGGTGGCAGGAAGGTACAAACTTTAATTTCATATTCTGAAATAATATCTTCCATTACAGAACAGTCTAAAGCAAAGCATATTGACCTTTGACCTCTTTGCCAGGCACCAAAGTGACCAGTAAAGGTGGCCACACTGAGCGAATCTTTGTGGTGGAGTTCAGACCGGACTCTGACACCCAGTTTGTGTCCGTGGGAATCAAACACATCAAGTTCTGGACTCTGGTTGGAGGATCACTCGTCTACAAGAAAGGAGTGATCGGCTCAGTGGAGGACGGTCGTATGCAGACCATGCTGTCTGTTGCCTTTGGTGCTGTAAGATACTTCTCAAGCTTCCTATTCGGACTCGACTTTTAAAATAGAAGGTATGAATTAAGTCACGTCTGTCTCCTCCAGAACAACCTGACTTTCACGGGCGCTATAAATGGAGACGTGTATGTATGGAGAGAACATTTCCTGGTACGAGTGGTAGCAAAGGCGCACAGTGGTCCGGTCTTCACCATGTACACAACCCTGAGGGATGGACTCATTGTCACTGGGGGGAAAGAACGGCCGTAAGTACCCAAAAATCAACATCTCCCACTAGAGTTCAGAGGTGACAAGTGCAAGTCAGTCAGTCAGTCATTCAATGTTTGAACTCACCTGTCTCTGTAACCTCTAACGGACAAATGGCCATTTCCTGATTTTAGTTCAAGATTATCAAAAAGAAATAGGGACACAGTGACCAGCTTTTATGGCCTGGACTCAGGATGGATTTGATTTAGCAGATGCTAACCTTCAACAATGTGATGGCCTCACAGCTAGTCAAGGGAAGGATAAGAGTCAGGGGGTCTGTTGGGTAAAGGGACTGTGGAAGTCTGAATGATGAAAATAAAACCATGTTTGCTGGTGACAGGACTAAAGAGGGTGGTGCTGTGAAGCTTTGGGATCAGGAGATGAAGCGCTGCAGAGCGTTTCAGCTGGAGACCGGTCAGTCGGTGGAGAACGTCCGATCTGTCTGCAGAGGGAAGGTATGTGACAAACCAATGATGCAGTAACCCTAATGTACTTAATGAGGTAATATATTCAGATTATTCAAAGTTAAGTATCTCTGATGTATCTCTATGTTGATGTATCTCTTTTGTTTCTGATGATCCAGGGTAAAATCCTGGTGGGAACCAAAGATGGAGAGATCATTGAGGTTGGAGAAAAGAACGCTGCCTCCAACATTATGATCAACGGACACACTCAGGGAGGGATCTGGGGTTTGGCCACTCACCCTTTCAAAGATGTCTTCATTTCTGCCAGTGATGACGGGACCATCCGAATATGGGACCTGGCTGATAAGGTGCCAGTCTGACTGAGGGTGTGGAGGCAGTTTGCTCCACTACAGGTCTTAAGCTTTCATGTTATAGAACATTTTAAATCTACTCACTTCTTGTTTTCTGTATTAGAAACTCCTGAACAAGGTGAGTTTGGGTCATCCTGCCAAGTGCACCTCCTACAGTCCCAACGGAGAAATGGTGTCCATCGGTATGGAAAACGGAGAGTTCATTGTCCTGTTGGTCAACTCCCTCACCGTCTGGGGCAAGAAGAGAGACCGGAGTGTTGCTATCCAGGACATACGGTAGGACTTCACCCAACCCTCAATACCTTCCCATCGACTATGCAGTAGTGTACTGTCAGGCCTGGACTCAAAAGAGGACTCAGATGCAGAGTTGAATGGAGAGCGGTTTTATTAGCTCACAAAAAATCCTTGCCTGAGTGAGGCTATAAAAAGGCCTAAACTAAGGAAAACAGAAAATCACTCCTAAGGAGGAAAAAACACTAAACTTCTCTATCTAAGATTAACGAACTCAAAATCACTCTCAAGGAGGAAAAACAAAAGGCTATGTAACTTTAACTTAGGGCGCTCCAACAAGGCTGAAAATTTAAACACTATGCTATTCAGAAAGAAACAAAAAGCTAGACTACAAAATTACAACACAAAATCACTCTTACGAGGAAGGGAAAACAAAAGAGCACAAGAGCTATGATACATGAACTGTGGACTGTGAACAGATGGCTTGGGTGCACGCTACACGAGACGAAACACTTTGGCACGAGACAAAGGGAGACGCAGACAATATATACACCAGGTAATAGGGAACAGGTGGAAACAATCAGGGTGGGGAAGACAATCAGACCGGTGACACATGAGGAAGGGCAAGTGACCTGAAACGAGAGGAGAGTTAACTTTCAAAATAAAACAGGAAGTGACAAGACAAAACCCCAACTTGACCTCACCGCGGTGTGACAGTGTTCCTCCATCATGAACTTTGACCCTAGCCTGATTTGACTGGTGTCAAAAAACATAGTGTATGAATTATGATCGAATACTGTTTCACCTTATTAGTCAACTCAATACCAACTCATTAATACCAAGATCACCTCGTATTTCTATACTTTAGGGTCAGTAAAGCTCATTTATATTTCATTATATGCATTTTTTTATTCTTAAAAAATCTAAAATTCTAAATATTTTTGATTATAGTACGTATATTACGAACACAGTTGATTGACTACCACAATCCGGTATATGTCAAAGTTTAGTCAGAACATTATTTTGAAAGCATATAAATTTTTTAATGGTGACACCGAATGACACCTGTTATCCTCCAGAGTTTAAATTGACCATCTAATTATGATCCAATACTGTGTTTCAGTGCGCACGCTCATTTCAATGTACAAACAATTATTTACTTTATGATGACGAATTTTGAGTTTAACAGCTGCTTCGCTTCACCTTTATAACTCCTAACTAGAAAAAGTCATTTTCCCTGCTGCGCCACCAGCCCCACGACCTGCTGCTGCTGCTTTGTGTATGTGTGTTGTACAATGTGACCCAATGAGTTTTCTGGCGTCAAACCTGGCCGGGAAGAACACGTGTTCTAAAATTCAATCAAAAACCCAAAATTCAGTGAAAGTGGTCAAAAGGAACCAAGGAACCATCCATGTTATTTTGGTGAAATTAGATGAAAAAATGCCATATTTATGACATAAACAACATTGAAATGGGGTCAAAAATGACCCCAATATATTATGAGGGTTAACACCTCTGTGTTGTATCTCAAATCAACTGCACATATTTTGTGGGTTTCTTGTGGTCCAGGTTCAGTCCAGACAATCGGTTCTTGGCTGTGGGTTCAGTTGAAAGTGCGGTGGATTTCTATGACCTTTCTTTGGGACCGTCCCTGAACAGGATCGGATACTGTAAGGACATCCCAGGCTTCGTCATCCAGATCGACTTCTCTGCTGACAGCAAACACATCCAGGTTAAAGATTAAGAACATTTAGTCGTCTGGTGTCAGTGCTGTGATGTATGACCTTTACCCTATGGCTCCCTGTGATGTGGTGGATATAGAAACTAAAACCTGAAATCTCCCTCATTTCCATCCCAGGTGTGCACCAGCACCTACACTAGGCAGGTGCATGAAGTTCCCTCTGGGAAGATCATCACCGAGCAGTGTGTCTTTGAGAGGATCACCTGGGCTACGTGGACCAGGTACGCCTGGCTACGAAAGGCAAACATACTGGGAGCATAGTGTAGATGATTAACATACCGTATATTAACATACTGTAGATGTTAGGGAACATATTGTAGATGTTGGCGAACATACTGTAGATGTTAAGGAACAAACTGTAGATGTTAGGGAACATGCTGTAGATATTAGAAAATATGTTCAGGAACATAGTGTAGATGTTAGGGAACATACTGTAAATGTGAGGGAACATACTGTAGTTTAATATACTGTACATATTGTAACATACTCTAGATGTCAGGGAACATACTGTGGGGTTTTAGGGAACACTTTGCTTTGTTCCAGCATCCTGGGTGACGAGGTTCTTGGTGTTTGGCCTCGTAACACTGAGAAAGCGGACGTGAACTGTGCTTGTGTTTCCCACGCCGGCCTGAACCTCGTGACAGGAGATGACTTCGGCCTCATCAAGCTTTTTGACTTCCCGTGCTCAGAGAAATTCGTACGTAACTTTATAGGAAACCTTGCAGACGCCTTCAGGTAACAGACAACTGATGTGATCTTGTCTTTTCACAGGCCAAACACAAGCGTTACTTCGGTCACTCTGCTCATGTGACCAACATTCGCTTCTCCTGTGATGATAAATACGTCATCAGTGCTGGAGGCAGTGACTGCAGGTGAGATTCAAGTCGACCAAAAAATCTTTCAGACAAACACCTGAAGCTTCAGTCAGTCAACACAATGGCTGAAACCAGCAGAGACCATCTAGATCATGTTGAGTTTTAAAAGCATAAAAAAATGTATAAACAAAAAATAATTGTTCTCCTCCTCCTTCTGTCTCTTTCCTCTCCAGTTTGTTTGTGTGGAAATGTCAGTGAGACATCTGACCTCCTCTCATCCCTCCATCCTCCTTGTCCTCCTTCTTCTCCTCCTCCTTCTTCTCTTCCTGTGATGCTGCACTCACCTGTGCTGACGATTCACCTGTAGTCACACAGACAGGAAGTGGTGTGAGCGTGACTTCCTCTGAACTGCTGCTGTCGCTCTCTTCCTGTGATGTGGTTAAAGACTCGTAGCTGTTTCCTGTCATGTTCGTCAGTACGTGCCTTTTTCACAAACCCTGAACAAACATTTGACAAACGTTTGTTTGTAACCATGGTGCTACCTGATCACTGAGGGCTTCTTACACACCTGTGTACCTGCTGTCTGATGGAGCTGTAGATGAAGATGGAGCTGAAAAAGGAGCTGTAGATGAAGCTGAAGATGGAGTTGTAGATGTTTCACTGCATGTAGATGAAGATGGATCTCAAGCTGTAGATGAAGATGGAGCTGGTGACGTAGCGGTAGATGAAGATGCATCTGAAGCTGTAGATGAAGATGGAGCTGTAGATGGAGCTGTAGAAGGAGCCGTAGATGAAGATGGAGATGGAGATGAAGAAGAAGATGGAGCTGTAGATGAAGATGGAGCTGTAGATGAAGATGGAGATGGAGCTGTAGATGAAGATGGAGCTGTAGATGAAGATGGAGCTGTAGAAGGAGCTGTAGATGAAGATGGAGCTGTAGATGAAGATGGAGCTGTAGATGAAGATGGAGCTGTAGAAGGAGCTGTAGATGAAGATGGAGCTGTAGATGAAGATGGAGCTGTAGATGGAGCCGTAGATGAAAATGGAGATGGAGATGAAGATGAAGATGGAGCTGTAGATGAAGATGGAGATGGAGCTGTAGATGAAGATGGAGCTGTAGATGAAGATGAAGATGGAGATGGAGCTGTACAAGGAGCTGTAGATGAAGAAGGAGCTGTAGATGAAGATGGAGATGAAGATGAAGATGAAGATGGAGCTGTAAATGGAACTGTAGATGAAGATGGAGCTGTAGAAGGAGCTGTAGATGAAGATGGAGCTGTAGAAGGAGCTGTAGATGAAGATGGAGATGAAGATGGAGCTGTAGATGGAACTGAAGATGAAGATGGAGCTGTAGAAGGAGCTGTAGATGAAGATGGAGATGAAGATGGAGCTGTAGAAGGAGCTGTAGAAGGAGCTGTAGATGAAGATGGAGCTGTAGAAGGAGCTGTAGATGAAGATGGAGATGAAGATGGAGCTGTAGATGGAACTGAAGATGAAGATGGAGCTGTAGAAGGAGCTGTAGATGAAGATGGAGCTGTAGAAGGAACTGTAGATGAAGATGGAGATGAAGATGGAGCTGTAGATGGAGCCGTAGATGAAAATGGAGATGGAGATGAAGATGAAGATGGAGCTGTAGATGAAGATGGAGATGGAGCTGTAGATGAAGATGGAGCTGTAGATGAAGATGGAGCTGTAGCTACCCTGGTGGAGCTCTATGTCTCTCTACCAAAGTGCTATCTCTCTCTCTCTCTCTCTCTCTCCCTCCCTCACTGTAATCATCAGACACAACTCTAATTAAACTTCTTCATGTCATTATATTTTGCGGCGTAAATTGCGAGTGAGACTCAGATTTAGAAGTGAGAACACACACACACACAGGTAGATGATCAGAGTTTAGTCCGTAAATATTTACACACATAGAAGCATGTTTAGAAGAACATACACCGGGATATGTCCAAATCTGAGCAGGTAAACAGCATCTGGCGGACTAAACGTTTCTAAAACTCTACCGGTAGCGTTTGAAGTCACGTGCAGGACGGACCAAAACCGCGGCGCGTACACAGCGTGTCAGAGACGTGTGGAGTGGAGCCTCCAAACAAGGGAAAAATACAGGTTTCTCCTCAGCATGGAAATCAACATATAAACAATCAGCTACTGCCATCAGTGACATCAGGCCGATGGCAGTAAGGTGGCGAACATTGGCCGATGTTCATCTGATGCATCAGACAGGTGGACAGATGACAGGTGGACACATGACAGATGGACAGAGGACAGGTGGACAGATAACAGGTGTACAGATGACAGGTGGACAGATGACTGGTGGACAGATGACTGGTGGACACATGACAGATGGACTGGTGGACAGATGACAGGTGGACACATGACAGATGGACAGAGGACAGGTGGACAGATGACAGGTGGACAGATGACTGGTGGACACATGACATATGGACTGGTGGACAGATGACAGGTGGACACATGACAGATGGACAGAGGACAGGTGGACAGATGACTGGTGGACAAATGACAGGTGGACAGATGACAGGTGGCAGGTGGACAGATAACAGATGGACAGGTGGACAGATGACTGGTGGACAGGTGGACAGATGACTGGTGGACAGGTGGACAGATGACTGGTGGACACATGACTGGTGGACAGATGACTGGTGGACAGGTGGACAGATGACAGGTGGACAGATGACTGGTGGACAGGTGGACAGATGACTGGTGGACACATGACTGGTGGACACATGACTGGTAGACAGGTGGACAGATGACTGGTGGACAGATGACTGGTGGACAGGTGGACAGATGACTGGTGGACACATGACTGGTGGACAGATGACTGGTAGACAGGTGGACACATGACAGGTGGACACATGACAGGTGGACAGATGACTGGTGGACAGGTGGACAGATGACTGGTGGACACATGACAGGTGGACAGATGACTGGTGGACAGGTGGACAGATGACTGGTGGACACATGACAGGTGGACAGATGACTGGTGGACAGGTGGACAGATGACAGGTGGACACATGACTGGTGGACAGGTGGACAGATGACTGGTGGACAGGTGGACAGATGACAGGTGGAAACATGACAGGTGGACAGATGACTGGTGGACATGCGTATGATGTGACAAACAGCTGACCTCTGGACTCATTTTTGTACGTTAGCACACTTTGTAATTTTAGAGTTTTCTATGTCAGCTGTAGCTGACTCGTGTTAGCTGCTGTTCTGTTTACCTCGCCGAGGTCTCGTCCTCCATGTTTGAACATTTAGTGATGAAATCCTTTTATCAAGAGGTCATGGTTAGCCTAGCTTAGCTTAGCACACAGACTGCTAGCTTAGCATAATGTACACCTCAAAAACTAGCTAGCATTAGCTAGTTATGCTAATATTAGCTTGGCTTGGTTTTAGCACACATCTGTATAATTTATCCGACTGTAAACTTTCATTGCTAATGAGCTAACATTTGTTAGTGTGAAATATTTAGCTTGTTAGCTTAGCATTAAAATTAGTAAAATCTTTCAACACTTCAGACTTCAGATTCGTGGAGCCAGACTAAGTTTGTTTGTGCTAAGCTAGACTAAACATGTCCTGATGACAAACAGGAAGTGACTATTAGGGTTAGCTAACCCTAACATGTTCATGTTGTCTGTGTGTTTGAATTCCATGACTTTCACAATAAAAGAATCAGAGTGACAAATATTTGAAGACTTTCACAATAAAAGAATCAGAGTGTCATGATCCAAACTGAACTGAAGATTTCTGTGTATTAAAGATGTGT
Organism: Nibea coibor; assembly: GCA_023373845.1. NCBI lineage: Eukaryota > Metazoa > Chordata > Actinopteri > Sciaenidae > Nibea > Nibea coibor. Next base: position 263,058 of record CM041719.1, on the reverse strand, counting down.
CATAATGTAATTGTTATTATCAGGTCGTTCATATTTGATGTGTGTGTAGTTCTCCCCATCTCCACCTGTTGGAGCTGTTCAGACAGGTGAGCACAGATAAGCATTACTAAACATGAAGAAGAAATAAAACACATCAAATTAAAATGTTATAAAATGACTGAGGAGCCAAGATGGCGACCGTAGCAGGTGGATGTTTCCCTGGCTGAGTAGTTTTTTGGATCTGTCTCTAGCAGTCGTTCTGTAAGTCTTAATACGATGCTATAAATACCTACAAACAGTGTTAAAACAATCTCTTGGCATCTCAAATGCTCGTCCTTCAGTTAAGACGGCGTTAACTGCCATAGCTGGCTAGAGAGAGCGACAGTACTACTGTGTGTGGAGCCTCAACTTTTGTCAACACAATGCAAAACGAACAGGGGACAAAACGCAAAGAGAAAGAACCACCTGTCTACAAAGAAGGTATGGTTTCATCAACAAGCTCTCAGCTGTTCCTGCATCTACTACCTCAGTCAACGTGGAACACAACTATGCAGGCTCTGAAACTCACTGTGTGGAGGGGGCGTGGTGCCTCAGCTGCGGGAGAGAGGTGGGGGGAGGGCTCAGGAGAGCAGCGCCAGGTGAGAGAGGGGAGCACACCTGTGGAGGATAAGGCTAATCACTCTCCTTTGTCACACAGTAGCGTGCTGGACCGGAAGAAAGAGAGAGACACAGAAGTTCACGCACACGACAGACTCGGAGAGGCCGGCAGCCCTAGAAAGAGGCGCCTGCGATCGGCACCGCCGGGAGTGTGACAGTCTGTGTGAACAATAAATAAAAGAGTGAAAACTCGGCACTGGTTGTGTCCTCCTGTGAAGTAACCCACAGTGGCATCAGTCCACGCCACACACTGCAATCGAGAGCTTGATCTTATACCTCTGCCAGTATCTGCCCCAGGTACACCGATCAAGCCAAAAAGCTGAGATATCTTTAGCAGTCTTACAGAACAACATTGTCACTGCAATTAATGTGCGTGCTGATAATCTGCAGGCATGACTACCAAGAATGCAATGCAGTGTGAGCATTGGAGCCCTGAAAAAGTCAATTGATTTTGTATTTGCAGAAGTTGAGTCATTAAAGTCTGATATGAAGGAAATCAAAACTGCCAGTGAAAGATACGAACAACAAATAGCAGACTTACAGCAAAAGGTCAATGAGGCTGAAAGCTGTGGTCAGAGATGGAACCTCAGACTCCATGGTGTCCCTGAAGGCAACCCAGGAGACATCAAGCCCAAAGTTATCAACTTCTGCTGCGCTATGTTGGCTCCCCACACTTAAAGGGAAATAACTCTTGAGATCAACACAATGTGATACAGTCTGGGGGGAGAAAACAGGGAGAAGAGGGGAGGGATTTTTTGCTTCTGAGTTTCTTAATTATTTTTTCGAGGTTATTGACCTTTATTGCACTATTGTATTTGGAAAACTCTGCGCCTGCCTAGAAGACTGCGGACTGCTGAAGATAAAGTTCAAAACATTATTACAATGGTTTATTACTATAGCAGTGGGGGACAAGTAAAGATATTAAAAATACAAAATTCATTTTGTACACACTCAACACATTTTTCCACAGTATAAAAGCTATAAAAGTGTCATCACACTCCTTTTTTTGTCTCACTCTTTTTCCTTTTTTCAAAGATGCACTCAGTTAAGAAGGATGCAGGATTATGGAAGGCTCAGTGCGGCGATGAAAGAGCAGCAGGTGCTGCTATTTCGAAGAACTCTTTTAATTGGGCTATTTTACACTCTGAAGGTGACCCTAAAGGTCATTTCTTTATTTTGATTATTAATACCAATGATACTATAATTTTACTAGTTAATTTGTATGGGTATAATTCAAAGGATGACATGTTTTAGAATCTTGCTTCCTACATTGGCTTTCTAAATATCCAAATGCAATGATAATGATGGGTGGTGACTTCAGTATTGCTCTGGATGGTCTTCAAGAAAGGTAACCTCCTCAATCTAATTATTCAGTGGCTTATACTTTAATACAATTTATGTATAAATTTGACTTGACTGGTGCGACTTCATATATAGTATTAGAACAATAAAACATATACTAGTTTATCACAAACTTTTGGTTAATTTCCAATTGCTTTGATAAAAATACTATCATTGTCAATGTCCTTCCTGCTCCCATAACACACCACAAAGCAATCTCGATACAAATCTCTAATATTCGTCCTAGAAGCTCCTACTGGAAACTTAACAGCTCTTCTTAAACATGAAACGGTGTCTAAAACACCAGATGACCCTCGAAAAATAGCTAAATATTGTTCAGATTTCTATACTAAACTATATCATTCAAAATACTGTGAAGAATCTACCTGTCAATTTATGGGTTCTCTCACAGAAACAAAATCAACTGATTTAAAAGAATGTTGTGATAAACTACTAACACTACAGGAAGTTATATCTGCTACTGAACATCTCAGGCTCAATAAATCTCCAGGCGTTGACAGCATTACCTCCTAGTCTCCTTACAGAGACCCAAACCAAAGATTTACTGCTTAATCTCTGTACTTCATAATGACCACTTGCTCTGATATTTGCTATAAGAATCAAATTGTTTTACTACATAATTGATGAGACATATCTCCAACAATGTAAGATTAGTATTTGATATAAGTTTCATTCTTTTTTAGACTTTCGACACAACCGAACACAACTTCATGTCCTGGAACAAACAGCATCATGATTCTCCTCATTTGTCCTTAAAGGTCGGACAGGACTTCCTGTCAGCTGACCACACGGTACCATGGTAACAGCTCTCGTTAAATGTCGCGAGTCAAAGTGTCACCTGTGTTACACGTATTAATAAACATAATAAATATATTAAATAAATACATTTATTACATTTCATGTATCGCATGTAAACCGGAAGTCAATCCGCAGCTGCTGCTGCAGTTTCCCTCCGGACCGGAAGGGGTCTGTGTGTCTCTTCCGGGTGCTGTGCTCAGGTGTCATGGCGGTGCCCTGTCGGAGGTTTGTGTCACGCTGAAGTTACCTGAAGATGAGCTGAGAGAAGAAGACAGGTGAGTCCACCTGAACACACGTCACGTGTCCTGTCAGCGCGAACTTACTGATGATAGTATGACGACACACAGGGCGGGAACTGAACACGGAGCGAGCTAACGTTTAGCCTTTAGCTTAGCATGGACGCTCAGTCAGCTTCTGACCGCGTCACAGAACTGTGACGTCACAGAGTCGTGTGTCTGTGTGAGCGGCTCCGTGAGTTACCATGGTGACAGGAACACCCTGAAACGTTACATGTGGAGGAGCACGTGACACACACACACACACACACACACACACACAGCGTACAGGTTGCCGCCTTCGTCAGTTCTGGTGATGGATCGATGAGTCAAACACTGTGCAGGTGACAGGCAGGTGACAGGTGATCACAGGTGAGTCTGAGCAGCTGAAAAAAGCTCACAGCGGGTTAACCAGGAAACTCACCTGGCTCTCTCTGCAGGTATGAATATGATGTCATCAGTGATGTGGGGGGCCCGGCGGCTCGTCCACACCAACCCGGCTCTGCTCACCAACTTCCTGCCCGTGCCCCTCCGCTGTCCCGCTCGAAGCTCCACCCCCCTTCTCACCTGTCAACAGAACAGGAAGTTCGCCTCCAAACAGGTGAGTTTGATTGAACAGGAAATGTCTGTGATGTCATCGTGAGGCACAGACAGACAGCGTGCAGTGACCCTGACACATACAGATTAAAATGAGTCAGTCGCTCTGTCCCTGTCCGTGCTGCCCACAGAGTCACAGAACGTCCTGGGGAGAGCCTGCTCACTCTGAAGGACCTCAGTCTGCTCAGCAGGTGGAGGCCACTCTGGCCCTTCTTGTAGAGAGCATGGGTGTTGTCAGTCCATCCAGTTTGTTGTTGAGGTGAACACCCAGGAATCTGTAGCTCTCCCCCACGTCTATGTCTGATCCCTGGATGTTCCCGGTGAGATGTTTCCTCCTGAAGCTGACGGTCGTCTCCTTCGTCTTGTTGGTGTTGAGCTGAAGCTGGCTGAGCTCTCTCCAGCTGACAAAGTCTCTGATGACCGTCCTGTCCTCCAGCTCGCTCCCCTCAGAAACATCCAACAGCAGCTGTGAGAGAACTTCTGGATGTGGCAGTGGGTGGTGTTGTGGGTGAAGTCCGAGGTGTAGAGGGTGAAGAGGAAGGGGAGAGCACCGTACCCTGAGGGGCACCTGTGCTGCAGAGCACCACGTCAGACACAGTGATGGAGCCTCACGTACTGCGGTCTGTTGGTGAGGCAGTCAGGTGTCCATGCAGCAGGTGTTAATCGGGGTCACCCAGGGTACCACCTTGGAGGGCACAGTGTTCTCCACGCACAGGTTAATATAATCCGTGATGCAGTGGGTCACTGCTGTGAGGGCTGCAGAGTGCTTCCCAGTCTCTCAGCCTGGGGCTGGTCTCCTCACACCACTGCTTCAGAAGCACCTTCACAGGTTGTTGTTTGTTCACCACAGGGTTGTCGTCTGTGACAAGGTCGACAAGGTTGTGATCTGAGCGACCCAGCGGAGTCTTTGATTTGGCATACAGTAAGTCCAAAGTTGTATTGTCTCTGCTGACCGCTAGCAGCTCCAAGGCTCTGATGCAGAGTTGCTCCTTCACACTGATGTGTCCCGGCACCATCCATCATTCGCAAATGCAGCGATCCCCCCTCCCTTCTTCTTACCGCTCTCTGTTGCTTTCCCGTCCGCTTGTATGAGTTGGAATCCGTCCAGAGAAAGTTCACTCAGCCACGTCTCAGTGAAGCACATGAGGCTGCATGGTACGGTACTCCCTCTGCAGCCGGGTCAGCACCGTTAGCTCTTCCATCTTGGTGGAGAGAGATCTTACGTTGCCCATGATGACGGTAAACATGGTTGATACCGTCTTTTCTTTTTCACTCTGGCTCTGCATCCTCTTCTCCTTCTCCATAGCTCCTCGGGGATCTCCGGCCACTCCGCACAGAGAAGGGGTGTGTGGCGCGAGGCTAACAGTTGATCCCGGGTATAAACAATGGGGTTTCCTGCAGCCACACCAAAAAGTTCAAAACGGCAAGAGGCAAACTAAAAATGTAACAATGTGAACAGCACACGTGCTTAAAGTGTCGCTGTGACAAAAGAGAACAACAAAAAATGCACAAACACTAAAAAAACACTAAAAAGAGGTAAAAAAAAAAAAAAAAAGTTTAGTGCTGCTGTGACCACCAAGTGACACCATCTTTTCTGCAGGTCAAAGGTCAGAAGAACCAGAAGGTCAAAGCTAAAGTGGACAAACAGGAAGTGGAGATCAGACAGAGGATGACGGTGACGTCACTCGCTGAGGCCATGAACAAAGACTTTGGTAAGAAACATCCACACTTTGTGTTCACTGAAGTTTTTCTTGTGTTTGAGGATTTTAAATAAAGTTTGTCTCGTGTTTCAGATCACGTGTTCGAGGCTCTGTTGAACACCTCGGTGGATCTGGACTCTCTGGAGCCGGACTCGGTTCTGGAGGAGCAGTGGATTAAGGAGGTGGTGACTCGGTCCGGGATGAAGTTCAGATGGGCCAAACTGAGCGAGAGCCGAGAGAGACCCAACAGAGACGTCCACAGGAGGTACAACACAGGAAGTCATTTCCATATTTGGTCGGAGCTGAATGCAGCTCTGTGGACGGATGGTTGTAACGTTAGCTTGTGCAGCTCGCTGTTTGTTTGACCTCTGACCTCTGACCCTGTCAGACCTCCAGCTGACCCGTCACGCCTGAAGCCCCGCCCCCCGGTGGTCACCATCATGGGTCACGTGGATCACGGGAAGACGACGCTGCTCGACAGTCTGAGGAAGACTCAGGTCGTCACGACCGAGGCCGGAGGAATCACACAACACATCGGAGCATTCCTAGGTAACACACACACAGACACATACAGTGACACACACAGACACACACACACACACACATACAGTGACACACACAGACACACACACACACACACACACATACAGACAGACACACACACACACACATACAGACAGACACACACACACACACAGACACACACACAGACACAGACACACGCACACACACACAGACACACACACACACAGACACACACACACAGACACACGCACAGACACACGCACAGACACACACACACACACACACATACAGTGACACACACACACACACACAGACACACACAGACAGACAGACAGACACACACAGACACACACACACACACACACAGACACGCACACACAGACACACACACACACAGACACACGCACAGACACACACACAGACACGCACACACAGACACACACACACACAGACACGCACGCACAGACACACACACACACACACACAGACACACACACACACACACAGACACACACACACACACACAGACACGCACACACAGACACACACACAAACACACACAGACACACACACACACACACACACACACACACACACGTCATGTTGTGGGTTTTTCCGTCCAGTCCAGCTGCCTACAGGTGAGACGATCACCTTCCTCGACACTCCGGGTCACGCTGCGTTCTCCTCCATGAGAGCTCGCGGAGCCAACGCCACCGACATCGTGATCCTGGTGGTGGCGGCCGATGACGGTGTCATGACTCAGACGGTCGAGTCCATCGAGCATGCCAGGAGAGCCAAAGGTAAGACCTGTCATTCACAGCTGAGGGCACAGGCCAGGGCTTTTCCTGTGCTATACCCTCTGGTTCTGATCTGGTTCTGATGGTCCAGTGCCGGTGATTGTGGCGGTGAATAAGTGTGACAAACCTCAAGCCAACCCGCAGAGAGTCAAACAGGAGCTGTTGGCCCATGACGTCGTCTGCGAGGAGTTTGGGGGAGACGTTCAGGCGATCCACGTATCGGCGCTGAAGGTGACCTGACCCGAGCAGACAGAACATGTCTTCAGTCTGTAAAGAACAGTGTCATTTAACATAATGTCATCACTGTTGTCAGGGTGACAACTTGCTGGCTCTGGCCGAGGCCACAGTGGCGCTGGCGGAGGTTCTGGAGCTGAAGGCAGAGCCGAGTGGCCCAGTGGAGGGAGTCATTATCGAGAGTCGCACTGACAAAGGCAAAGGGTGAGTTCTGACCCATCACGTGTTCTCTGACCCATCACGTGTTCTCTGACCCGTCACGTGTTCTCTGACCCATCACGTGTTCTCTGACCCATCACGTATCCCTCTCAGCCCGGTAACCACAGCGATCGTCCAGCAGGGGACGCTGAGGCGTGGCTCGGTTCTGGTGGCGGGGCGGAGCTGGGCTAAAGTCCGCTTCCTGTTTGATGAGAACGGGCGAGCGATGACTGAGGCAGGGCCGAGTGCAGCAGTGGAGGTGGTCGGCTGGAAGGAGCTGCCATCTGCTGGGGAGATCATCCTGGAGGTGGAGTCTGAGGTGAGCACACCAACATCACCACCAACGTCCAGCAGGCTCTCATGGATCGTGGCTGTGGTCCTGTATGACGTCCACTACATATATTAATACCGTCATTATTGAACAAAGTCATATGTTTGGCTGTGGGCGTGTCTACACCTGCTGAAGGTAACCGCTGGGAAACGATCAGGAAATAACTTTTTATTTCTCTGATTAATAACAGCTTTATCGAGTCCGGCGCTCGCTCCCTGTGTTGTTACTCTGTGTCTCTCTACCAAAGTGCTATCTCTCTCTCTCTCTCCCTCCCTCACTGTAATCATCAGACACAACTCTAATTAAACTTCTTCATGTCATTATATTTTGCGGCGTAAATTGCGAGTGAGACTCAGATTTAGAAGTGAGAACACACACACACACACACACACAGGTAGATGATCAGAGTTTAGTCCGTAAATATTTACACACATAGAAGCATGTTTAGAAGAACATACACCGGGATATGTCCAAATCTGAGCAGGTAAACAGCATCTGGCGGACTAAACGTTTCTGAAACTCTACCGGTAGCGTTTGAAGTCACGTGCAGGACGGACCAAAACCGCGGCGCGTACACAGCGTGCCAGAGACGTGTGGAGTGGAGCCTCCAAACAAGGGAAAAATACAGGTTTCTCCTCAGCATAGCGTTCATCCGATGCATCTGTGCATCCCTACTTCCTGAGGTTTCTTCCACATGTTTTCCCTGTTAAAGGTTTTTGTGGGCAAGTTTTTCCTCACTGGAACCGAGGGTCTAAGGACAGAGGGTGTCACTCCCTGTCACTCGCTGTACAAATAAAGTTTGATTTGATTTGAGCATCAACATCACCACCAACACCAAAACTACCAACAACACTATCAAATCAACTTTATTTATATAGCCCTTTGCAATAGCCCAAACGGCTTTACAACAAAGTCATAAAACAATACATAACACATACATAACATAGAAATACAATCAAAAGTGCTGTAGTGCTATAGCCTACCAGGAATAGACAGAAAAGAGCAGAACACAGAGTAAGAAACAGTACTACCCTAGTCAGAATTGAAAGCCATTCTAAAAAAGTGGTCTTCAATTTAAAAAGGCTGGGAACAGTAGTGCTGCAAATGTCAGCGGGCAGTTTGTTCCACAGTCTGGGAGTAGCGACGGCAAAAGAACGATCGCCCCACTGTTCAACTCTCGACCTGGGAACCTCTAAGAGAAGTTGACCTGAGGAGTGCAGGGCTCAGTTTCACATGATCTCTGATTGGTTGTTTCTGGTTCCCTCGAGCAGCAGCGAGCAAGGGAGGTGGTGGAGTGGAGGAGTTATGAGGAGGAGCAGCAGAAGCTGCAGGAGGAGCAGAGCGCCATTGAGTGGAAGCAGAAAGAACATCTGGAGGAGTACAGGAAGGAGAGGGCAGGGCTAAACCACCTCAGCTGGCGTCAGAGGAAGTCCGCTCTGTACCGAGCCAATAAGAACAAGTTCGCCATGAGGCCAAGAGAGAGCACACAAAGAGACGAGCCGAGTCTGCAGCTCATCATCAAAGGTACGCACACGTAGACGACTCTCGTCCAACCAGATCCCTCAGTCTGAACTATCTGTTGATTGGTCAATAGATAGCTGCCCTCGCTTGTCCTCTGACCAACCTTTGACCTCCAGGTGATGTGGACGGGTCTGTGGACGCCATCTTGACCATCCTGGACAGTTACGATGCTCAGCAGCAGTGTCAGCTGGAGGTCGTCCACTTTGGCATTGGAGATGTTTCAGAGAACGACATCAACATGGCTGCCATGTTCACAGGTAACCACAAACCTCAGGTCCTGTTTAACAAATCAGGATGTGTGTAATCAGAGCGGTCACCTAACAGGAAGTCTTCTTTCAGGTTCCATTTATGGCTTCAACGTTGGAGCCAGCAGGCCGATCCAGAAGCTGGCAGCACGGCACGGCGTCCCGCTCCGACTTCACAACGTCATCTATAAACTGATGGATGAGCTGAAGGATGAGCTGAGCACCAAACTGCCGCCGCTTGTCTCAGAGAATGTCCTCGGTGATTCTCCACTTCTTATTGGCTGAGCTGAAGTCACATGACCTTTACCTACCTGATAGGAAGTTAATCATCTCTCTCTCTCTCTCTCTCTCTGTCATCCAGGTGAAGCGACAGTCCTCGCCATGTTCGACGTCTCCGTGGGAAAGAAGAAGGTTCCTGTTGCTGGCTGCCGGGTCCAAAAAGGTCAACTGGACCGCAGACTCCGGTTCAGACTGATCCGGGGACGGGACACCGTCTGGGAGGGTGAGTTAGACCTGGACTTGGACCTGGACCTGGACCCGGACCCGTGTTAACCCATGCTGTCTGTGGCGGTCTCTGCAGGTTCCCTGGCGACGCTGAAGCATCACAAAGATGACGTGCAGATGGTGAAGGCGGGGATGGAGTGCGGCCTATCAGCTGATGGCGTCGTGGACTTCAGGCCAGGTGATGTCATCATCTGTTTCGAGCACTTGGACACGCCACAGGTCACTTCCTGGAAGCCAGGCTTCTAATTAGGACTTCACTTCCCATCATCCTCTGCTGCTCAGAGGCTGGCAGAGGGGGTTTAAGCTGTTTGAGCTTCCTGTAAACAACTGTCAACGACTTCCTGTCCTGTCACATGACATGACTTCGTGTGGTGTTTCTTTAACGAATCTAAATCTCACCCCAGAGCTGAGCAGGAAGTAATGTATATATTTATGTCTGTTGAGGCGTCTGAGGTGTTACCATGGTGACAAAATGATTTGCATAAAGGAACCACCAAAATAAAAGTCTAATCAAGTCAGCTGTTCATGTCTTTGATTCAGAGCAGTTTGACAGTTTGTCAGTGAAAGTGATGTCACAGCCTGTTGGACTCAGTGTGATCTACGTGATCACCAGTGATGGGAACAACAGCGTTATAAGTAGCAGCGTTACTTTTTTCAGTAACGAGTAATCCACTTGATTACTCTTCCCGTCATTATAACACTGTTACCGTTACTGCCAAAAAACGTGATGCGTTGCTCTGATTGAAGGCAGCTGATTTTCATCAGACCAAAGCCGAGCGGCAAACGTTCCTCGTGTTCCTCCTTCCTCGTGAGGGCGGAGACAATCACATAAATGATGACGATTGGCTGAGGTTGAGTAAAGTGCCGTGGTAAGCCAATCAGAGGTGGAGTTGGGCGGGTGTGAGTCAAAGAGAAACAGGAATAGCGAGTCTGAAGAGTGCAGCCTTCTTGAAATGAAGTATAGACATTACTTTTCCTTCCAACGTGTGAACTGCACATTATGTCCTGGAGACAAACACGATATAATATAGGTGGGCTCCAAATTCTTTGATACATTTGAGCATTTAAAAAATTACTTGAAAGAAACGTAATTCTTACTTTCCAAAGTAACTAGTTACTTTTTTAATTTGTAATGCAGTAACTACTTTAGTTACTTTCTGGGAGAAGTAACTAGTTACTGTAACTATCTACTTTTTTAGAGAAACTTGCCCACAGTCGTCATTTAATTTGAATAATTTTTAATAAAAAAATCATTTTAAGAATAAAAACAAACATCAGCTGACATGCTGCTTCCTGATTGGACGATACAGTTCAAACACATGAAATCTGTAAATGTCTCACCACTCTGATCGCTTCACTTCCTCTTGGTCTTTCCTGATTTGGCGAGCAGCGCCGGGTCGATTTGATCCAGTGTCTGTCCTCTGACGGAGAAGAGGCAACGGTGCACTCTGCCACACTTCAAACCTTGAGACATCAGTTCCTCCTTCAGGACGTCCGACGCTCGTCCACTGAGATTATAACTCTGACCCTTTTTTCAAACTTCTGACTTTTGTTCTCAAAATGTTTTTTTTTCCCTCCAAAATTTTGACTTTTTTTCTCAAACTTTTGACCGTCTCACTTTTGAAGAGCTTAAATTTTTTTCTGACATTTGTACACACTGATTAAAGTAATCTATTACTTCAGAAAGACTAGATTACTTTCAAAAATGAATATTATTTTTTAAGAAATTACTAAAAAAAATTAAAAAAAAATATCTATTTGAAAGTAATCTATTACTTTTCAAAACTTTTTTGGTAATTTAAAAGAATATTTTTGAGAGTACTTTTAAGAACAGATTACTTTTTTTTACTTAAGTACCTTTAAAGTAATTATTTTATGAAGTATTTTCTAATTTTTTAAATTTAATTTAAAAAATATTTCTTAGATCAAGAAAGAAAAAAATGATTATTATAAAAAGTAAATTACTTTTAAAGTAAGATTACTTTCAAAACTAATAGATTACTTTTAATTATTTTTAACACTTCTGACTTTTTTTTATAAAATATTTTTTATTTTTGAAAGTAATCTTTGATTTTTTAAGTAGATTATTTTCATAAATACTATACTATTAAATCTATTACTTTAGAGATAAATCATTATTATTATTATTAAAAAGTAATAGATTACTTGATTTGTCCTCAAACATGAGACACAGTATTAAACATCGAGTTTAAAGGGATAGTTTGGGATTTTTGACATGAATCTGTATGGCATCCCCGTCAGTAGTGTCGCACAGCCACACCGACTTACCCCCGACAGTGTCCCGTGGGCCGAGTTCTGTCCAGGTTTGGTCAGCAGCGAAAGTAGTCCGGCAGGTTTGCTGGGACACTTAAATAAAAAGTTTTTCTTCTCAAAACAGCATGTGTTCAAAAGAGTGATTTATTTGCATCACAAAACCGATGTCCTCGAAAAAGTCCCACGTCGTAATCACTTGGCCCTACTTTCTCTCTTTTTGTATCCCTGCGCTGCTGCAAGATGACAGACGAGGGCTGGGCTGCGAGAGCCTGGTGGGGCCGAAGGAGCCGGGTCGGAATGGGGCGCTTGAAAAAGTGCCCCATTCCGACCCGGCACTTTTTATTTACGTGTCTGGGATGCCATACAGATTCATGTCAAAAATCCCGAACTATCCCTTTAACATCTTCAGATAGCAAAAAAGTGGGAAAACAGATTTTTGAAGAAAAAAAAAAACCCCAAAATTGAGAAAAGTTCAAATCAGATTTTATTTGTACAGCCCAAAGTCACAGACACATTTATCTATAAGTTTAGTTAGTAACATGCATTGATGAGACAGGTATGTTTACAGATGGAGAGAGAGGGTTTTCAGTAAAGGGAGATGTCACTACATCTTCAACCAGTACCATGCCTGGTTGAAGATATAGTCACATCTCACTTTACTGAGGTGCTTAAAGTATAGGTATATAGGTGTAGGTGTAAAGTCCTGGGTGAAGTGTGTTAGTCAGGACCAATCAGATAAGTTTGTCTGACTCCTGAACAGGGAGCCAGGTGTGTTGATAGCAGGCTGGATTTAGATGGGTGGTGGTATTTGTGGCACACCCCTTGAGGAGGCAGAGATGTTGGAGGTCTTACCCATTTGTCTGGCAGGTCAGGGATGAAAAAAGCTCCATAGGTGGGTGGGATTCACCTTGAGAAGACGAGGACATGGACATGTCTGGGATGGTCGGTCGGGGAGCACGTGTTGGGATAGCACACTGCTAAAGCTGCTGTTACCTCGTGTTAATGTTTCCCAACAGACTGGCTGGCTGTCGGTTCACAGCGGCTGGGCTGCGCTGGCTTCCAGTCTGACAAACCCCGCTCACCTGAGAGTCCTGGATCTGTCGAGGAACGACCTCCAAGACTGTGGGGTCGAAAAACTTTCAGAGTTCTTGGCAGAGCCGCTTTGTGAACTGGAAACACTGAAGTGAGTACTGAGGACACCTGAGGACACGTTCAGGTGTTACAGGCCTTTTATACTTCGCTTAGTTAGAGCACTGAAATGAATAAAAGTCTTCCGACATCTCAAAGCACTTTTACAGGACAGATCTCATTCACACTGACGGCACAGGTTCAGTATCAAACACTTGATGGACATGCAGACTGGAGGAGCCGGGAATCAAACCGCCGACCATCTGATTCGTGGACGCCCCGCTCCATATTTATGTGTAACAAATAAATATGAAATCGACAATTTAATGTTCCCGTTAAAAGCTGCCAAACACACACACACACACGGAAACCAAAGAAATTCTGAGCTCAGGTTTTTCATTTGACCATCAGCAGAAAATGATTTTCTCGATGCTCCATCTTCTCGTCATCATTTTCTGCATCTTCAGTACGAGACGACTTCAAATATTTAGACTTTATTTTCATTGTTACAGTGTAAAACCTTTTTATTCATCATCTGTTCACACGCAGCTCCTGCAGGAGGAGTTATGTCTGCTTAAATCTGCTCACAGCTCCATTTAAACGTCTCCTTCCAGCCTGAAACGCTGCTGCTGCCGGTCTTTGACCTTCGCCCTCAGCTGCTCCTCGGCTCTCGAAGAGCTCGACCTGAGCTACGACCAGATGGACCAGGGGGTGGAGCTGCTTTCTGATTGGCTCCTCAGTGTAAACTGGAGACACTAAGGTGAGTTTTTATTTTTTTATATCACTCCTTCTTCCCTGGATCAGTTCGTTAAATGAACCTGAAATAAACTGATGTTGGTTTAAAGGGATACGTTTGTTAGCTTAGCTTAGCATAAATACTGGAAACAGAGGGAAACAGCTAGCCTCTGTCCACAGTGTTGTTTGTCTCTGTCTTCTCTGTCAGCTTGTCAGCAGCTGAGTCTGGTCTCACTCTGAAGTTGAACCCTTCATACCTCAGAGAGCTGGAGCTGATCCAGGAGGTCCAGGTCCGAAGCTGCTGTCCCACCTGACGAACAACCATCACACACTGCAGACGCTGACGAAGTGGTCCAACGTCCAACAGTGTCACTGACAGGCTGGACTAACATTAATTATGAATGTAAACTGAGACGTTTGGACCGAGCTGCTGTGGACGCTGTCAGTCCAACACACGAGCTTCTCTTCTTCAGAATCAGGCACTTCCTGTCACCCTCTGATCTACGAACAGTCATTCACAGACTCATGTCATGGAACTGTAACTCACTCGACCTCGCCATCTCGCAGGTTCCTGTTTAGGACTATAACTCGGCCTCAGCTTCAGCAGAACCTTCCGATCGTCCGGCCGTGGCGTGCTGGCTGTGCCCTCTGAAAAAGGACGGGGAGTTCTGGGCACTGGATCCGACCGGAGGTCGTCTGGTCAGCCTGAGACTGTTGATGTTTTATTCTCGGGTTTAAACTTATTTTTTTTAGGGGTGTTGAGCTCAGTTGGTGGAGCGGCCGCCCCGTGTGCGAAGGCTCGCTGCAGCTGGCCCGGGTTCGAGTCCCGACCTGTGGCCCTTTCCCGCATGTGATTCCATCTCCATATTTCCTGTCAACAAAAGCTTGGAAAGGCCAAAAATAATCTGAAATATATACATTAAAAAAAGTCTATTTTTTGGTTTTCTCGTGTTTTTCTTTATTGACTGTCTTTGTGAAGCACTTTGGTATAAATGAAATCAACCTGAAACTTGAATATATGACTTGATACATTGGAAAGGTGTGGTTGAATATCTTTGATATCTTCTGAAATGAAGAGCTGTTGTGATGTCACAGTGTATTCACAGAATATTATAATGTGCAGATAAACATCCAGACGAAGTCCAAAATAAATAAAGACTGACGCTGATGTGACACAGGAAGTCTTAGATGCTACGTTAATGTAGCATGGAGGTCTGGATGTGGAGAGTCAGAGGGGCTCCGGGTCTTGTTGGTAAGGACAGCAGCAGACGTGAAGACCCCTCACTGCAGTGACCCAGGGTTCAAGTCCATCTGTGGCCCAGTAGAAGCTTCAACAAGGCCCAAGAAGTCAAAAGTCAGAATTTTAAGGAAAAGTCAAAATTATGAAATTTACAGGAAAAAAAGTCCAAATTTTGAGGAAAAAGTCCATTTTAAAGATGAAAATCTGAATTTTTCAGAGACACCTCAGACTTAGAGATTTAGGGGAAAAAAGTCATTCAAAATTTTCAGAAAAACATTTGTGTTAAGAAAAAAAAAATTCAAAATTTACAGGAAAAAAAGATTTTGTAAGAAACAGACTTTTTAAAAAAAAAAATTACAAATTTTGAGAAAAAACAGACCTTTAAAGAAAAAAAAAAAAGATTTTGAGAAAAACAATAAAAATTTTCAGAAAAAGATTCATTTTTAAGAAAAAAAATTCAAATTTTCCAAAGCAAAAAAATGAGAATTTTGAAAAAAGAACCCAGAATTTTCAGAAAAAAAGTCAAAATTATGAGAAAGTCTGGGAATAAAAATAGTCACTTAAAAAAATCAAAATTTTCAGAAAAAAACAGACCTTTAAAGAAAAAAAACAATTTTGAGGAAAGAAAAAAAATTAGATCCTTAAGGCAAATTCAAAATTTTCAGAAAAAAAACATCTGACTTTTGAAAAAAGGCAGAATTTTGAGAAAAACTGGTAAGAAAAATTGTTACTTTTTTAAAAAAGAAAATCAATTTCAAAATTTTGAAAAAAAAAGTCAAAATTCTGGAAAAAAAGATTCTTGGGAAAAATCTCAGATTTCTGAGGGGAAAAGTTCAAAATGTTGAGAAAATAAACTTAAAATTACGTGAGATTTCTGAAAAAAAAAAAATCAAAATTCTGAGGAAAAAAAGTCAAAATTTCTAAGGGGGGTGGTGTCAAAATTTTGAAAAAAAAAAAAAGTCAAAATTCTGGAAAAAAAGATTCTTGGGAAAAATCTCAGATTTCTGAGGGAAAAAGTTCAAAATGTTGAGAAAATAAAGTTAAAATTGCGTGAGATTTCTGAAAAAAAAATCTAAATTCTGAGTAAAAAAGTCAAAATTTCTAAGGGGGGGTGGTGTCGAAATTTTGAAAAAAAAATAAAAGTCAAAATTCTGGAAAAAAGATTCTGGGGAAAAATCTCAGATTTCTGAGGGAAAAAGTTCAAAATGTTGAGAAAATAAAGTTAAAATTGCGTGAGATTTCTGAAAAAAATAAAATCAAAATTCTGAGTAAAAAAAGTCAAAATTTCTAAGGGGGGGTGGTGTCAAAATTTTGAAAAAAAAAAAAGTCAAAATTCTGGAAAAAATTAGGCAAATTCTGGGCGGAAAAACGTCAGATTTCTGAGGGAAAGAGTTCAAAGAAAATGAAGTTAAAATTATGTGAGATTTCTGAAAAAAATATTAAAAATTCTCAATAAAAAAAAGTCAAAATTTCTAAGGGGGGTGGAGTCAAAATTTTGAAAAAAAAGTCAAAATTCTGGAAAAAATGAGGCAAATTCTGGGGGAAAAACATCAGATTTCTGAGGGAAAAAGTTCAACATGTTGAGAAAATAAAGTTAAAATTGCGTGAGATTTTTGAAAAAAAAAAATTCTGAAGAAAAAAAGTCAAGACTTTTTTTTTTCAAAATTTTGACTCCACCCCCCCTTAGAAATTTTGACTTTTTTTTATTGAGAATTTTTAATATTTTTTCCAGAAATCTCACATAATTTTAACTTCATTTTCTTTGAACTCTTTCCCTCAGAAATCTGACATTTTTCCGCCCAGAATTTGCCTCTTTTTTCCAGAATTTTGACTTTTTTTTCAAAATTTTGACTCCACCCCCCTTAGAAATTTTGACTTTTTTTTATTGAGAATTTTTAATATTTTTTTCAGAAATCTCACATAATTTTAACTTCATTTTCTTTGAACTTTTTCCCTCAGAAATCTGACGTTTTTCCGCCCAGAATTTGCCTCTTTTTTCCAGAATTTTGACTTTTTTTTCAAAATTTTGACTCCACCCCCCTTAGAAATTTTGACTTTTTTTTATTGAGAACTTTTAATATTTTTTTCAGAAATCTCACATAATTTTAACTTCATTTTCTTTGAACTCTTTCCCTCAGAAATCTGATATTTTTCCACCCAGAATTTGCCTCTTTTTTCCAGAATTTTGACTCTTTTTTTTCAAAATTTTGACTCCACCCCCCTTAGAAATTTTGACTTTTTTTTATTGAGAATTTTTAATATTTTTTTCAGAAATCTCACATAATTTTAACTTCATTTTCTTTGAACTCTTTCCCTCAGAAATCTGACGTTTTTCCGCCCAGAATTTGCCTAATTTTTTCCAGAATTTTGACTTTTTTTTCAAAATTTTGACACCACCCCCCTTAAAAATTTTGACTTTTTTTTATTGAGAATTTTTAATATTTTTTTCAGAAATCTCATGTAATTTTAACTTTATTTTCTCAACATTTTGAACTTTTTCCCTCAGAAATCTGACGTTTTTCCGCCCAGAATTTGCCTCTTTTTTCCAGAATTTTGACTTTTTTTTCAAAATTTTGACTCCACCCCCCTTAGAAATTTTGACTTTTTTTTATTGAGAATTTTTAATATTTTTTTCAGAAATCTCACATAATTTTAACTTCATTTTCTTTGAACTTTTTCCCTCAGAAATCTGACGTTTTTTTCTGTGCAAAATTTGCCTCTTTTTTCCAGAATTTTGACTTTTTTTTTTTTTTTCAAAATTTTGACACCACCCCCCCTTAGAAATTTTGACTTTTTTTCTTCAGAATTTTTTTTTCAAATATCTCATGCAATTTTAACTTTATTTTCTCAACATGTTGAACTTTTTCCCTCAGAAATCTGATGTTTTTCCCCCAGAATTTGCCTCATTTTTTCCAGAATTTGGACTTTTTTTTCAAAATTTTGACTCCACCCCCCTTAAAAATTTTGACTTTTTTTTTATTGAGAATTTTTAATATTTTTTTCCAGAAGTCTCACGTAATTTTAACTTCATTTTCTCAACATTTTGAACTCTTTCCCTCAGAAATCTGACGTTTTTCCACCCAGAATTTGCCTCTTTTTTCCAGAATTTTGACTTTTTTTTTTTCAAAATTTTGACTCCACCCCCCTTAGAAATTTTGACTTTTTTTATTGAGAATTTTTAATATTTTTTTCGGAAATCTCACATAATTTTAACTTCATTTTCTTTGAACTCTTTCCCTCAGAAATCTGACGTTTTTCCGCCCAGAATTTGCCTAATTTTTTCCAGAATTTTGACTTTTTTTTTCAAAATTTTGACTCCATCCCCCTTAAAAATTTTGACTTTTTTTTATTGAGAATTTTTAATATTTTTTTTCAGAAATCTCACGTAATTTTAACTTTATTTTCTCAACATTTTGAACGTTTTCCCTCAGAAATCTGACGTTTTTCCGCCCAGAATTTGCCTCTTTTTCCAGAATTTTTACTTTTTTTTCAAAATTTTGACTCCACCCCCCTTAGAAATTTTGACTTTTTTTTATTGAGAATTTTTAATATTTTTTTCAGAAATCTCACATAATTTTAACTTCATTTTCTTTGAACTTTTTCCCTCAGAAATCTGACGTTTTTTTCTGTGCAGAATTTGCCTCTTTTTTCCAGAATTTTGACTTTTTTTTTTTTCAAAATTTTGACACCACCCCCCCTTAGAAATTTTGACTTTTTTTCTTCAGAATTTTTTTTTTCAAACATCTCATGCAATTTTAACTTTATTTTCTCAACATTTTGAACTTTTTCCCTCAGAAATCTGACGTTTTTTTCTGTGCAGAATTTGCCTCTTTTTTCCAGAATTTTGACTTTTTTTTTTTTTTCAAAATTTTGACACCACCCCCCCTTAGAAATTTTGACTTTTTTTCTTCAGAATTTTTAATTTTCTTTTTCAGAAATCTCACGCAATTTTAACTTTATTTTCTCAACATTTTGAACTTTTTCCCTCAGAAATCTGACGTTTTTTTCTGTGCAGAATTTGCCTCTTTTTTCCAGATTTTTGACTTTTTTTTTTTTTTCAAAATTTTGACACCACCCCCCCTTAGAAATTTTGACTTTTTTTCTTTAGATTTTTTTTTCAAAAATCTCGTGCAATTTTAACTTTATTTTCTCAACATTTTGAACTCTTTCCCTCAGAAATCTGACGTTTTCCCCCCAGAATTTGCCTCTTTTTTCCAGAATTTGGACTTTTTTTTTTTCAAAATTTTGACTCCACCCCCCCTTAGAAATTTTGACTTTTTTTTATTGAGAATTTTTAATATTTTTTTCCAGAAATCTCACATAATTTTAACTTCATTTTCTTTGAACTCTTTCCCTCAGAAATCTGACATTTTTCCGCCCAGAATTTGCCTCTTTTTTCCAGAATTTTGACTTTTTTTTCAAAATTTTGACTCCACCCCCCTTAGAAATTTTGACTTTTTTTTATTGAGAATTTTTAATATTTTTTTCAGAAATCTCACATAATTTTAACTTCATTTTCTTTGAACTTTTTCCCTCAGAAATCTGACGTTTTTCCGCCCAGAATTTGCCTCTTTTTTCCAGAATTTTGACTTTTTTTTTTCAAAATTTTGACTCCACCCCCCTTAAAAATTTTGACTTTTTTTCTTCAGAATTTTTTTTTTCAAAAATCTCATGCAATTTTAACTTTATTTTCTCAACATTTTGAACTCTTTCCCTCAGAAATCTGACGTTTTTCCACCCAGAATTTGCCTCTTTTTTCCAGAATTTTGACTCTTTTTTTTCAAAATTTTGACTCCACCCCCCTTAGAAATTTTGACTTTTTTTTATTGAGAATTTTTAATATTTTTTTCCAGAAGTCTCACGTAATTTTAACTTCATTTTCTCAACATTTTGAACTCTTTCCCTCAGAAATCTGACGTTTTTCCACCCAGAATTTGCCTCTTTTTTCCAGAATTTTGACTTTTTTTTTTTCAAAATTTTGACTCCACCCCCCTTAGAAATTTTGACTTTTTTTTATTGAGAATTTTAAATATTTTTTTCAGAAATCTCACATAATTTTAACTTCATTTTCTTTGAACTCTTTCCCTCAGAAATCTGATGTTTTTCCCCCAGAATTTGCCTCTTTTTTCCAGAATTTTGACTTTTTTTTTCAAAACTTTGACTCCACCCCCCCTTAGAAATTTTGACTTTTTTTTATTGAGAATTTTTAATATTTTTTTCAGAAATCTCACGTAATTTTAACTTTATTTTCTCAACATTTTGAACCTTTTCCCTCAGAAATCTGACGTTTTTCCACCCAGAATTTGCCTCTTTTCTCCAGAATTTTGACTTTTTTTTTCAAAATTTTGACTCCACCCCCCTTAGAAATTTTGACTTTTTTTTATTGAGAATTTTTAATATTTTTTTCGGAAATCTCACATAATTTTAACTTCATTTTCTTTGAACTCTTTCCCTCAGAAATCTGACGTTTTTCCGCCCAGAATTTGCCTAATTTTTTCCAGAATTTTGACTTTTTTTTTTCAAAATTTTGACTCCACCCCCCTTAAAAATTTTGACTTTTTTTTATTGAGAATTTTTAATATTTTTTTTCAGAAATCTCACATAATTTTAACTTTATTTTCTCAACATTTTGAACTTTTTCCCTCAGAAATCTGATGTTTTTCCGCCCAGAATTTGCCTCTTTTTTCCAGAATTTTGACTTTTTTTTCAAAATTTTGACTCCACCCCCCTTAGAAATTTTGACTTTTTTTTATTGAGAATTTTTAATATTTTTTTCAGAAATCTCACATAATTTTAACTTCATTTTCTTTGAACTTTTTCCCTCAGAAATCTGACGTTTTTTTCCCCCCAGAATTTGCCTCATTTTTTCCAGAATTTTGACTTTTTTTTCAAAATTTTGACTCCACCCCCCTTAAAAATTTTGACTTTTTTTTATTGAGAATTTTTAATATTTTTTTTCAGAAATCTCACGTAATTTTAACTTTATTTTCTCAACATTTTGAACTTTTTCCCTCAGAAATCTGACGTTTTTCCGCCCAGAATTTGCCTCTTTTTTCCAGAATTTTGACTTTTTTTTTTTTCAAAATTTTGACACCACCCCCCTTAGAAATTTTGACTTTTTTTCTTCAGAATTTTTAATTTTCTTTTTCAGAAATCTCACGCAATTTTAACTTTATTTTCTCAACATTTTGAACTTTTTCCCTCAGAAATCTGACGTTTTTTCTGTGCAGAATTTGCCTCTTTTTTCCAGATTTTTGACTTTTTTTTTTTTCAAAATTTTGACACCACCCCCCCTTAGAAATTTTGACTTTTTTTCTTCAGATTTTTTTTTTCAAAAATCTCGTGCAATTTTAACTTTATTTTCTCAACATTTTGAACTCTTTCCCTCAGAAATCTGACGTTTTTCCCCCAGAATTTGCCTCTTTTTTCCAGAATTTTGACTTTTTTTTTCAAAATTTTGACTCCACCCCCCCTTAGAAATTTTGACTTTTTTTATTGAGAATTTTTAATATTTTTTTCAGAAATCTCACATAATTTTAACTTCATTTTCTTTGAACTCTTTCCCTCAGAAATCTGACGTTTTTCCGCCCAGAATTTGCCTAATTTTTTCCAGAATTTTGACTTTTTTTTTCAAAATTTTGACTCCACCCCCCTTAAAAATTTTGACTTTTTTTAATTGAGAATTTTTAATATTTTTTTTCAGAAATCTCACGCAATTTTAACTTTATCTTCTCAACATTTTGAACTCTTTCCCTCAGAAATCTGACGTTTTTCCCCCAGAATTTGCCTCTTTTTTCCAGAATTTTGACTTTTTTTTTCAAAATTTTGACTCCACCCCCCCTTAGAAATTTTGACTTTTTTTATTGAGAATTTTTAATATTTTTTTCAGAAATCTCACATAATTTTAACTTCATTTTCTTTGAACTCTTTCCCTCAGAAATCTGACGTTTTTCCGCCCAGAATTTGCCTAATTTTTTCCAGAATTTTGACTTTTTTTTTCAAAATTTTGACTCCACCCCCCTTAAAAATTTTGACTTTTTTTAATTGAGAATTTTTAATATTTTTTTTCAGAAATCTCACGCAATTTTAACTTTATCTTCTCAACATTTTGAACTCTTTCCCTCAGAAATCTGACGTTTTTCCGCCCAGAATTTGCCTCTTTTTTCCAGTATTTTGACTTTTTTT
Organism: Nibea coibor; assembly: GCA_023373845.1. NCBI lineage: Eukaryota > Metazoa > Chordata > Actinopteri > Sciaenidae > Nibea > Nibea coibor. Next base: position 240,773 of record CM041719.1, on the reverse strand, counting down.
TTTTTCAAAATTTTGACTCCACCCCCCTTAGAAGTTTTGACTTTTTTTTATTGAGAATTTTTAATATTTTTTTCAGAAATCTCACATAATTTTAACTTCATTTTCTTTGAACTCTTTCCCTCAGAAATCTGACGTTTTTCCGCCCAGGATTTGCCTAATTTTTTCCAGAATTTTGACTTTTTTTTTTTCAAAATTTTGACTCCACCCCCCTTAAAAATTTTGACTTTTTTTTATTGAGAATTTTTAATATTTTTTTTCAGAAATCTCACGTAATTTTAACTTTATTTTCTCAACATTTTGAACTTTTTCCCTCAGAAATCTGACGTTTTTCCGCCCAGAATTTGCCTCTTTTTTCCAGAATTTTGACTTTTTTTTCAAAATTTTGACTCCACCCCCCTTAGAAATTTTGACTTTTTTTTATTGAGAATTTTTAATTTTCTTTTTCAGAAATCTCACGCAATTTTAACTTCATTTTCTCAACATTTTGAACTCTTTCCCTCAGAAATCTGACGTTTTTCCCCCAGAATTTTGACTTTTTTCCAGAATTTTGACTTTTTTTTCAAAATTTTGACACCACCCCCCTTAGAAATTTTGACTTTTTTTTATTGAGAATTTTTAATATTTTTTTCAGAAATCTCACATAATTTTAACTTCATTTTCTTTGAACTCTTTCCCTCAGAAATCTGACGTTTTTCCGCCCAGAATTTGCCTCTTTTTTCCAGAATTTTGACTTTTTTTTCAAAATTTTGACTCCACCCCCCTTAGAAATTTTGACTTTTTTTTATTGAGAATTTTTAATTTTTTTTTCAGAAATCTCACATAATTTTAACTTCATTTTCTTTGAACTCTTTCCCTCAGAAATCTGACGTTTTTCCGCCCAGAATTTGCCTAATTTTTTCCAGAATTTTGACATTTTTTTCAAAATTTTGACTCCACCCCCCTTAGAAATTTTGACTTTTTTTTATTGAGAATTTTTAATTTTTTTTTCAGAAATCTCACATAATTTTAACTTCATTTTCTTTGAACTCTTTCCCTCAGAAATCTGACGTTTTTCCGCCCAGAATTTGCCTAATTTTTTCCAGAATTTTGACATTTTTTTCAAAATTTTGACTCCACCCCCCTTAAAAATTTTGACTTTTTTTATTGAGAATTTTTAATTTTCTTTTTCAGAAATCTCACACAATTTTAACTTTATTTTCTCAACATTTTGAACTCTTTCCCTCAGAAATCTGACGTTTTTCCCCCAGAATTTTGACTTTTTTCCAGAATTTTGACATTTTTTTCAAAATTTTGACTCCACCCCCCTTAAAAATTTTGACTTTTTTTATTGAGAATTTTTAATATTTTTTTCAGAAATCTCACATAATTTTAACTTCATTTTCTTTGAACTCTTTCCCTCAGAAATCTGACGTTTTTCCGCCCAGAATTTGCCTCTTTTTTCCAGAATTTTGACTCTTTTTTTTTTCAAAATTTTGACTCCACCCCCCTTAGAAATTTTGACTTTTTTTATTGAGAATTTTTAATTTTTTTTTTTTCAGAAATCTCACATAATTTTAACTTTATTTTCTCAACATTTTGAACTTTTTCCCTCAGAAATCTGACGTTTTTCCTGCCCAGAATTTGCCTGTTTTTTCAAAATTTTAACTTTTTTTTTTTTCAAAGTTTTGACACCACCCCCCCTTAGAAATTTTGACTTTTTTTCTTCAGATTTTTTTTTTTCAAAAATCTCATGCAATTTTAACTTTATTTTCTCAACATGTTGAACTTTTTCCCTCAAAAAATCTGATGTTTTGCCCCCCAGAATTTTGACTTTTTTTTCAAAATTTTGACACCACCCCCCCTTAGAAATTTTGACTTTTTTTCTTCAGAATTTTTTCTTTTTCAGAAATCTCACGTAATTTTAACTTTATTTTCTCAACATTTTGAACTTTTTCCCACAGAAATCTGACGTTTTTACCCCAGAATTTGCCTCTTTTTTCAAAATTTTGACTTTTTTTTCAAAATTTTGACACCACCCCCTTTAGAAATTTTGACTTTTTTTATTGAGAATTTTTAATTTTTTTTTTCAGAAATCTCACGTAATTTTAACTTTATTTTCTCAACATTTTGAACTTTTTCCCTCAGAAATCTGACGTTTTTACGCCCGAATTTGCCTCTTTTTTCCAGAATTTTGACTTTTTTTTTTTTCAAAATTTTGACACCACCCCCCTTAAAAATTTTGACTTTTTTTTATTGAGAATTTTTAATATTTTTTTTCAGAAATCTCATGTAATTTTAACTTTATTTTCTCAACATTTTGAACTTTTTCCCTCAGAAATCTGACGTTTTTCCGCCCAGAATTTGCCTCTTTTTTCCAGAATTTTGACTTTTTTTTTCAAAATTTTGACTCCACCCCCCTTAGAAATTTTGACTTTTTTTTATTGAGAATTTTTAATATTTTTTTCAGAAATCTCACATAATTTTAACTTCATTTTCTTTGAACTTTTTCCCTCAGAAATCTGATGTTTTTTTCTGTGCAGAATTTGCCTCTTTTTTCCAGAATTTTGACTTTTTTTTTTTTCAAAATTTTGACACCACCCCCCCTTAGAAATTTTGACTTTTTTTCTTCAGAATTTTTTTTTTCAAAAATCTCATGCAATTTTAACTTTATTTTCTCAACATGTTGAACTTTTTCCCTCAGAAATCTGATGTTTTTCCCCCAGAATTTGCCTCATTTTTTCCAGAATTTTGACTTTTTTTTCAAAATTTTGACTCCACCCCCCTTAAAAATTTTGACTTTTTTTTATTGAGAATTTTTAATATTTTTTTTTCAGAAATCTCACGTAATTTTAACTTTATTTTCTCAACATTTTGAACTTTTTCCCTCAGAAATCTGATGTTTTTCCGCCCAGAATTTGCCTCTTTTTTCCAGAATTTTGACTTTTTTTTCAAAATTTTGACTCCACCCCCCTTAGAAATTTTGACTTTTTTTTATTGAGAATTTTTAATATTTTTTTCAGAAATCTCACATAATTTTAACTTCATTTTCTTTGAACTTTTTCCCTCAGAAATCTGACATTTTTTTCTGTGCAGAATTTGCCTCTTTTTTCCAGAATTTTGACTTTTTTTTTAAAAAAAATTTTGACACCACCCCCCCCTTAGAAATTTTGACTTTTTTTCTTCAGAATTTTTTTTTTCAAAAATCTCATGCAATTTTAACTTTATTTTCTCAACATGTTGAACTTTTTCCCACAGAAATCTGATGTTTTTCCCCCCAGAATTTGCCTCATTTTTTCCAGAATTTGGACTTTTTTTTCAAAATTTTGACTCCACCCCCCTTAAAAATTTTGAATTTTTTTTATTGAGAATTTTTAATATTTTTTTTCAGAAGTCTCACATAATTTTAACTTCATTTTCTCAACATTTTGAACTCTTTCCCTCAGAAATCTGACGTTTTTCCACCCAGAATTTGCCTCTTTTTTCCAGAATTTTGACTTTTTTTTTTTCAAAATTTTGACTCCACCCCCCTTAGAAATTTTGACTTTTTTTTATTGAGAATTTTTAATATTTTTTTCAGAAATCTCACATAATTTTAACTTCATTTTCTTTGAACTCTTTCCCTCAGAAATCTGACGTTTTTCCGCCCAGAATTTGCCTAATTTTTTCCAGAATTTTGACTTTTTTTTTCAAAATTTTGACTCCACCCCCCTTAAAAATTTTGACTTTTTTTTATTGAGAATTTTTAATATTTTTTTTCAGAAATCTCACGTAATTTTAACTTTATTTTCTCAACATTTTGAACTTTTTCCCTCAGAAATCTGACGTTTTTTCTGTGCAGAATTTGCCTCTTTTTTCCAGAATTTTGCCTTTTTTTTTTTTCAAAATTTTGACACCACCCCCCCTTAGAAATTTTGACTTTTTTTCTTCAGAATTTTTTTTTTCAAAAATCTCATGCAATTTTAACTTTATTTTCTCAACATTTTGAACTTTTTCCCTCAGAAATCTGACATTTTTCCGCCCAGAATTTGCCTCTTTTTTCCAGAATTTTGACTTTTTTTTCAAAATTTTGACTCCACCCCCCTTAGAAATTGACTTTTTTTTATTGAGAATTTTTAATTTTCTTTTTCAGAAATCTCACGCAATTTTAACTTTATTTTCTCAACATTTTGAACTCTTTCCCTCAGAAATCTGACGTTTTTCCCCCAGAATTTTGACTTTTTTCCAGAATTTTGACTTTTTTTTCAAAATTTTGACACCACCCCCCTTAGAAATTTTGACTTTTTTTATTGAGAATTTTTAATATTTTTTTCAGAAATCTCACATAATTTTAACTTCATTTTCTTTGAACTCTTTCCCTCAGAAATCTGACGTTTTTCCGCCCAGAATTTGCCTAATTTTTTCCAGAATTTTGACTTTTTTTTCAAAATTTTGACACCACCCCCCTTAGAAATTTTGACTTTTTTTTATTGAGAATTTTTAATATTTTTTTTCAGAAATCTCATGTAATTTTAACTTTATTTTCTCAACATTTTGAACTCTTTCCCTCAGAAATCTGACGTTTTTCCCCCAGAATTTTGACTTTTTTCCAGAATTTTGACTTTTTTTTCAAAATTTTGACACCACCCCCCTTAGAAATTTTGACTTTTTTTATTGAGAATTTTTAATATTTTTTTCAGAAATCTCACATAATTTTAACTTCATTTTCTTTGAACTCTTTCCCTCAGAAATCTGACGTTTTTCCGCCCAGAATTTGCCTCATTTTTCCAGAATTTTGACTTTTTTTTCAAAATTTTGACACCACCCCCCCTTAGAAATTTTGACTTTTTTTCTTCAGAATTTTTTCTTTTTCAGAAATCTCACGTAATTTTAACTTTATTTTCTCAACATTTTGAACTTTTTCCCTCAGAAATCTGACGTTTTTACGCCCGAATTTGCCTCTTTTTTCCAGAATTTTGACTTTTTTTTTTCAAAATTTTGACACCACCCCCCCCTTAGAAATTTTGACTTTTTTTCCTCAGAATTTTGATTTTTTTTTTTCAGAAATCTCACGCAATTTTAACTTTATTTTCTCAACATGTTGAACTTTTTCCCTCAGAAATCTGACGTTTTTACCCCCGAATTTGCCTCTTTTTTTTTCAAAGTTTTGACACCACCCCCCCCTTAGAAATTTTGACTAAATTTTGAAAAATGTCAGATTTCTGAGGGAAAAAGTTCAAATTTTGACTGTTTTTCTTCAGAATTTTTTCTTTTTCAGAAATCTCATGCAATTTTAACTTCATTTTCTAAACATTTTGAACTTTTTCCCTCAGAAATCTGAAGTTTTTCCAAAATAATTTGCCTCTTTTTTCCAGAATTTTGACTTTTTTTTTTTTTTCAAAATTTTGATACCACCCCCCCTTAGAAATTTTGACTAAATTTTGAAAAATGTCAGATTTCTGAGGGAAAAAGTTCAAAATGTTGAGAAAATAAAGTTAAAATTGTGTGAGATTTCTGAAAAAAAAAAAATTCTGAAGAGAAAAAGTCAAAATTTCTAAGGGGGGGTGGTGTCAAAATTTTGAAAAAAAAAAAAAGTCAAAATTCTGGAAAAAAGAGGCAAATTCTGAGGGAAAAAATTAAAAACTTTGAGAAAAAATAGATTTCAAGAAAAAAAAATTTGAGGGAAAAAAAGTTGGAATCCTGAGAATATTTTGAGAAAAACAATAAAAATTTTCAGAAAAAGATTTTTAAGAAAAAAATTCATCACTCACTTAAAAAAAAAATCTAAATTTTTGACCGATGTCCACGAAAAAGTCCCACGTCGTAATCACTTGGCCCTACTTTCTCTCTTTTTGTATCTCTGCGCTGCTGCAAGTGGCCGCTACTGTTTAGTTTTGTTCGCGGACGTGCCGGGTCGGAATGGGGCACTTTTTCAAGCGCCCCATTCCGACCCGGCTCCTTCCGCCCCACCAGGCTCTCTCCGCGCAGCCCAGCCCTCGTCTGTCATCTTGCAGCAGCGCAGGGATACAAAAAGAGAGAAAGTAGGGCCAAGTGATTACGAGGTGGGACTTTTTCGAGGACATCGGTTTTGTGATGCAAATAAATCACTCTTTTGAACACATGCTGTTTTGAGAAGAAAAACTTTTTTTTTTACGTGTCCCTGGAAACCTGCCGGACTACTTTCGTTGCTGACCAAACCTGGACAGAACTCGGCCCACGGGACACTGTCGGGGGTAAGTCGGTGTGGCTGTGCGACACTACTGACGGGGATGCCATACAGATTCATGTCAAAAATCCCGAACTATCCCTTTAACATCAAAAAATTGTAGGTCATCCAACTTTTTATATCCATAAGGCATGCTTGGAGTTTAGTTAACTGATTGATTTCATCAGGCTTGATCAAAATCAAGTCAAATTTAATTTGTACAGCCCAAAGTCACAAACACATTTATCCTCAGAGGGCTTACACCAGTAATATATATTATGCAAATTACTTGTAATTGATTACATTCCAACAGCCAACACATAAACACACAACAGGGTAGCACCATTAGCCATTAGCACTAGCCAGTTAGCCAGAGTTCAAACACATAAAAACACATTATATAACCTGACTCTTCAGAAATGTCCCTTTCTGTCCTCGCCTCCTCAGGCTCACAGTCTGACTCTACTTTAAATATAAACCTTTGCAAAGTGATGTTTTCTCCGTCAGTCATGTCTCTCCCAGGTAAACTCCGGTGGCGTCACTCCTGTGCGCTGTCAGCATGCAGGCAGAATGAGCAACAGCTCATTTGCTTTTAAAAGGACAGACACGAAAACCAACCTCCTGAGCAGAGAGCTGCAGACAGGGTACAGAGAGGACTGCTGTGCTCAATCTGCGAGGAACTTTGACCATTTTGACCAAAGCATTTCACAGACATCTCATTAAGGTGCCTGCGACCTGTGTGAACTGGTGTGGAATTGTCCTGTAAATAAACTAGTTCTTGTGTTTCAGGATGTTAAAGTTTTTATTTTGTAGAAGAAAATTAGGAGAAAAATGTGTCAGACCTGTGATGCATTCAGGTGTTGGTGAAAGTGATGTTACAGCCTGTTGGCCTGAATGTGATCTACATGAGCAATGATTATTCCTACAGCCCATGAACATCACACAGACAGTTGTTTCATTTTAATCATTTTTATTAAAAAATCATTTTAAGAATGAAAACAAACATCAGCTGACATGCTGCTTCCTGATTGTATGACACAGTTCAAACACATGAAATCTGTAAACGTCTGACTGCCGTCATCCACGGAGACGCACTCTGATCCCTTCACTTCCTTTTGGTCTTTCCTGGTTTGGCGAGCAGCGCCGGGTCGAACTGATCTGGTGTCAAACCTCTGATGGAGAACAGGCGTGCAGCACGCTCCGACAGTGTTCCCCCACACTTCAAACCTCGAGACATCAGTTCCTCCTTCAGGACGTCCAAACCGAGAGACTGAAGCTCGTCCACTGAGGACGCCGAGGACAGATCAAGACACCGAGCCTGAAGAGGATGAGGACAAACAATGCTAACGTTAAACCTTCGGGAGAAGCTTCACCAGCTAACAGTAGCAGGTTAACAGCATACAGACTACTAACCAGCTGCTTGGATCTGTTGGACTCCTCTGGGGGTCTCTGGTCCTCTGTGGACCTGATGGTTTTGTCTGTGGACTCTGGGGGTCTCTGGTCCTCTGTGGACCTGATGGTTTTGTCTGTGGACTCTGGGGGTCTCTGGTCCTCTGTGGACCTGATGGTTTTGTCTGTGGACTCTGGGGGTCTCTGGTCCTCTGTGGACCTGATGGTTTTGTCTGTGGACTCTGGGGGTCTCTGGTCCTCTGTGGACCTGATGGTTTTGTCTGTGGACTCTGGGGTTCTCTGGTCCTCTGTGGACCTGATGGTTTTGTCTGTGGACTCTGGGGGTCTCTGGTTCTCTGTGGACCTGAACGATTTGATTAATGAGTGTTAATGTGTCAGGTCCAGAATCTGAGTCTGGACTCTGGATCAGCTAATCTGTACCTGCTGCTCTGACCAGGCTCCGCCTCATGCATCGTCATGGTAATGGCAGCAGCTCCCCTGCTGAAGGACGATGTGGACGGAGACTCATCATCGTCATCATCCTCTGAGCTCAGCAGCTCATCCACGCCAGTCCTGTAACCATGACAACAGATAGCTTTAGCATAACCACTCACTAAAGTAGCTAACAGCTGATTAGCTGCTGCTAACTGAATGTGCATGCTAACAGAACCGGGCTTGGCAGCCGGACGGGATCGTGTTGGAGCACAGCCCGAGACCAACAGGGACGTTACTGTGTGGTACAGAGGCTGCAGCAGCACCGAGTGAGAGCAGCTCAGAGGATCATCGTGCTCCTCCCTCAAGGACATCTACAACACACACCTGGCCTGCAAAGCACTCAGCATTGTGGGTGACTCCACCCATTCCACCCTCTAGGAGCCTTCAGGCCAGAACCAGAACCAGCAAACCAAGAGACAGTTTGATCCACCAAGCTGTCAGGAAGCTCCCTGCTTCTCTGCCCCTGCAGAGCCAAACCACCTCTGTATTCTGCTGTGTTCACTGTTAGCCTGGACACTGCTGGTTCAGAGGTTCTGTTGCTGTGTTCACTGTTAGCCTGGACCCTGCTGGTTCAGAGGTTCTGTTGCTGTGTTCACTGTTAGACTGGACACTGCTGGTTCAGAGGTTCTGTTGCTGTGTTCACTGTTAGACTGGACACTGCCGGTTCAGAGGTTCTGTTGCTGTGTTCACTGTTAGACTGGACACTGCTGGTTCAGAGGTTCTGTTGCTGTGTTCACTGTTAGACTGGACACTGCTGGTTCAGAGGTTCTGTTCTGGTTCTGATCTGTCTGTTTTGGTACTAACAAAAGTTTAGATCTGGACTCACCAGAAACACGCCGTCGCTGTTGCCGTTTTCGTCTTCTTCTCTGGCTGCTCACTCTGCTCAGTGCTTGGTCTCTTCGCTGCAGCGACACCGTCGACCTTCACCTGAGCGCTGGACGACGCCTGCAGACCTGAAATACGCCAGATGTTACCGTCAATGCATATTACTAACTACACCTCTTCCCCGGAGTTTCTGTGCTTTCTCGTCCAGCAGGTTCTCATGGATCGTGGCTGCCGCCGTGGTCTGCTGCTGACGTCCACCATATTTAGCATTACATGCCATATATAGTCATTATTGCTACCATCCCCACTACAGCTTTGTTGGTTAATGACTTACAGCTGCTGTGCATCTGTGTCTCTCTATCACAGGTTCCACTGCTGCTGTAATCATTCTATCATTCATTGTAATTGTACGACATGTTTGTGTTGATTGTTCTGTACATGTGACATCCATTGCACGTCTGTCCGTCCTGGGAGAGGGATCCCTCCTCTGTGGCTCTTCCTGAGGTTTCTTCCACATGTTTTCCCTGTTAAAGGTTTTTGTGGGCAAGTTTTTCCTGACTGGAACCGAGGGTCTAAGGACAGAGGGTGTCACTCCCTGTACAGACTGTGAAGCCTCTGAGGATAAATGTGTCTGTGACTTTGGGCTGTACAAATAAAATTTGATCTGATTTGACGTTAAACACTGATCCTGGACCAATGGAAAAAAAAAAGCAGTCACATGACGTGTCACACCTTTGATGACGGAGTCCTCGAGGCGCTCAGACAGGTCGTGGCATTGCTGCTGGTACTCCGGGTCAGTGAAGTGGTGTTTGGGCTGGGACAGTTTCCTCTGCAGACGCTCCAGACGCCGCTGCTCCTTCTCTGCCTCGCGCTCCGCTTGCTTCTTCAGCCACTCCGCCATCCTAACACACCACAGAAAAATGTTAACAGTGTGTGGGCCGACGCCAGGCCCTGCCCACAGGAAGTCAGATTCTTACTCTTTCTCATGGTTGACGTCTCGAAGGCGGCGCCCACTCAGGTCTCTGCATGCCTCCCGGTTGGTCGTCTTCTCGATCTGAGCACCAAGAGCTCGCAGCATGGAGCCGAACCCTGAAACACACCACAGAAGAAGAAGACAGCGTGCGTCATGGCGGCTCACACACAGGTAAAGTTCTCAGCACATTTCCTGAACAAACCTCCTTTCCCGCCACAGAGGCGGGCCTCCAGGTGATAGATGGCCCCGGGCTGAAGACGCTCCTCCAGGTGAGACAGGTGACCATCTCTGACCACGTACAAGTCCACCAAAGAAGAAGAAGACAGTCCCTGCAGAGACAAACAGGTAATATGGTACTGTGAAGTAATCTGGTACTCAACAGGCACTGATCTGCATTCTGACACAGCAAGTTTGGAAACAGCTGTAACACCTGATACATATTTAGAGTTTTTCTCCCATTGACCTTCATCAAATAACTTCAATAATTTCTTCATCTAAGTCGTCAACCTGTCTCCTAGACCCCATCCCAACCAGGCTGCTCAAGGACGTTTTACCTCTAGTTAGCCCTTCTTTACTGGATATGATTAACCTGTCTTTATTATCAGGATGTGTACCACAGTCCTTTAAAGTAGCTGTAATTAAACCTCTTCTTAAAAAGCCCACTCTAGATCCAGAGGTTTTAGCCAAACACAGACCGATATCAAACCTTCCCACATGTTTTCCCTGTTAAAGGGTTTTTGTGGGCACTGTAAAGCCTCTGAGGATAAATGTGTTTGTGACTTTAATAAGTAAAATAACATTTGATTTGATAATGTGAAGTAATCTGTGACTGTAAAGTAATGTATTACTATGTTTCCAGGATGATCACGTGACATGTCACAGCCATGTCAGGTTCCTCTCTGATGGAAGGTGGACTGGAGATAATTATAATTATAATTATTATAATTATTATTGTGACGTTACACACACTGCACTCTGCCGGAATCAGCTAGCTAACGTTAGCTCATGAGCTAACAGCGCGGGACGGAAATACAAACCCTTCATATCCGGCTTGAGTATGTTTTCCCGACTCTGCTCGGCGTGAACGCTCACCTGCTGCTGGCTGAACCGGGTCAGAACGTCTCGGACCACCGACCCGTCCGGAAACACGGCGTGAGAGAACCGGAGACCGGGACAGCTGACGAACACCTCCATGTTAGCTTCTTCACATACCGTGCGGCGCATGCGCAGCTCTTCTTCACGTCCTTCAGGGCGGAGACGTCATCACGTTACTTCCAGTCGCCAGGGAGCATATACACAATGTATATACACAATGTATATACACAATACATATACACAATACATATACACAATGTATATACACAATACATATACACAATACATATACACAATGTATATACACAATGTATATACATTGTGTATATACATTGTGTATATACACAATGTATATACACAATACATATACACAATACATATACACAATGTATATACACAATGTATATACATTGTGTATATACATTGTGTATATACACAATGTATATACACAATGTATATACACAATGTATATACATTGTGTATATACATTGTGTATATACACAATGTATATACACAATGTATATACACAATGCATATACACAATGTATATACACAATGTATATACACAATACATATACACAATGTATATACACAATGTATATACACAATACATATACACAATGTATATACACACAATGTATATACACAATGTATATACACAATACATATACACAATGTATATACACAATACATATACACAATGCATATACACAATGTATATACACAATGTATATACACAATACATATACACAATGTATATACACAATGTATATACACAATGTATATGCACAATACATATACACAATACATATACACAATGCATATACACAATGTATATACACAATGTATATACACAATGTATATACACAATACATATACACAATGTATATACACAATACATATACACAATGTATATATATAATAAATATATGTAGTATGCATATATTATGTATATTAAATTTTAGTACACCTTTTCTTTGGATGTTACTAACTACACTTCTTCCCCGGAGTTTCTGTGCTTTCTCGTCCAGCAGGTTCTCATGGATCGTGGCTGCTGCTGTGGTCTGCTGCTGACGTCCACCATATATAGCATTACTGTCATTATTGCTACCATCTCCACTACAGCTTTGTTGGTTAATGATTTGCTGCTGCTGTGCATCTGTGTCTCTCTGTCACAGGTTCCACTGCTGCTGTAATCATTCTATCATTCATTGTAATTGTACGACATGTTTGTGTTGATTGTTCTGTACATGTGACATCCATTGCACGTCTGTCCGTCCTGGGAGAGGGATCCCTCCTCTGTGGCTCTTCCTGAGGTTTCTTCCACATGTTTTCCCTGTTAAAGGTTTTTGTGGGCAAGTTTTTCCTGACTGGAACCGAGGGTCTAAGGACAGAGGGTGTCACTCCCTGTACAGACTGTGAAGCCTCTGAGGATAAATGTGTCTGTGACTTTGGGCTGTACAAATAAAATCTGATTTAAATTTGAATTTGAATTTATGTTATGTCTATGCCGGAGAGCTTCAGTCACGCAAATGACGTCTCGGATGGCTGCAGACTCACCTGGAGCCGCCAGGTGGCGCGGCAGGCGTGTCTACAGGGAGTTAAAGCAGGAAGTGTTTAACTCCAACGCTCTGCATTGTGGGACAACATGGCGGCTCTGTGTAAGGTGGTGTCCAGGTTCGGGTTCGGGGTCCGGGTCACCTCCTCCCGGTTCTTCAGCTCGGCCTCTGGCGGGGATTGCCCCGACGCGCACAGACCCAGGTCCGGCTTCGCTGCCGCCTTCGACCTGCAGTCGGAGCTCCAGCGGGAGGCAGAGAGCGCCGCGGCCGGCAGCGGCGGCTCCTCCGGTCAGCAGGAGAGCTTCGCCTCGCTGCTCCGCCGGTCCCCGCTGATCCAGATGGGACCAGCCAAAGATAAGATGGTGGTCGGGAGGATCTTCCACGTGGTGCGGGACGACCTGTACATCGACTTCGGCGGGAAATTCCACTGCGTGTGCCGGCGGCCGGCCGGGGGAGAGAAGCTGCAGCGGGGCAGCAGAGTCCGTCTGTGGCTGCAGGACCTGGAGCTCACCGCCCGCTTCCTGGGAGCCAACACCGATACCACGCTGCTGGAGGCCCAGGCCATACTGATGGGCCCACTGGAGGGACGGGAGAGCCAGAACCAGGACCAGAACCAGAACTGAACGGACTGTGAGACCCTGCTGCGGGACAAGGATCCCGAATGTCTCATCTGTGTCCTCATGTTTGGACCGTTCTGGACTGTTTGTTTGAGCTCTGACCTTTGAACTCTATAAAACTCAAAGACATGAAATGAATCTTCACCTCTCTGGATGGTTTGTTCAGTCACGTGACTCACCTGTTGACAGGTGACGTCATCCCCTGCCATATTTGAATGTTTCCCCATCGTCAGTTTGTGTAACTTCCTGTTTAATGAATGAGTCTCTATTAAACTTGTTTGTGTCCCTGAACGTCACATTTAATTATTTATTTATCTGATGCCCACTCTCACACAAACATACATACTTACATTCATGTTTTACATTCATTTGTATCAAATGTTATTTTATTTATTAAAGTCACAGACACATTTATCCTCAGAGGCTTCACAGTCTGTACAGGGAGTGACACCCTCTGTCCTTAGACCCTCGGTTCCAGTGAGGAAAAACTTGCCCACAAAAACCTTTAACAGGGAAAACATGTGGAAGAAACCTCAGGAAGAGCCACAGAGGAGGGATCCCTCTCCCAGGACGGACAGACGTGCAATGGATGTCACATGTACAGAACAATCAACACAAACATGTCGTACAATTACAATGAATGATAGAATGATTACAGCAGCAGTGGAACCTGTGATAGAGAGACACAGATGCACAGCAGCAGCAAATCATTAACTAACTATAAACTGTGATGGAGATATGGGAGCAATAATGACAGTAATAATATGTGTAGTGGACGTCATGCAGGACCACAGCAGCAGCCACGATCCATGAGAACCTGCTGGACGATTGTAAAGCTCTCTGAGGCAAATGTATTTTGTGACTTTGGGCTATACAAATAAAATCTGATTTGATATATAGCACTAACAACATAGTTGTCTATATTATATTCCATTTCTGTAAATAAATCACCATAAATATTACACACTGGTATGGGCTGCCGTTTGTGAAGCGGCTCATGGTGAAAAAACAGCAACATTTTATCACATTTAGCTTCAAACAATGTTTAAAAAACTGTTTAAAAACTGTTTGAAAATTTGAGTCACTTTTTTGCACATTTACAACAATATTTGTCAACTTATTTAAATCCAAATGTTAAATGTTAAATCTGAATTTTAAATCTAAATAGACATTTTAAATCCAAATGTTAAATGTTAAATCTGAATTTTAAATCTAAATATACATTTTAAATCTAAATGTTGAATGTTAAATCTTTCGGGTGAAACTAAATATTTAGCTAATCAATCAAATGCCGGTAACCGGAAGTACCAGAATAAAAGCTTGACGAGGTCAGAGTGTGTTTATGGTGGCAAATAACTAATAAAACCCATATTATCCGGGGAAATGGACTCTTGGACATGGATTATCGTGATAATAACTCCCTAAAATAACAAACATGTTTGGAGAAACTTTATTTGAAGACTACTTTGAGTTTTTAGTGACCTGTAGCCTCTATAGCCATAGCCATAGTACTATATGTGTTGCTGAGAATATCAGCAGAGCTGCTCTGGTGGTAATACAAAATCTTCCCACGGTGACAGCAACCGCCACAGGGTCACAGGCCACCTCGGCAATTATGTTTTCCACATAGCATTGGACTAATGTAGTAGCAAATCTCTACTGGCTACCGTTAGCTAGTTTAGTTAAGTTAGCCTTGACTAGAATCCAATGCTAAGTGGCTGTTGCTGTGGAAAGATTTTAACGCCGATTCATCCTGACAGTACCGGAGGCGGGTGTAGGATCTTACTGGCCTTCATGCAAGCGAACATGACAGATCTAAGTGCGCCCCCTTGTGGCTGGCTATAGAGGCTACAGGTCATGAAAGTGACACTAAAAACTCAAAGTACTCTTCAAATAAAGTTTCTCCAAACATGTTTGTTATTTTAGTTATTATCACGATAATCACGATGTGTGTGTGTGTGTTTTGCCACTATAAACACTCTGACCTCGTCAAGCTTTTATTTTGGTACTTCCTGTTACCGACATTTGAATTTGCATATTAGCCAAATATTTAGTTTCACCCAAAACATTTAGATTTAAATTTTTTATTTAGATTTAACATGTTTATTTATATTTTTGGATTTAAATATCTCTAAGTTGACAAATATTGTTGTAAATGTGCAAAAAAAAGTGACTCTCAAAAATTCACACCAGTTTTTTAAACACTGTTTGAAGCTAAATGTGATAATATGTTGCTGTTATTTTCAGCGTGAGCCGCTTTACAAACCGCACCCCATACACTGGTCCTTTAAGACGTCGTGTTGTATTGATGATGATGCGGCCCCGCCCCTCCTGCCGGGCGGGGCTCGGTACTGCAGCAAGCATCCACCGACACACACACAAACACACACCCCAACATCCACCGACACATCCACCACAGCAGCGGGTCCACAACCGCAACCAGAACCAGAACAAGAGGCACTGCCCAAAGCACTCAAGACCCGGAGGACGATACGGCACGTGAGTGTTTGTGCTGTGTGTGTGTGTGTGTGTGTGTGTGTGTCTGTATCAATGTGTGTGTGTATCCTCGCTCTCATTGGTCAGACAGTCCTGTCATTAATATTCAGTTCATCAGAATCAAAATTAAGTTTATTGCCAAGTACGTTTGCACTTACAAGGGATTTGACTCGGTGTAGTCAAAAATATAAAAAAATATAGGAAGATAAAAAAAATATTAAAACATTAATAGTATAAATATCCTCTAAAACAAAGGAGCTGATACGACAGTATACGACTGTATATGACAGTATAGTTCACAGTATATGACAGTATAGTTCACAGTATATGACAGTATAGTTCACAGTGTATGACAGTATAGTTCACAGTGTATGACAGTATAGTTCACAGTGTATGACAGTATAGTTCACAGTGTATGACAGTATAGTTCACAGTATATGACAGTATAGTTCACAGTATATGACAGTATAGTTCACAGTATAGTCACAGAATATTATAATGTGCAGATAAACAATAAACTGTGTGGTAATGTGACGCAGAAAGTCTGAAGATGCTACGTTAGTGTAGCATGGAGGTCTGGATGGAGAGAGTCAGGGGGACTTCGGGCCTTGTTGATAAGGATAGCAGTGGATGAGAAGAAACTGTTCTTGTGGTGTGAGGTTCTGGTTCTGGTTCTGATGGGCCTCAGCCTCCTGCCAGAGGGGAGTGACTCTCACAGTTTGTGTCCAGGGTGGGAGGGATCAGCCACAATCTTTAAAAATCTGAGCCATGGAGACTTACACATCCTGGAGACAGCAGACTGCATCCAATCACCTTCTCTGCAGACCCAGTGACACTGTGAGGTTCTCCAGGTTTTCTCCAGATTTTCTCCAGGTGTTCACCAGGTGTTTACCAGGTGTTCACCAGGTGTTTACCAGGTGTTCACCAGGTCACAGACTTATCAGCAGGAGCATTTGTTGTTCTTGTTTGTGATTGGCTGATGCAGTGTGATGTCACACTGTTAATGTTTTCTGGGTCAGGATGTTTGGGGGTGTGTCCGGGAGGATCCAGAGGGACCGGCAGAGGACCGGAGGTCTGGGCTCGGTCCAGCAGGCTGTACGCTACCAGAACCAGGACTTTGAGGCCCTGAAGGAGGACTGTCTGCAGAACGGGGGCCTGTTCGAGGATCCAATGTTCCCAGCAGAACCAAGCTCACTGGGCTTCAAAGAACTGGGACCATTCAGCGCCAAAACCAAAGGGGTGGACTGGAAGAGACCAATGGTGAGAGGGTCAAACAGGGGCTAACAAAGGCTAGCAGGGTCTAGCTAAGGCTAACAGAGGGGAACAGAGGCTAACAGGACCTCTAAGCTAACTGAGGTAGCAGAATTTACAGGCTTCTGTGCCTTAACAAAGGCTAATGCTAACAGGTGATGCTAACAATAAAGTGGCTAATGTAAATATGGATTATACAACCAAAGCTGGACCTTCTTTGGATTTGATTGGCTGTTTGACTGACTGTTTGTGATTGGCTGTTTGTGACTGACTGTTTGTGATTGGCTGTTTCAGGAGCTGTCAGAGAGCCCTGAGTTCATTGTGGGCGGAGCCACAAGGACGGACATCTGTCAGGGCGCTCTGGGTGAGTCCTGATTGGTCCTGATCGATTGTTGATGCTGTCAGGGGAACTTCCCTGACGATGGTCGCTAAGAGACGAGTTGACATGTGAGTCAACTGAGAGTAAACAGAGACCACACACACTTCTGTGGTCTTCAGCTCCACCTCCTGCAGGGCGCGCAAGGATGTAAGATTCTGACCCACAGTGCACCATGGTCTCCCAGCATCACTAAGCTCTATGAAAGAGGAACGTTGACTCAACATGTTGATGCTGTACAAGAAGCAGCTGAAGGCAGCACTCAGCCATCAGCTGACCTCATATTGACAACTTTATTGATCCATCAGCCAGAAGCATTAGCCAGTAGCAACAGTAACAGCTTAATGTGTTGTTGCTGTTGATGTTAGCATTTAAAGCTAGCATTAGTGTGTCCTCACAGACTGGGATAATGGAGTCAGCACAAACACTTCCTGTAAACAGGTCTGTTCGTCCAATCTGAGCTGGGATCAGCATCACTTCATGATGATGGGACAATGAGTTAGTGATTTTCCTTACTGTGGGATCAATTTCATCCTTGTACTATGCACCATTGCACCAAAAAAGAAAAAGAAAAAAATCCTTGTCTGTACTCACCGATATTTATGTGTGTGTGTTTGTACTAAGAGAGCTAAGTGAAACTGGAGTCACAGCAATGACAACACAACAACAACACAGCAACAACACTACAACAACACTACAACAGCAACACAGCAGCAACACTATAACAACAGCAACAACACTACAGCAACAACACAGCTCAACACTACAACAGCAACATAGCAACAACAATATAACAGCAACACAGCAACAACACTTCAACAACACAGCTGGATGCTGTATAAAAGTCTGTTGTGGATGATGTATGAAGATTGTTATGGACAGTGTTTGAAGGTTGTTGTGTGATTCTTCCAGGTGACTGCTGGCTGCTAGCTGCGATTGGCTCTCTGACTCTGAATGAACGTCTGCTGCACCGTGTGGTTCCTCATGGTCAGAGCTTTGACCACCAATACGCTGGTATCTTTCACTTCCAGGTGAGACCATGCCCACTGACCTGACACAATGTATTCAAGTCAGGCCACACCTTCAAAGAAACTTTATTGAAAACAGCAGGGAAGCTTGAACAGTCAGGAAACAATTCTGAATTCTGTTTGCTGGGTGATTCTTTCTAGACTGTTCATTTATATGAAATATCAACCTACCTACCTGTCTGTCTGTCTCTGTCTGTAGTTCTGGCAGTTCGGTGAGTGGGTGGACGTGGTGATTGATGACCGTCTCCCGGTCAAAGATGGAGAGCTGATGTTTGTCCACTCAGCTGAAGGCAGTGAGTTCTGGAGCGCTCTGCTGGAGAAGGCCTACGCCAAGTAAGGACTGCACACCGCCCTGCATAGATGTGGTTTCATCCCTTCAGATGAACTCTGAACTCTGTGTGTGTCCAGGTTGAACGGCTCATATGAGGCGTTGTCCGGCGGCAGCACCACTGAAGGTTTTGAGGATTTCACAGGCGGCGTGGCCGAGATGTACGAGCTGAAGAAAGCTCCCAGAGATCTTCATCGTATCATCACCAAAGCTCTGGAGAGAGGATCACTGCTGGGATGCTCCATCGACGTCAGTTATATCCAACACATTTCAACATGAGTTGTGGTTCTTTGCATCAAATAACTATGAGCTGTAGATGTGTTAACTGTCTGTTTCATCCTCAGATCACCAGCGCCTTCGACATGGAAGCTGTCACCTTCAAGAAGCTGGTTAAAGGCCATGCCTACTCTGTCACCGGGCTCAGACAGGTGAGTGTCACCTTAACAACAACCAGTTTTTGTGGCGGGTTCTGGATGTCTGTCATACTTTCTGCAGGTGGACTACCGTGGTCGGCAGGAGCGTCTGATCCGGATCAGGAACCCCTGGGGCCAGGTGGAGTGGACCGGAGCCTGGAGTGACAAGTCAGTGCTTCATTTACAGACTGTTGAATATTCATCAGGTCAGAGTGTTAAAGGTTCATCAGGTCAGAAAGTTAAAGGTTCATCACGTCAGAGTGTTGAAGGTTCTTCATCATCTGGTCAGTGTTGAAGGTTCTCCATCATCAGGTCAGAGTGTTGAAGGTTCATCAGGTCAGAAAGTTAAAGGTTCATCACGTCAGAGTGTTGAAGGTTCTTCATCATCTGGTCAGTGTTGAAGGTTCTCCATCATCAGGTCAGAGTGTTGAAGGTTCATCAGGTCAGAGTGTTGAAGGTTCGTCAGGTAAGAGTGCTGAAGGTTCATCAGGTCACAGTGTTGAAGGTTCATCAGGTCAGAGTGTTGAAGGTTCATCAGGTCAGAGTGTTGAAGATTCATCAGGTCAGAGTGTTGAAGGTTCATCAGGTCAGAGTGTTGAAGATTCATCAGGTCAGAGTGTTGAAGGTTCATCAGGTCAGAGTGTTGAAGGTTCTTCATCATCTAGTCAGTATTGAAGGTTCTCCATCATCAGGTCAGAGTGTTGAAGGTTTGTCAGGTCAGAGTGCTGAAGGTTCATCATGTCAGAGTGTTGAAGGTTCATCAGGTCAGAGTGTTGAAGGTTCATCAGGTCAGAGTGTTGAAGGTTCATCATGTCAGAGTGTTGAAGGTTCATCAGGTCAGAGTGTTGAAGGTTCATCAGGTCACAGTGTTGAAGGTTCTCAGTCATCAGGTCAGCTGTTTTTGAGGTCATGTTTGTAAACAAGCACCTCTTCAAAGACACATGGAACACAAGATGACCTTTGATCACATCTGAAATGATCAGCATACCTGCACACTCTCTATTGCATGCGCTGTTCGAGGTGAGACAGGAAGTTAGTTTGATGTAGATGAAGCTGAGTGCAGATGAAAGGCATTCTAACAGTGTCTGTTTGACTGTTCCGTCCAACTGACTGTCTGTCTGACTGTCTGTTCCTCAGCTCCTCTGAGTGGAGCTCCATCGACTCTGCAGAGAAAGATGAGCTGTTGTGTAAGATGGAGGACGGAGAGTTCTGGTGAGTTTCTGCTCTGAAGTTGAAAACAAGATTTGGAGGATGGAGAAGTTGACTGTTCTGTCTGTCTGTCTGTCTGACTATCTGTCAGGATGTCTTTCCAGGAGTTCCTCCGTCAGTTCTCGAGGTTGGAGATCTGTAATCTGACCCCGGACGCTCTCATTGAAGACTCAACCAGTTTTTGGAACACGACAATGTTTGAGGGCAGTTGGAGGAGAGGAAGTACCGCCGGGGGCTGCAGGAACCACCCCAGTAAGGCGGGGGTCAAACTGATCAGGGCTTTTAAGATAATACCGCTGAGTGTATGCTTCTTTGTGCGATTTCACTACATATCCATGATGCCTCAGTTGTTGCTGCCCCCCTGCAGACACGTTCTGGATCAACCCTCAGTATAAGATCACCCTGCTGGAGGAGGACGATGACCCGGAGGATGACGAGGCCGCCTGCAGCTTCCTTGTGGCTCTGATGCAGAAAGACCGCCGCCGCTACCGCCGCCACGGCCAGGATGTGCACACCATTGGCTTCGCTATCTATGAGGTCAGAGGTCAAAGAGATAGAATGTTATGATTTCATGATAGCAGCAATAATGCTGTGTTACCATAGCAACAACCCTTATCAACACTTTAATAACCTCTTATTAACACCTTAAAGCGTTTATCAACACTTTAACAACATCTTATCAACACCTTAACAACCTCATAACAACACTTTAACAACCTTTTATCAGCACTTTAACAACCTCTTATCAAACAGCAAACACAATTAAAAAAGACCTGGTAACACCATAGTAACCACCTTTTCTGTGTTCTCGTTCACAGATTCCTGATGAGGTGAGTTGGTCTGGTTCTGGTTCTGGTTCTGGTTTAATGCTTACATCAAGCTCATGTCGGCGTTCATGTGTCCGTCAGTACCGAGGCTGTCCAAGTGTCCACATGAAGAAGGACTTCTTCCTGCGTCACTCGTCCTGTGCTCGTTCAGAGACCTTCATCAACCTGCGAGAGGTGAGCACCAGGCTCCGCCTCCCGCCGGGCGAGTACCTGATCGTCCCCTCCACCTTTGAGCCATCCAAGGAGGCCGACTTCGTCCTGAGAGTGTTCACCGAAAAACAGTCAGAGACCAAGTAAGTATGTGCAGTCAGTTCAGTAATCATATGACCTCTACAGTCGGTAATCCTGTGAATCTTGTGAATTCAGTTGTTAATCATGTGACTCTGTGCAGTGAGATGGATGACGATGTGGAGGCCATCTTTGAAGATGAGGTAAAGAAGCATCATCAGACTGACATTTGATTGACACACTGACCTTTGACCTTTGACCTCAGCAGCTTCCTGTTGTTCTGTGCAGGAGGAGGTCTCAGAGAGTGATGTGGATGGCTCCTTCAGGTCCATGTTCGCACAACTGTCAGGGGATGTGAGTTCTGCTGTTCCTCTGTGATGTTGTTCAGTCTTAAAGACATTCTTCTGAAATGATCAGACTAAACAGCAGCTTAGCATTCAGGCTAACATGTTCTGTTTGTGTTCTCTCATCAGGACATGGAGATCTCAGTACGAGAACTCAGAACCATCCTGAACCGGGTCGTGTCCAAACGTAAGTTTCATAATAATTAAAGGAGGAACACGATCACAGATCAGCTCTGGCAGAGAACACCAGAGAACATTACAGAACATTTTAGGACACCAGAGAACATCAGAGAACATCAGAGAACATCACAGAACACCAGAGAACATTAGAGAACATTTAAGGACACCAGAGAACATTAGAGAACACCAGAGAACATTAGAGAACATCAGACAATATTTAAGGACACCAGAGAACATTAGAGAACATTTAAGGACATCAGAGAACATTTAAGGACATCAGATAACATCAGAGAACATTAGAGAACACCAGAGAACATTAGAGAACATTTAAGGACATCAGAGAACATTAGACAACATTTAAGGACATCAAGGAACATCAGAGAACATTAGAGAACATTTAAGGACATCAAGGAACATCAGAGAACATCACAGAACATTGAAGAACATCACCAATGGACACTCACTTCTTCTTCTGTGGATTACAGACAGAGACCTGCAGACTGATGGGTTCAGTATGGAGTCCTGCAGAGCTATGGTCAGTCTCATGGATGTATCCTCACTCTGCTGTTAATCTACACACTGATGTTAGAACATCAGACAAACAGGTACTGACAGAAGCAGTCAAATCAAATCAAATTTTACATTTTAAAAATTTCCCTCGGTTCGAGTGAGGTGAAACTTGCCCAGAAAAAAACCTTAGGTGGAAGAGGTTCAACACTTCAAATGAAATGTTGTCTTTATTTCCACAGACTGTTTTAAAACAGTGTTTTTGTTTGTGATGGACTCAGATCCTTTTAGGTTTGACACCATCATAGAAAGAGCCGACAGGGGCAGACTTCCTGTTACATCCTGTTATTTTATTGTTACATCATATCACTCGCCACCGGACTTCAGACAGAAACATTTAACATACAATCATCCAAACATCAGAGCTACATATAAATAAATGATATATCCTGTATATAACTGACTGTTGCAGCAGAGAGTCCAAACTCTTAAGTCTGTTGTTCTTCTCGATGAAATTGTGTCGACCTTGACTTGAGTGCAGAAAGACGGCAGTGCTCGGCTTGGTCTTGTGGAGTTTCAGATTCTCTGGAACAAGATCCGGAAGTGGCTGGTGAGTTTTAAGTCCTGATCTAAGACCACGACCCAGAGCAGCCAGACCAGATCAGCACCAATACCTGACATCCGAGCGGAGGGAGGAGGCTGTTACAGCAGCACCTTCATGGACATGTCAAATCGTTACATGCCAAGTGTAAATCCAGAACTTGACGCAGTAAAATGAATGTGCGTGGCTTGATAGAAGTCAACTACAACTCTCAAGATGCATTTCACTAACTGTTCATGAATATTTATGAGGTGCTGAAGTAAAACCAGAAATTAGATGTAAAAACCGTGATGCATTCAGGAACACTGAGGAGATCCATCCAGGGAAGAAAGTTAATAAAGTTTATGTAATCACATTATTATTACTATCATCTGCAGGGAATCTTCAGAGAGTTTGATCTGGATAAATCTGGATGTATGAGCTCCTACGAAATGAGGCTGGCTCTGGAAAATGGAGGTAAATCATGATGATGTCACAACGTGGTTGATTGATTGATTGATTGTTTCTTTGGTTGGTTTGTTGATTGGCTGATTGATTGATTAGATGATTTGTTAGTTGGTTGGATGGTTGATTGGATGGCTGGGCTGATTGGATGATTGGTTTGTTGGTTGGTTGGTTGATGACTCTTGAATGACTTCTGCTGTCCTCAGGGTTCAAACTGAACAACAGGTTGTATCAGATGCTTGTTGCTCGGTACGCGGACAATGAGATCATCGACTTTGACAACTTTACCTGCTGCTTGGTCAAACTGGAGGCTATGTTCAGTACGTACTGCTGCACGCTCACTTTCTGTTGGACTCAAATGTCTCAAATACTCTGTGTGTACGAAGTGACCTGAACGCTGCGTTGTCTTCCTCAGAGGCCTTCCAGGAACTGGACCAAGATGGGACAGGAAGTATAGAGATCAGCATCATTGAGGTATCCTGATACTTTGTGAACTTTCTTTTCTGTGCCCTAAGTAGGTCTGCAGGCTTCCTCTCGGGTTGCAGTGAACCAATCAGAGGGCAAGACAGCTGTACCTGTACGAAGTCTGTTAGTCAAAACTCAGGGCACAAAGTCCAGGACACCCAGGAGTTAATGTCCTTTCACGTCTGGCTGAACTCATCAACAGAACTTTAAATTAATACTGATGAGCTCACTTTGATGTTTTCATCTAAAGCCATTACTATTAAAGTAACTGAATACTTTAACTCAATATTGAGTACTTACTCAGTTACGTTGATCACTGTTCAAAGACTGATGAGTAACATTCCTCCTCCTCTTTCTCAGTGGCTCTATGTGACCATGTGTGGCTGAAGACCATGATGATGACGAAGAAGTTCAAAGTGCCTCAAAAGGAAACCAAACTACACACCTGACTGTTACCCTGCACAGTACTACAGTAACACTATAGTAACATTACAGTAACACAATACACTACAGTAACATTACAGTAACATTATAGTAACACTACAATAACACTACAGTAACACAATACACTACAGTAACACTATAGTAACACTACAATAACACTACAGTAACATTGCAGTAACACTACAGTAACACTACAGTAACACAATACACTACAGTAACATTACAGTAACATTATAGTAACACTACAGTAACACTACAGTAACACAATACACTACAGTAACATTACAGTAACATTATAGTAACACTACAATAACACTACAGTAACACAATACACTACAGTAACACTATAGTAACACTACAATAACACTACAGTAACATTGCAGTAACACTACAGTAACACTACAGTAACACAATACACTACAGTAACATTACAGTAACATTACAGTAACACTACAGTAACACAATACACTACAGTAACATTACAGTAACATTACAGTAACACTACAGTAACATTACAGTAACATTATAGTAACACTACAATAACACTACAGTAACACAATACACTATAGTAACACTACAATAACACTACAGTAACACTACAGTAACACAATACACTACAGTAACACTACAATAACACTACAGTAACACTACAGTAACACAATACACTACAGTAACATTACAGTAACATTACAGTAACATTATAGTAACACTACAATAACACTACAGTAACACTACAGTAACACAATACACTAAAGTAACACTACAGAAACATTACAGTAACACTACAGAAACATTACAGTAACACTACAGTAACGTTACAGTAACACTACAGTAATGTTACGGTAACACTACAGTAACATTACAGTAACATTACAGTAACACTACAGTAACACTACAGTAACACAATACACTACAGTAACATTACAGTAACACTACAGTAATGTTACGGTAACACTACAGTAACATTACAGTAACATTGCACTAACACTACAGTAACATTACAGTAACACTACAGTAACGTTACAGTAACACTACAGTAACATTACAGTAACATTGCAGTAACACTACAGTAACATTGCAGTAACACTACAGTAACGTTACAGTAACACTACGGAAACATTAAAGTAACACTACAGTAACGCTACAGTAACATACTGTAGTACTGTGCTCTCTGTGCATTATCAGTCTTCTAGCTGCTTGAAGATCAAATTATTTAGAAGCTCATGGGAGTTGTTGTTTTTTTGTATTTGTGTCGTTTCAACATGAACACAGATGAAGTTTCATATTTTAAGGGAGTCTGTTATGTGACATCACAGAAAGAGTAGGAAAGTTTAGCTAGCGTTAATTGAATCTTACTCTGTCTTTGTTAATGAGCCTTTGTTTCACCAACTGCTGAGCAGCAGAACAGCATGAAGGAGAGTTTAAACAAGCTAACAAGTTCACTAAAATCTGACAACAATTCAACTTCAATCGTACTACAGTACATCAGTACTACATCATACTACAGTACTACAGTACCTCATACTACAGTACATCAGTAGTACATCATACTACAGTACTACAGTACCTCATACTACAGTACATCAGTAGTACATCATACTACAGTACTACAGTACATCATACTACAGGACTACAGTACATCAGTAGTACATCATACTACAGTACATCATGATTTCAGTACTGAGGCTGGCTGCACTGAGATCTGTCTTGCTGCTGTATTTATGCTCTAGCTGACATAGGGGGCGCTATAACTCAGATATTTATTGATGTGTATTTATGTGACGAGCTGCGGTCTGCCGCCTCCATCACACCTCTGAAGGCTGACGGAGCGTTCCAGCCTGTGAGGCAGAGGGTTTATTTCCCTGGTGGAGGCGTTTAGGTTCAGCTCAGTCAAACGAATGCTGATGAAGTTCAGCTTCCTGTTTTCACTCATTAAAGGAAACAAAACCAACGCTGAGTCAAGTGTTTGTCTGCACCTGCACCACCTTACTCACCTTCATCACCTGAACCACTTACGCCACCTGCACCACCTCACTCACCTTCATCACCTGAACCACTGACTTCTCGAGTCAGGTGGTGCAGGTGAGTGAGGTGGCTTCCTGACTACATCAAAATGAGCTCCTAAGTCCTTTCCTAACCACTTTTCCTTTACCTCAATAGAAAACATCACAAGGTCATAAGGAAAGATGTGAAGGAGAGGTGATAAGGAGTCAGGTATCCGGGCCAGGCTAACCCACACAAGCCAGCTTTCCTGTCCATTGCTCTCCAATGTACGCTCCTTGGATGACACGATCATCCTCCAGCAGCTGATAAGAAACCGGACTGTCTAGGACTGAACAGCTCGCTCTGCAACTGGTTGTTGGATTTCCTGACTGGAAGACCACATGCAGTCCAGGTTGGCAGCAAACCCAAACAGACTGTATGAACGCTGAATGTAGTGCTGTCACACAGCCTGATGGACATTTAGCATAGGGATAGCTTCTAGCTCAATTTAGCTTACAGTTAGCTTCAGATCCATTTAACTTACAGTTAATTTGTTGGTCTTCAGCCTTACCCAGCTCAAAACTTGCTAGCATAACCCAGCTCAAGACTTGCTAGCATTAAATAGCTAACATACTGGGCAGTAAACAGCTGTTATAATGTTGATTATGTAGCTTTTAGAGCTTTACTCTGTTTCCAGACACATGCTAAGCTATGCTAATAATGTCTCACTTGTCTAGTTCAGAGAAGAAGCTGAAACATGAAAGCTAATTCTAGATGTAGCTATCAAGCTAACGTATCAACCAGATTAGCTCTCTTGTTGTTGGTTTGGTGTTTTTGAACAGTCACAATCAAAACTAGACATAATCTGCTTCCAGTTATTATGATAAGCTAGGCTAATCATGTCACACAGAGATGAAAGCATTATGTTTGAATGAACCAATGAGGATTTGTGCTCGGCCTGTTGGTGGATACATTTATTGGCTTCACAGGCTGTCAGTCAGGGAGTGTACAGAGTGAAAAACAGGAAGAGAAGCTGCAGCTGTAAATGGCAATATGGTGTCCTGCAGTAACACTGAAGCTCCGGGCGACCACGGAGCAACAGCTCAGATCATGGCGAAGTTTAACCACTGCGGGAACAAGACACAGAGACCGGTTCAACACCTGAACTGTATCCATGGATCCCAACCTGGGTCCTGGTTCTGAATATGTTTAATAGATTCTAGTGGACTCACCTGGTTGAAGTTGAGCTCGATGGAGCCGCTCTCGTGAGCATCAAGCTTCTTAAAGACCCCTGAGGACACACGTCACCGTTCATTAGCTACATTGGCTCATTAGCATCATAAACGCCTGGGTCTTGATGAATTATGAGTGTTAGCTCGGTTAGCTTTACTAGCTTGTTTGGATGTTAAACATGGTCGACTCACTGAACATCATCTCAAGCCTCATCAGACAGCCCACAAAGTTGTCGAAGTCGATGGTCATGTCAGGGTCAGAGTATCGAGCCACCAGCAGCTGGTAGATGGTGTTATTGAGGGTGAAACCTGGAGGACGACAAGACACACTGTTAGCATCATGCTAACACTGTATTACCTGATAAAAACAAAAGTACATCAGGATAAAACTAAATAACAACAAAAATATTAAAACACAGACCTGAAAAGATGTTTACAAAATCACAACACACAGCTAACTCTGCTAACACAGCTAGTGTGTGCTAACTGTGCTAACAGCTGTCCAGCAGGACATTGACATACCGTCTCTGTCAGTCTGAATCCAGCAGCAGAAAAACAAACAAACATTATTATTATATTATATTATATATTATATATATAAAATATTTATTATTTTGAAAGTTCTGTGTGGCTGGGAGGAAACAACCAGGATGGACTGCAGTGAGTCAGCTGGAACCAACATTTCCACACACGGTTTACACACACACACTACAGAAACAGTAGAAGAAGAAATACTGGCTGACCTGCGTCTTTGAAGGCGACTCTCATCTCAGGAGTGCTCATTGTCCCTGAGTTATCTGAGTCATTCTTCTTATAGATCGACTGCAGACAGGCAGACAGGTAGGTTTCATCAAACTGTACTCAGATGTCTGGGGTCAAAGTCAAAGGTCAGCGTGCTCACCAGGTATCTCTGCACCTTCTTCCACAGGGTGGCAAACTCTCCGAGGCCGAGTTTCCCATTCCCGCTGTTCTGATGAAGAGTTCAGGAAGTCTGATGTCACCATGTACCAGAGTGCAGCATGACATCACTGAGAGCTCAGTATGAACATCATCACAATGCCTTAGCATTCTAACAGATAGCATCAGCATGATTGTGCCTCTAGAGGCGTCAGGAAGTCAACACCTTTTAAGGATACGTCCATCAGGTTGACCATGACTCTGCTGGTCTCCATGCTGAAGCCATCAGTTTTGATGTCAGTTCCTGTGAACAAGGCATAGGAAGTTACAGCTGGAAAGGTGAACAGATGTACAGGTGAGCAGGTGGACAGGTGTACAGGTGAACAGATGTACAGGTGAGCAGGTGGACAGATGTACAGATGTACAGGTGAGCAGGTGGACAGATGTACAGATGTACAGGTGGACAGATGTACAGATGTACAGGTGAGCAGGTGGATAGATGAGCAGATGGACAGATGTACAGGTGAAGTGTGCTGAAGTTACGTTTGGCGACGATCTTGTTCAGGATGGTTCTGAGCTCCACGGCAGAGATCTCCATGTCCTTTAACACAACAGGAAACATGTGACAGCTGAACACCTGTCTGCCTCATGTGATGATGACACAGGTATAAAGATGATCATGGCTAAGTCAGCCGTTCATGTCACATGTTTTTATAACGTGCAAGAAAACTTACATCTCCGGCAAGTTTGGTGAAGAGACCTCTGAATCCTGCGTCAACCTCCTCATCAGACACCAGCTCCTGAACACGCCAACATCACACACACTTTATTCACACGCCAACATCACACACTTTATTCACACGCCAACATCACACACACTTTATTCACACGCCAACATCACACACACTTTATTCACACGCCAACATCACACACACTTTATTCACACGCCAACATCACACACACTTTATTTGTATACATAAAGTTTTACTCACATCCTCGAGTTCAGCATTGACCGGGTCGTCACACGGTCTGACAGGACAGAGTCACATGTTAAAAACATACAACACCAAGTGAGGTGAGGTCTGTCTGTCTGTCTGTCTGTCTTGAGTTTTCAATATTCACATTTCTCTACAAAACAAATATTATGAAAAAAACTGTTGAATCTGTAAATACACACTGTCTCTCTCTCTCTCTCTCTCTCTCTCTCACACACACACACACACCCACCCAACCAAAAACACTGAAACCTTTCTAAGCAGTAAACTCTATGACCTCTGGTGGACACCGGTGGACTGTTAGACTCTGTTAGACTCTGTTGGACTCTGTTGGACTCTGTTGGACTCTGTTGGACTCTTTGGGTCTCACGGCCTCCTTTCACATACAGAAACACCCAGGCAGGTTTGTATACAAACTCTGGACCAGCAGTACCAGTTTCAAGATCTTACTGGGTCTCAGACTGCTTCTCGGAGAACACTCGGATGCAGAAGTCTCCGTTGAGGTGTGGCTCGAAGGTGGACGGGACGATCAGGTACTCGCCCGGCGGCAGTTTGAAGCGGGAGCAGACCTCGCGCAAATTAATGAAGGTTTCTGACCTCGCCGTCTGAGCATGCGTCAGGAAGAAGTTCTTATCCAGGTGGACCTGCCGCTGACCCTGGAACTGAAGGAGGAACAGCCAATTAGCATCAGCTTCACATTAGAAGTCCTGCATTGATTGGCTGATTGACAATTTCATCAGTTTGTTGCTGACTGCTCATTGTTTATGTTTAAGGGCGGGGACAATGCTATCACTGTCGTGTTCTGACAGGAAAGGTGAAGCTATAGCCAGCAGCTGGTTAGCTTAGCTTAGCATAAGCAGAGTCTCAGTGAATTACATAAATGATGACATGATGTGCGTCAGACAGGCTTGCAGCAGTTGCTAGGCGACTGGCAGAGAACTCAGGGCGTTAACTGGCTCTGGGAAAAGAAGTAACTGGTACGAAACCACAAGTCAACAAGCAAGATGTAACACGTTCATCAGAGAGCGTCAGAGCTGCTGCGGAAGGTGTTTACCTTTGCACAGAGCCAAGATAGATGTTTCCAGTCTTTATGCTAAGCTAAGCTAAGAGCAGCCTGTTGTTTCTTCTTATTTACTGACCATACAAATGATTCCTTTCACAGCAGACATGACCAAAGACATGTTACATGCTAACACGAGAAACAGCAACTACCATGAACTAGTTAGCTCAGTTAGCTAATGTTAGTTGACTCAGCTTGGGGTGTCATCTCTGTATTCTCTGTCCGGTCCTGGTCCGGCCCAGCTGTTGCAGTCCAGCAGAGTTAGTTAACAGGACTGCTACATCTGCACATTCCTGGCTGCTTATTTTTACAGGAAACACATAAATATGAATAGTGCTCGGCTTCCTGTTTCAATTAAACTTTCCTGACGTGATGCTTCTTAAAACAGAGAAGTGGAAAGTTGTCTTCGGCTGGCAGAGGATGTCTGAAGACCTGAATCTTTCTCAGCCTTTGACCTTTGACCTGAAAGTGCTGTCAGGCTCCAGAGCTCACCTGTTTTGGAACCTGAAGCAGAAGACAAGAAAGAGGTTTGTTTGGATGAATCTGTATTTCTGTGTAAGGTGTCATTAATCCATTCCTTCAGGTCTCACCTCATAGATCGCAAACCCGACAGTGTGCATGTCCTCTCCTTGTTTCCTGAGCTTCCTGCGGTTCTTCTGCATCAGACCGACCACAAAGCTGCAGCCCACTTCTCCGTCATCTGGGTCATCATCTTCCTCATCCAGCTTGATCACAAACTGAGGATTCATCCAGAATGTGTCTGTAGAGGAACACAGACACTCTTTAACCCTCCACAAGACATCCCAACATCTGTTTCAAACCTGACACAAGTTCACCCTGATGCACCTTTACAGGGGACAAAGACAATCCTCCTATTCCTCCTATTCAAATGATCAAGGTTGAGGTCAACCTTGTCAGGGTACCTTGATTTAAGGTGTGCCTTACTCACATGTCAAACAAAAGTGATCGTACCTTTTGTCAGTCTGTGGTAGTGATGGTAGTTCAGGTACTTACAGGGGTGATTCCTGCAGCCTCCTGCGGTGGATCCTCTCCTCCAGGTGCCGTCAAATTTGCTGACACTCCAGTGTTTGACAGAGTCATCTTCGATGGCGTCAGGGGTCAGAGTGCACACCTCAATACGAGAGTAGTGACGCAAGAACTCATTGAAGGACATCCTGCAGAGAGAGGACAGAGAAGAGCTTTTAGGACACTAGTACCATCATGATCTACCACTGGTCACCTCCGATCGTACGCTCCACCTACCAAAACTCTCCGTCCTCTGCATTGGCGTGTGGACAGTCTCCTTGCACGTAGTTCCACTCAGATGACCTGTATGAACACAAAACATTCACATGCAGAGGACAACACAGACTTTCTGGATCAAATCCCTGTGAAGGTGTGACCTCATGCCTCATGACACCTAATGATGTCCCTCAAAAAAACGTGACTAAAACCACGGTGACTGTTCACAGACAGGATGAGTGTCATGATGTATGTTGGTTTTGTGGTTTGGTTGGTTACCCGTCACTCCACGCTCCGGTCCACTCCACCTGACCCCACGGGTTCCTCATCCTCACCAGCTTCTCCTGTCGACCCCTGTAGTTCACCTGGAGACAAACACAATATGTCATCCTCCTCTTGTATCACATCATCTCAGCTCTCTTGAATGTAGTGACATTACCTCCACGGCGCCTGTCAGCGAGTAAGCATGGCCTTTAACCAGCTTCTGACGGGTGACGGCCTCTGAGTCTGCGGCGCTCGTGATCTGCAGTGAAGCACCAACAGTGCAGAGGTTCAGATATTCACTTTGAGAGCTTGAGTACAAGTCACCGAACACCGGAAAACAACAGGTGTTTTCCCTCCAGACTCACGTCAATGGAACAACCCAGCAGTGCTCCGGCCTCCAGTGCCTTTTTGATGATCTGGAACAGGTTTGCAGGAGGTCGTTGGAGGTCGTAGTTCTCCGCGATGCCTCCAGTGAAATCCTCAAAGCCCTCGGTGGTAGAACCACCAGACAACGCTTCATAGCAACCATTCACTCTGTAACAGAGACAGAGAACAGAAAACTTGTACTGCTAACACGACCTTCATAAGAACTTCCACAAAGTTTACTGTCAACCTGCATCTGAACAGTGTTGATGTTGGTGTTGATGTTCTGGACTAACAGTTTATCTGGCATTGAGGTTTTAAGTACTATAGGTCACTGATTGGGTCTTGGTCTGTTGTGGTTTGTGGAGAGAAGGTTGTCGGGTTGAATCCCTGGTGTGTTCAGGTCTTACTTGGCGTAGGCCTTCTCCAGCAGGGCGCTCCAGAACTCTCTCCCCTCCGCTGAGTGGACGAACATCAGTTCCCCATCTTTGACTGGCAGACGGTCGTCGATCACCACGTCCACCCACTCACCAAACTGCCAGAACTACAGACAGACAGGCAGACTTTTACTTTGAAAGTCTTGAGACTTCATCCTGAGACACATCCTGTGCTTTGTTAGCATTAAGCTAACATCACTTGTCATCACCTGGAAGTGGAAGATGCCGGCATAGTCATCACCAAAGCCCTGATCAGTGGGGACAACTCTCGCCATCACATACTCGTTTAACGTCAGAGAGGCGATGGCCGCCAACAGCCAGCAGTCACCTGCACAGACATGAAAACATCCGACAGGTGTGTGGGTTTGTCAGTGACAAACAGAAGCAGCTTTTCAGCCTCTTTAACCTCATTTAGCTCCTCATTTTGGTTTTCTGACATTTCCTGTCTGGATCAAACAGTTCGTCTCTATTACAACGTTTAATGTCACGTCTACCTGTGACAACAAGAGGGGGCACATTCTGTTTATGCTAACCTAACTAACCTTATAGATGTTGCCCTGTGTTTCTAGTCTTTATACTAAGATAACTAAGCAAATAGATATCTTCCTTTGTTCCTGGTCTTTATGCTAAGCTAATTATCTAACAGCTGTTTCTTTGTGGAGGTCTCGCTCTGAAGTAAATTCCTGATTTTAACTGTGACGACAATGAAAAAAACAGTTTGCAGTTTTCTGTTTTTATGCTAAGATAAGCTAGCTGTAAGCTGCTTTCTTCTTTAAGCTTAGTGTTAACTGTTAGCCCTGTTTCTCATGCAGTTTGTGGAAAAAAACTGTTTCACAACAGGCTGCTGCGGTTTAATGAAGGCACGGCACAGTGAGTCATCTCCACAGAGAGAGAGAGAGAGAGAGTGTGTGTGTGTGTTTTAGGGTGTGTCCACATAGCTCAACTCTCTCTCTCATGTTTGGGTTTATGTCTCTCGCCCTCTAACAATAGCTGGCAGGCCTCTTCCTGTCTTGCTGTTTCCTTCCTGGCCAATCAGGGCTCAGCCTGGCAGCGCCTTCTAATTACAGCCGGTCCAAATCCTCAGCTGGTTCACATTAAACAGTTCTGCTGTGCACAGTCTGATGTCAAAACCCTCCGTTTAGCCTGACAGATTCATACTGCACAATGATTGGCTCCGCCCTAGTCATGATGTCATGAATCCTGCAGGTACTACCAGGGCCCGGTATTTCAAAACTGATCTGACAGGATTATCCTGGTCGGATTGGATTAAATCTAGATCTGATGTGAAAACTGGGTATTTCATCACAGATTCAGATAATCCTGATCCTGAAGATCAGAATCCTGATCTGGTAATCCAATCCTCCCTTGAATCCAGGTAAAAGGCTGGATTTGGGTATTTCAAAAGTTAAGGCAGATACCTGGATCAACTTGATACCAAAATTTCAGGATTATTTGAATCCCACCTCAGAGGTGGATTTCATCTAGACTGACAAATTCTCAGCTCCACTTCTCCTAGATATTGTTACTCAAGGTGTTCATTACAGTTAATCTAAAGTGTTAGTTTTATTTTTAAATAATTAAAGTTGCTTAATTGTAAGAAATTTAAAGTATAGTAAAATATTTTTGACCACACTTTATGAAACTGCTGTAAATACAAGTAACAATTACAGATTACAATTACAATTCCTTCTGATTAAATGAAGACAATTTTGAAACATGCAGCAATGTATTCCAGTGTTTGTGTACAAACTGATTATTTTACAAATCAGATGATATTTTGCCATAATGCCCATAATTATGTTCAGTGAGAGCCTTCTATATACGGCAGAAATTTGATTAAATATTTCTAATTGTGTCACTGACCAAGCTATATACCATGAAGGTAATGCAGTTACA
Source organism: Nibea coibor (assembly GCA_023373845.1). Lineage (NCBI taxonomy): Eukaryota > Metazoa > Chordata > Actinopteri > Sciaenidae > Nibea > Nibea coibor. Next base: position 206,150 of record CM041719.1, on the reverse strand, counting down.
ATTTCAAACAGTTTATTCAAAATCCTATAACTTCATCTCAAATGTACAATTAAAGCGTTTCCAAGGATTTCCAGGGGTTCTTCTTTCGTGAGGTAGTCCGCCATGTTTTCGGTCCGTGGAGGCGGAGTCACGAGATTTGGAAATCCGTATCCGCCCAGATCGGGATCACGGTGATCCAATCCGCCAGTGTTTAGAAATACTCAGACAAAGTCAGCAGGATCACCGTGATCCATGACTGAGAAAAGGAGGAATTCAGTATCCAGATTATCCTGATCCAGATTACAAGATTTGAAATACCGGGCCCAGGTGTTTAAAGTGAGCTCAGACAAACTCAGAATTTTTCTTTGAACTGGACCCAGATTTAATAAGACTGAAGCTCAACAAGTAACAGTGTCTCAGTCTGACCAGAACCTGCAGGAAGTTCTGGTTTTGAAGTTTCTGCTGGGATGTTTGAGCTAAACTAGCTGCCTACATGCTAAACTAAGATTAACAGCTAAGACCTGTTTGCACATGACTGATGTGGACCACGGTGTGTTCAGGGACAGTCTGGACACTGTGATGTATTCAGGGACGGTCAGGAAAACTCACCCAGAGCTCCCTGGCAGATGTCGGTCCTTGTGGCTCCGCCGAGGATAAATTCAGGATTAGAGACGAGTTCCTGATGGATGAGAGAAACACTGAGAAATCGAAGAAACACAGATGCTGTCTGTCTTTTGAGTCTTTGTGTTGTTTTGTGTCTCTTGGTCTTGTTCCAAACAGACTCTAACAGGTTAGACTCAGTGATCCATCTGGTCTCAGCACAGGTTTGACTGGAAAAATGTTTCTCTAACTTCATAAATTCCTGAAATACCTGAGAGGTCAAACTTTTCAAAGTGACAGTTAAAGACGACAACATAAAGAGTCCTGCTGGTCTGAACCTGATCCTGGTCCTGGTCCTGAACCTGATCCTGGTCCCTCAAAATCCTCCATCATAAAATACTTAAATAATCATACAGACATCATCACATCACTTCAGCTGTGTTCAGCAGCTCTGAAGGTTTACATGTTTACATGATACTGATGCATGTTCATGCATGTTACTAACTAAACTTCTTCCCTGGAGTCTCTGTGCTCTCTCATCCAGCAGGTTCTCATGGCAGTTAATGATTTGCTGCTGCTGTGCATCTGTGTCTCTATCACAGGTTCCACTGCTGCTGTAATCATTCTATCATTCATTGTAATTGTACGACATGTTTGTGTTGATTGTTCTGTACATGTGACATCCATTGCACGTCTGTCCGTCCTGGGAGAGGGATCCCTCCTCTGTGGCTCTTCCTGAGGTTTCTTCCACATGTTTTCCCTGTTAAAGGTTTTTGTGGGCAAGTTTTTCCTCACTGGAACCGAGGGTCTAAGGACAGAGGGTGTCACTCCCTGTACAGACTGTGAAGCCTCTGAGGATAAATGTGTCTGTGACTTTGGGCTGGACAAATAAAATTTGATTAGATTTGATTTGATTCATGTATGAAGCGATGCTCTTCTCTGCAGGACAGTTTGTTAGGAACAGGAAGTGTCATCTGACGGTATATATCTGATATATTTCATGTTTGTAGTCCTCCCTCCTGTTTCTGACTCATCTCTGAGGAATGAACGATGACTCACGTGTTCAAATGTTTAAAAACATCCAAAAACCTCGAAATCTAACGATGACGTCGCTAACATTTTTCATAACAGCGTAATAACTGCTGCATACATTTATTTATATATTTAGAAAACTGTGCAATAACTTTTTGATTTTTTTTCCACCATCACACCCCCGACCCCCACCCACCCACCCGGTCCGCCCCTAAAACCAACGCACTCATCCTGAACCAGATCCAGAACCAGGCCCGGTTCTTACCGTGGGTCTCTTCCAGGTGACTCCCCGGACCTTGTATGAGCTCCGGCCCAGCTCATTGAAGCCCAGCGCCTCGGGCGCGGCGGGGAAGGTCGGGTCGCAGAAGAGTTTTCCTGCGGAGCGGCACTGCGCCCGCAGAGCCTCGAAGTTCTGGTTCAGGTACGGAACCGCTTTGGCGTTGGTGCCGAATCCAGCTGCCAGGGCCCGCTTCTTGGCCAGAGTGGAAGCCACGCCAGACATGATGGAGGCGACGAAGGAGATCCAGAAAAGTTGAACAGAGTCCGGAGCTGCTTCAAAACTTTCCCCTCAGACAGACGGCCAGAGTCAGTCAGACCTCCGCCCTGAGAGCGGGAGGAGCCAGAGAGAGGCTCCAACCACAACCCCTCCTCTGTCTGCCTCCGCCTGTCTTTCTGTCTCTCTGTCTTTGACTGTCTCTCTGCCTGTCTGTCTGTCATTAAATCCCGAAATTCTTCAAACCGAAAATAAAAAACAATATGGCCAAAACTTTGTGGACAGCCCCGCCCACCATGTCCAGATCACACCACGTGTTAGCATCTCTGAAACAAGTTAAATGTAAAGATGAAGATGAAGATTAAACTTTTCTCAGAGTCAAAATAAAACTCTTTCACGACTGTTACCATGGAGATCTGTGCGTTATTAAGTTAAGCTGAAAGTTTGTTAATCATGCTCTCTCTCTCTCTCTAACTAAATTTCTTCCCCGGAGTCTCTGTGCTCTCTCGTCCAGCAGGTTCTCATGGATCGTGGCTGCTGCGGTCCTGCATGACGTCCATTTGATTTGATTTTGATTTGATGTTATATCAAATATCACACACATTAAATTATTTTTCTGCTTTTAACCCATCCAGCTGGCAACTGTCGGAACATACATGCACAGGACCACAGAACACCTGCAGAGAAGAGAACCGGGTCAGAACAGGACCATGCAGAACCCCATGAGAGGAAGAAGAGTCCAAACCCAGGGTCAAACAGGGTCAGAACACATCAGAGGTTGACCTGGTCCAAAGTGGACCCCAATGGAGAAACTGAACAAACACCGAGCAAGTCTTCAGGTGTGTTTCAGGTGTGATTAGGTCTCTTCAGGTATGTTCAGGTGTGTTCACATGTGTTCACGTGTTCAGGTGTCTTTAGATGTTTCAGGTATGTCCAGGTGTTGGTGCTGAGTGTAAACACCTTATCAAGCTGTTAACTCTCTGAATAATTCAACTGATATCGCCTGGACCAAAGCCCCGCCTCCTTACACCTGACCACCTTTTATACCTGAGATGCACACACACTACGAGATCGCATTTCACACCTCAGTCTGACGCAGCAGACCTCAGTTCAGACTCTTGGCTCAATTTCAACAAACTTTTGGCAGGTTGTGAGTTTGACTCTTATCTTCAGACCTTTTAGTAGTCTTTGGAGTTTTAGTTGATCCACACCAGTTCTTTCAACCATCTTAAAACTCACAGACTCTCAAGATGACGAGTATGGCAGCAGAGCTGGCTAGGAGGAAGGCCCGGGAGGAGGAAGGTGCTGGCAGCCGTGCCAACGCCATTGCCTTCAACCAGCAGGACTTTGAGCAGTTGCGGAAGGAGTGTCTGCAGTCGGGCTCGCTGTTCTGCGATCCGACCTTCCCCGCAGACTGGGACTCTCTGGGATACAACCAGCTGGGACGATATTCCTCCAAAACCATCGGAGTGGAGTGGAAACGACCCACAGTGAGTGTGATTATCAATTAATGTTCTTCAGAACAAACAATGGTTTGTGATTGTCCTTCAGGTCCGATCATCACAGTTTATGGTCCACACATTCACCGTGTGCACTGAACAACCAAAACAAGGAGCTAAAAGAGACTGAAGACCACCAGAGACTCTTTACAGTCTGTCCTCAGATCCTCGATCCAGACTAGGAATACAGACAGACAGAGACCTGTCTTCACCTGTGCTCACCTGTCCTCACCCATCCTCACCTGTGCTCACTTGTCCTCACTTGTCTTCACCTGTCCTCAACTATCTTCACCTGCCCTCATCGGTCTTCACCTGTCCTCAACTATCCTCACCTGCCCTCATCTGCGTAGGTGTAACAGCAGATCAGGTTAATAATGAACACAAAATGAGTCACACTCTTATTTTAATAACAGGAAGTGGTTTGATTTAATCTTTAATGTCCTGAAAGTGGAAACAGTGAGTCGGTCAACCTGCTATGAGATCACATGACATGTTTACGTTTGGAAACATGTCACTAAAGACTGCTTTGACTAGCTTAGCTTAACAGAAAGCCTGGAAATAGGGGTAATCACCTAGCCTGGCTCTGTCCACCAACCAGCTTATCTCAATGATTAACACGTTACATTATTTACCCATCATGCACTGGAACTATTTCCTAACAGCCTTCTGCCCAGCAGGTCAACTGACTCACAGCCCGTTTCCACTTTCAGGACATTAAAGATTAAATCAAACCATATCCTGTTATTAAAATAAGAGCGTGACTCATTTTATGTTTATTATTAAACAGACAAAATCAGAACTGCTGTTCCTGCACCTGCACAGGTGAGCACAAATGAGCACAGGTAAGGACGGGTGAGCACAGGTGAGCAGGAGTAAGAACGGATGAGGACAGGTGAGCACAGGTGAGGACAGGTGAGCACAGGTGAGCAGGAGTAAGAACGGATGAGGACAGGTGAGCACAGGTGAGCAGGAGTAAGAACGGACGAGGACAGGTAAGCACAGGTGAGGACAGGTGATGACGGGTGAGGGCAGGTGAAGACAAGTGAGCACAGGTAAGGACAGGTGAGCACAGGTGAAGATGGGTGAGCATGGGTAAGGATGGGTGAGGACAGGTGAGCACAGGTAAGGATGGATGAGCACAGGTATGGAGAGGTGAGTGCAGGTGAGGGCAGGAGTGAACAGGTGAGCACAGGTAAGGACAGGTGAGTGCAGGTGAGGACGTGTGAAGACAGGTGAGCACATGTAAGTACAGGTGAGTGCAGGTGAGGACGTGTGAAGACAGGTGAGCACAGGTAAGGAGAGGTTAGCACAGGTGAGGACGCGTGAAGACAGGTGAGGACAAGTGAACACAGGTATGGATCGGTGAGGACAGGTGAGCAGAGATCTGAACGCTTGAGTCGCTGCAACATAAAGTTATATTAACATTATAGAGTCATAATGATGTCATCAAGTATTAAACTCAGTGATCAACATGTAAACACTCAGAGCACAGAGTACTCAGACTGTGGCACGGAGGCAGAGCAGGTTATTCGCTAATCAGATAATCAGTGGTTTGATCCCGGCTCCTCCAGTAGGAGTGTCCTTGGGCAAGATACTGAACCCCAAACTGCTCCTATAGGCTGAACCATCAGTGTGTGAATGAGATGTGTAAAAGAGCTTTGAGTGCCCAGAAGACTAGAAAGGAGTAATATAAGTACTGTCCATTTACCATTTTAGTACTTTTACTGTAGAGAAGGATCTGATTACTCCCTGATGATCATCATAACCTGCTGTCCAATCAGGAGCGGTGTTCTATTAGTAACCTGCTGTCTCGTCCAATCAGGAGCTGTGTTCTGATCCTAATTTCATTGTTGGCGGAGCAAAGAGGACAGACATCTGTCAGGGGGCACTGGGTGAGGACACACGCACACAGACACGCACACACACACATGTGTGACCTCTGACAGGTGTGATCAGGTCAGGTGTGAGCTACTGTGTGTCTGTCAGGTGACTGCTGGCTGCTGGCTGCCATCGCCTCTCTGACTCTGGACCCTCAGATCCTGAACAGAGTGGTTCCGTCTGGACAGAGCTTCAAGTCACAGTACGCTGGAATCTTCCACTTCCAGGTGAGCTGAAACACACCTGACCACACGCTTGAGAAACACCTGAACACACCCCTGTGAAACACCTGAGAAACACCTGAACATCCACCTGTGCTTTAGCAGCACAGAGAGTGTGTGTAGCCTCCACAGAAAGTGACATCATGTTTGTTTGTACCTGTAGCTGTGGCAGTATGGGGAGTGGGTGGACGTGGTCGTGGATGATCGGCTGCCCACCAGAGATGGGAAGCTGCTGTTTGTCCACTCGGCAGAGGGAGGAGAGTTCTGGAGTGCCCTGCTGGAGAAGGCCTACGCCAAGTAAGGCCAACATTCAACATGATAGAACAAAATACCCATGCTAATCAGCTAATCAAATCTAATCAGATGTTATTTGTCCAGCCCAAAGTCACAGACACATTTATCCTCAGAGGCTTCACAGTCTGTACAGGGAGTGACACCCTCTGTCCTTAGACCCTCGGTTCCAGTGAGGAAAAACTTGCCCACAAAAACCTTTAACAGGGAAAACATGTGGAAGAAACCTCAGGAAGAGCCACAGAGGAGGGATCCCTCTCCCAGGACGGACAGACGTGCAATGGATGTCACATGTACAGAACAATCAACACAAACATGTCGTACAATTACAATGAATGATAGAATGATTACAGCAGCAGTGGAACCTGTGATAGAGACACAGATGCACAGCAGCAGCAAATCATTAACTATGAACTGTGATGGAGATATGGGAGCAATAATGACAGTAATGCTACATATGGTGGATGTTAGCAGCAGCCATAACCATGAGAACCTGCTGGATGAGAGAGCACAGAAACTCCAGGGAAGACGTTTAGTTAGTAGTTAGTTAGTATGCATTAATGTTAGCATGTTGTTGTTAGCATTTAGCTCAAAGCATGAATGTGTAAAACCTCTTCATCTTCATCCACAGAGGACGAGAAGTGTTCAACGCACCATCTGACCATAGACTGGACTGACTGTGGACCGACTGACTGTACACTGGACTGACTGTAGACAGACAGTGTAGACTAGACTGACTAAAGTTGCGTTGCTGTGTGGAGCGCGTAGATGCTCTTTCAGGTCTCGTGATGACCCTCGGGTGGTTCAGACCGCGTCAGGCTCTGCTGTGAACACACCAGTCTTTGTTGGTCTGAACGTGTGTTCACCCCCGTCAGTGTGTCAAAGTTATTTTCTCATTGTTTCACAGCATAAACAAACACACCCACATGGCTCTAAGCTGATCACCTGAACTCAACATTTCAATGAAGCTGAAGCTGATTGTTGTGACTGAGGCTTGAGCTGAAGCTTCACGAGCCTCAGCTGGCTCCGGCAGCAGGAGGCGTTGGTGTGTGTTGGAGGTGATTAGCTGGGTGGAGGAGGTTTACTGAGCAAACAGTCGATGTGGAGCAGCCTGGAAAACAAACAGACAACAGCTGCTGACTCAGCTCTTTATTAAACAACACCTGATTTACTCTGATTCACCTTGTGACCTGTCAACACGTCTGCACCTGAACAGGGCTGAGTGTTGAACCTCACCTTGTCCTTTCAAATATAACCATGACCAGAGGTGTCAAGTAACAAAGTACAAATACTTTGTTACCTTACTTGAGTAGAATTTTTGGGTATCTATAAACTGCAGTAATTATTTTTCAGCCGACTTTTTATTTCTAGTCAGTGTAGCTCTGAGGAGAACAACAAAGTGTTGCTGGTGGCTGATTTTTATTGGCTGATTGTCACACTCTACAGCCAATGGTATAGTTTACAGCGTGTGCACTCCTGTCCAATGACAGAGCAGTGAGCCACAGAGGGCGGGGTCTAAACACGGGGCAGCGGCAGTAAAGTTTAGCTGCTAAGCTAGCATGGCAGAGCTGTGACGTCATCTTGTAAAGTTTAGTCAACACGTGAGAACAGCCTGCTGGTGTGCGTGTTTCATTCAGCTCAAGTTACCATGGTTACAGGAACACCTGAAGCTTCATAATGAAAATCAATAACTGACACACGGCTGCAGAAGTTTCACTTATTATCTAATCTTGGTGCTGTTTGGTGTATTTGGTGTTTCTGTTCTGTAGATGATTATTTGAAAGAGTAAAACTTGAGACAATCTTGGCAAAGATTAAGGAAAAGTGTGAGGAGCTCTTTAAAGCTTCCTCCTGTAACACTGTTGGTCAAGTATTTAAACTGGATGTCTGCATTAGAGAACGTGGTTATGAGCGCAGTGACTGTGAATCTGATCTTATTTTTTCACATGCAAGCAAGGAGCTGACTGACTGTTGGCTGACTTTATGTGGCCCGGTGCGTAAATGTCTGTGGCAGAGAAATCTGACAGTTTTGTTCCTTTTGTCCCATCATCTGACATCTTCTTGTCATTTTTTTCTTGTTCTTGTTTTAAATCAGAATTATTATTTTTGATGAACCATTTGGATTAATCATTAATTTTGACAGCATTATATTTTATAGTACTGTTACACATAGCATAGCACGTATACCATTACAGTACTTATATAACTAGTCATATCTTCCACTCCATAATAAATGCATCCATTTTCTTTGGGCATATACGAGGCTGAAACAGGCAGCCTAGTGCATCCCAGTTTTATCAACATTATCGTTTTAATATAACTTTATACTCATTATGGCCTTTAGAAGAATAGAGCACCACAGGCACCTGTGGCACGGGGCCTCAAACATTTAATGGCTTTTTTTTCTTTACATTACTTTTACTTTTATACTTTAAGTAGTTTTGAAGCCAGTACATTTACACTACTTGAGTAAGAAGCTTGAGTTGAAACCCTAGTATCTTTACTTGTACTTGGGTAATGAATGTGAATACTTTTGACACCTCTGCCCATGACACCATCACCTTTTAACTATGAGCCCGTCCACTGGTGAAGCTTCACCAGTGGACACCATTTTGTCTCTGTAGCTGAAGGGGAGGGACCATCTGCGATGAGAAAATGGCGGCTGAGGAAGCTGCTAGTGCTGAACAGGTGGACGTGAGGAGCGCTAACAAACGGACACAGCAGCTAAACTGTTTATATTGAAGTGTTGAACTAAGCTAAGCTAACTTAAGTGCTGTTGGTCCAGGGTGAACAGCTCGTACGAGGCTCTGACTGGAGGCTCGAGTATCGAGGGTTTTGAGGACTTCACTGGAGGAATTGCAGAGAGCTACGACCTGAACAAGGCTCCACCTTTCCTGTTCAACATCATAAGGAAGGCGCTGAAGCTCGGCTCGCTGCTTGGCTGCTCCATCGACGTAACATTCAAAATCTCACAGACACTCTAAAAGCTGCATGCGTAACATTCAGTCATTAGCTCGTTAGCATGAACCTTCTGCAGTATTACAAACACAACATAAATAAACACATGAATAACATAGACAAATATATATTTATTTTTGTTTTTCAGATCTCCAGCTCATATGAGACGGAAGCCATCACTCATCAGAAACTGGTTAAAGGTCACGCCTACTCCATCACTGCAGCACAGCAGGTGAGGCTATCATTCATTGTAATTCATTGTCATTCTAGCATTCATTGTAATTGTACAATATGTTGATTTGTTCTGTACATGTGACATCCATTGCATGTCTTTCTTCCACACGTTTTCCCTGTTAAAGGTTTTTGTGGGCAAGTTTTTCCTCACTGAACCGAGGGTCTAAGGACAGAGGGTGTCACTCCCTGTACAGACTGTGAAGCCTCTGAGGATAAATGTGTCTGTGACTTTGGGCTGTACAAATAACATTTGAATTGATGGTGACCCACCTGGACTCAGCTGGTTTTTGCTCCAGCAGGTTCTTCACTTTGGTTCTCCCGTGGAGCTGCTGAGGATCAGGAACCCCTGGGGACAGGTGGAGTGGACCGGAGCCTGGAGCGACAAGTGAGTCCAGGTCCTCAGGCTGATCTGTCTGAGTCCAGGTCTGTTCAGATGGCCAGATGTCCAGGAGTATCTGATGTTTCTATGTTTGTCAGTTCAAAGGAGTGGGACGGAGTTCAGCCAGAGGAGAAGAAGAAACTGGATCACTCTGCTGAGGATGGAGAGTTCTGGTGGGTTTTGACGGGTTCTGGATTATTTTAATTATTAATTACTTTATAGTTTTAATTATTTTTGTTGATCTGATCTTTGGACCTGATTCATCCAGTCATTGTTCAAACAGATTTTTCTTCTTCTCTCTGCTGGCTGCAGGATGTCCTTCTCTGACTTCCTGCGTCAGTTTTCCCGCCTTGACATCTGTAACCTGACACCTGACACCCTGACCAGTGACGAGGTTGGCCATTGGAGCTACAGTGAGTTTGACGGTGTGTGGCGAGTCGGTTCCACCGCCGGAGGCTGCAGGAACTACCCAGGTACAGACTGCCCAGCTGCAACCTTAGTTACCATGGTTACAACTGTCTCAGTGTAGCATAATGTGTTGAGCATTATAATTTGTTTCATGTTCTCCAACCTATTGATTGTTCTGTGTTGATCATTTTGTGTTCTTCGATGTGTCAATTGTTCCGTGTTCTCCGACTTGTCGATCTCTATGCATTCTCCAACGTCTCTGTTATGGAACGTTCTCTTCCTGTGGTGTTCTGAGTGACACATATATTTTAAATGGAATATAATAAAAGCACACACACACAGACATTATACAAGGTTACATGAAGTCACATGTGGCCTTGAGGTCCTCAGCAGTATTAGCTGTTTGTCTTTGGCTGGCAGTAGCAGGTGTCGTCCTATCTCAACACTGTGGCCAGGGTCGAAGGACTCTGGTGCTGCATGCTTAGACATAATAGACAGCTCGCCACTGACATTCCAATCTGCGTAAACAGACATCTGTGTCTCCAGACTTCATCATGTTGACGAAGACACCGTCCTTGGTAAAAGCATTCTCTTTACCTGATTCTGGGCGTGTAGTGTTTGTGGTGTTATCTCGGGGTTTAAAGTCTGTCCACCAGCATGAGTTGGGCAGAATGTGAGACCGACTCAGACACTTCTGATGCTTTATGAGAGTGTCTCTAATTCTCCTTGATCAAGTGTCAATAAATAATACAGCATAAGACATCAGAGGCTCCTGAACACTTTCTTCTTCCTGACCTCACCACTGACCTTTGGCTTCAGCGATTTCTCCACAACAGCATCGATTGTTCTGTGTTCTCTTACGTGTCTATTGACGTGTTGATTGTTCTGTGTTCACCATGTTCTCTGATGTGTCTATTGACATGTCAGTCGTTCGTGTTCTCCAATGTGTCCATCGTTCCGTGTTCTCTGATGTGTTGATTGACATGCCATCGTCATTCCATGTTCTCTAACGTGTCAATCTCTACATGTTCTCCAATGTGTCCATCGTTCTGTGTTCTCTGACGTGTTGAGTGTTCCATATTCTGACGTGTCAATCATTCCCTGTTCTCTGACGTGTCGATCGTTCCGTGTTCTCTGCAGCCACGTTCTGCTCCAACCCTCAGTTCTTCATCCGGCTCGAAGACGTGGATGACGACCCTCATGATGGTGAAGACGGCTGTACCGCTCTGATTGGTCTGATGCAGAAAAACGCTCGCAGGGAGAGACGCTTCGGACGAGACCTGAACACCATCGGATTTGCCATCTACCAGGTACTGATACACACACTGCACACACACTGCACACTGCACACACTATACTTCCATGTTTTTGATATTTTGTCTGGTTTTGTTTTTTTTACAGGTTCCTGAGGAGGTGAGTTCTGATCTTCTTTCTTTGTGGTCAGTATAAAGTCTGTTCTTCTTCTGTGGTCAGTATAAAGTCTGTTCTTCTTCTTCTGTGGTAAGTATAAAGGTCGTAGTAACGTCCACCTGGGTCCAGACATCTTGCTGAGGAGGACGGCGGTGGCTCGTAGTCAGAACTTCATTAACCTGCGGGAGGTGTGCGACCGCTTCAAGCTGCCGCCTGGAGAGTACGCTGTCATCCCATCCACCTTTGAGCCGCACCGCAAAGGAAGCTTCGTCCTCAGAGTGTTCACAGAGAAACAGGTGCACAGCAGGTCAGCTGCACACAGGTGTGATGATCCTCATTGTTAGCTTGTTGTGGTCGTCATGGTGATGTTGGTGATGGTGTGTTTGGTGTCTGTTTCAGTCCAATGGAGGAGGACGTTGATGCTGACATCTCAGAGGTTTGTATGTGTGGGAGCTTAGGACAGGTCTTCAGACGGTTTGTGTCTTTGTGTCTCTCAGTCAAACTCTGTCTCCTTTCAGCTGGATGTCGGACAGGACGATGTGGACCCACACTTCAGACGTCTTTTTGTTCAGATTTGTGGAAACGTAAAAACATTTTTACCAAACATGGTTGTAAACTCTTCCTGTGGAGCTGAAATCTGAATGTCCCATCTGTGTTTGCAGGACTCGGAGATCTCGGCCTTCGAGCTGCAGCAGATTCTGGACAAAGTGGTCGCTCAGAGTGAGAACGGTCACATGGCACACACTCACAGACAGGATGTGACCTTTGACCTGTGTTTGTACAGATTTCCATACATGTTTACAGTAATGTCACAGTGAACTGACTTGTGTTCTGTTTGTTTGAAGGATCTGATGTAAAAACAGACGGATTCAGTCTGCAGACCTGCCGCAACATCATCAGCTTGCTGGACGTATCCTTCAACGACCGAGAGACCGACCGACCGAGAGACCGACCGACCGACCAACTGACCGACCGACCAACTGACCGACCGACAGACCGACCGACAGACCGACAGATAGATATTCTCTTCTTTGACTCTTCTTCAGATGGACGGCAGCACTAAACTGGGTCTGTTGGAGTTTCACACTCTGTGGACCAAGATGCAGAAATATTTGGTGAGGCATTCACTGACGCTGTTGATCTGGTGAGGTGTTCACTGACATTCAGTGTTTATCTGGTGAGGCGTTCACTGACTGAAGTCCCCCTGGTTCTGCAGGAGATCTTCAGGAGTCATGACTCGGACGGTTCGGGTACGATGAGCAGTCATGAGATGAGGTTGGCGCTCGCTGAAGCAGGTAACGTTCATAAACGTTGATCTAACGTCCAACAGGTGGACCTGCGGTTAGACTTCATACTGCTACAGAGGAGGCTCCACGTGTTTGTATGAACTGATCAGGATGAATTGATCAGGTACTGATGTCTCTCTCTGAATTCAGGTTTCCAGGTGAACAGTGCGGTGGTTCAGGAAGTCGTCAGTCGTTACGCTGACATCAGTTTTTCAATCGACTTTGACTGTTTCGTCAGCTGTTTGATCCGTCTGGAGATGTTATTCAGTGAGTGTAAACTTTAACTAACAAACGTTAGTCATAAAGTTTGTCAATAAAGTTTGTTGACACAGTTTGGTTTGGTTTCTCGCAGGGATCTTCAGAACTCTGGACAAGAAGAAGGAGGGAAAGATCCAACTGGACCTGCAGCAGGTAAACTGAACCGACTGGAACCAGAACAGATCAGCTGGTTCCATTCAGCTCTACCTTTAATGACATCATCACTGAGCTCTTCTTCTGTTGTCTTCCTCGTGACATCATCACTGAGCTCTTCTTCTTCTTCTGCAGTGGCTCTGCCTCGCCATGAACTGAACACCGCCTGCTCCAGGTGCATGCTGGGAGTCACTTCAGCACCTGATTATCATTTATTGATTTATTGATTTATCAGTACTGATGACATCATGATGTGAAACAATGACATCATCAAATTAAAAATCAAACGTCTTGATTTTGATGAGTCATCATTATTTTTGATTTTGGATTATTAAAAAATATCAGTCTTTTATTCAGTCTTTTCTGAAATAAACTTTTGATTTGAGGAAATGTTTTCTAATTTTATTGATTTATATTAGTATGATTGATTATTTTTATTACTATTGATTATTGATTACATTCAATGAACTCATAAAATTGATGAACTAAACCAATGAGACAGTGAGGAGGCTGCAGTATTTGTAGTTCTCCTGTAGTATTTGTAGTCTGTTTTACTTCGTCTGACAGAAATCAGTCGAGGTGTTGAGGGTGGAAACAATGAATCTTTCTGACTCATCGGGAACTCCCTGCTTCAGTTGACGCAACAATAACATCGGAAATGAAATGTGCATTTTTCACAATAAAAGCACGTTGGTGCAAATCAAACGTGAACCTCCGTGACGTGAAACACAAAGTGCAGTTCCTCCTTGGACGACAAGACGAACTGCAGTTTATGTTTCACTTCACATAGGCTGGTTCCAGAAGTGGGTCAGTCTCCATAAGTCCCCATATTAAAATAAAACATGTCTACAGCAGTTCACGAGTAGGAATGGCTGAAAACAGTAGTTTTATTTTGAAGGTGCCTAGGCTACCGGAAGTCTCACCTGTCATCAGGTCAGCAGCGTCTCTTTAATACCAGCAGAGTGAACACTCCCTTCTTGACATCACCTGTAGCCTCGACACTCGTCACACACTCTAAAACTTCCAGACCCTTTCCAGGCTCCAGACTCAGCATCATGTCGGGCATCGCCTCCACTCTGCAGCACCTCCGGGAGAAGAACCAGGGTATCGGAACCAACAGCCAGACGGTGAAGTACCTGAACCAGGACTTCGAGTCTCTGCGGCAGCGCTGCCTCGACACCGGCTGTCTGTTCCAGGACGACATGTTTCCGGCACTGCCCTCCTCTCTGGGCTTCAAAGAACTGGGCCCGAACTCCCACAAGGTCCGCGGGGTGTCCTGGGAGAGACCGACGGTCAGTGAAGCTCTGTCATTCCTCTCAGAGGTCTGACTACAGACCTAACCCGGTACCGACCCAGTCCACCCAATAAAACTTTGGTCGCTTTGAAGTCGCTGTTGATTGGCTGATAAACACCTGCTCACACCTGATCTAATCTAATCTGATGTCTGAAACATGTTCACCACTGAAGGATCAGACAAACACTCAGGAAACAGATTATCACTACAGATTACAGATAGATAACAGATTACAGGTATGTAATAGATTACAGTTTACATCTGTGTGTTTGTTGAACTGGGTGGAGTCACTTCACAAACCTGTTTGGTGGACTCACCTGTAATGAACCAGTGAGTCCTCTGACAGTCTGCCATCTTTGTTCACTTTTAGAAGTGATTTGTTAAAGTTTGACGTTAAAATATTATTATTATAATTATTATTATAATTATTATTATTATGTATGTGTGGTTATCTTCAGAACTGCTGAGGGAGCAGCAGTGATAGATTAGCTTCTTACCATTATGTTGCTAATCTTTTATTAGCATGCAGACTGCTAACAGAGTATTTAAACCTGGTGAAGATGTCTTTTGACACATCAAGGCCACTGTAGCTTCTCTTGGAATAGGAGGGTTAGCAGGGGACACTAAATCTGACACACTGCTGCCCTCTGCACACCTTCATGGTAATAATGTTCAGAATGGCTCCAAAAGTAGCTCTGGATCTTCTTTTTGGAGACGTTATACAGAGTCCACAAACTTCCAAAGAAAAAGAAAAGCATATGTCATATGTCCTGACTGTAACCTTTTAAATGTCAGTGTAATGATTTGGATGATTCATTCATGTAAAGCTTCATGTCCTTTAGTAAACAGACTCGTCACCATGACGACAAGCTGCTGCGTTACCCTCCCCCCTTCACTGGGCCTGTCTTGGACCAGGCTTGTCCTGACCCCCCTCAGCTCATGTGTGATGTATTTTCTGTGCAGGAGTTGACCGCTGACCCTGAGTTCATCGTGTCCGGAGCCTCCAGGACCGACATCTGTCAAGGCGCTCTGGGTAAGACCTATTTATCCGACCCACTAAGTCGTTCTGACGAGCTGAAAACGGGTTGGACCGGAACCATATGTGAAGCTCTGCCCCCTTTCACCCTGTATTCCAATCACAAACCTCATTCAACTTCCTCTTTTCCTGTGCATGAGGTCATGAGGAAAGGTGTCAAGGAGAGGTGATGAGGAAAGGTGTAAAGTAGTGCTCTGTCGTCATGGTAACAGGAACGGTAAACATACCGACAGGTAGAGACTCTGTGATGTCACCTTTGTGGTTCATCTGGTTTCTGTAGTAACCAGTAGGGAAATGCCTGGGAGAGCCCAGCCAACCAGAGCGCAGAGCAGCGCTTAAAGAAACACATGTATGATAAGCTGATGGAGTGTTGAAGGACACTCCAACTGTAAGAGCCATAATGACAATGTTAATAGTGTTTAACAGTTTAGTTGTAAAATGTTTGAAATGTTCCTTTAGTTGATTGTCGGTGATGTCACAGCCACTTAGACGTCAGACATGATTAAGCAGCCTAAGGAGCAACACAGTTTTTTGACGGTTTGTTTAAGATGAATCTTGTAACTTTGTTTTTGCTTTTAAAGTAAAGTTTCTTTTTAACAAGAGTTACATCGTCGGAAGATTCATTACCAGTCAAGCTTATTGCTGATGGGTTGCTTAATGGTGGCGGTGAAAAGGATAAATGGACTGATAGAAGATTGCCGCTACATGTGAGTCAAAAAACTGCGCTCTCGATGGAAAGAAGAAGAACAGATTAACGTGGATTAAAGCCGTTTCTGAATGGATGAGGACTCAAACCCAAGCCCTTATAACGAAAGAAAGTAAGTCTGTGAATGCTTTGCAACAAGTTTATTAACCGGCCAACGTACCTTAACGCTAACCTGAGTTTGTCGGAGACGCGCAGTTCATACACGGTGAACGCATTGCTTTGAAGTGGACTTTGGATATCAGTTTATTGTGGTTTGTGTTGTGGCAATGTAAGAATCCGACCAGAAGAGGGCGCCAAAGCTCACAGAGAAGGCAGTGGAGGATAAAATAAGCAGGCTTATTGGATCCAGAAGAGGTAAAAGAGGAAAATTTGAGACTTGATGGCTCAAATGTGGATGAAGTAGAAGAAATGCTTCATGGCCAGTTTTGCAAAACGTTTACTGAGTTTGAGGACATAAATGCTGCAGTTGTGGCTTAACTGGATGAAGATGAGGGACAAGCAGATCAACATAACTGGTATGAACCCAGAGCAGCACCCTTAAGAGACTTTGTTGAAAATACTGAAACTGGTGTGCTGCAGTGAAGAAGAAATTAACAGATAAAAACAATGCAAGTGGAGATAAAAGTGCATCTGAAAATCCAAGAAGCAAGCTTGGTCAGGATGACATCAAAGCAGAGGATAGTGTATCTCAAGCTGCTACAGGGTGTCGCCGTAGTAAAAAGGCTCAAGGTGTTCAAGGAATATGACAGTGAGAAAGGAAGCATTAACAGTATTGTATCACAAAGGTGATCACGAAGTATTAGTACAGCCTTTACCAAACACACAACAGATCAAGCCAACCAGCAACAGCCACCCACGGGCAGCTAACAATGATGGAGGACTGTATGAAGTCATGCAGAGGCAGAATGAGATTACTGAGATGTTGGTACAGCAACAGAGGAGGTCAAATCTCCCTTCAAAAGACATTCCAGTTTTTAAAGGTGACCCTTTCACTTACAAATCCTTCGCCAGGGCATTTGAGCATGCTGTGGATGGTAAAACTGACAGTTATAAGGACAAGTTGTACTATTTGGAGCAGTATACCAGTGGGGAGCCATAAGAACTTGTTCGTAGCTGTGAGCATATGTCACCTGACAGAGGCTACCTCGAGGCCAGAAGGTTACTCCAGAGGCAATATGGAGATAAGCTGAAGGTCGCAAATGCATACATGGATAAAGCATTGAAATGGCCTCAGATCAAAGCTGAAGATGGTAAGGCATTAAGTGCTTATGCTCTTTTCCTGATTGGATGTAGGAACACCATGGATGATATTGAAATCATGGAAGAAATGGATAATCCTACCAATATGAGCAGCCCTGTAAAAGATGTTCTCACAGCCTTTCACAAACCATGCCTCTTTTGTCAGAAGAATCATGCACTCTGTGTTTCGGATGTCTTACCTTTGGGCACCTTAGCAAATATTGCAAGAAATGACTTAAGTGTCAGGTTTGTTCTCAGTCGCATCCAGACATACTCCATGTCAAGGCAGAGGATAACAGTGCTTCAGAGAAGGTGGAAGAAAACAATACTGGGACCAATGTAGTTTCCAGTGCCTATGTGTCGTGTGGTCCTGGGTCAAGTGGAAACACTGGGGCTGGAGAAGAAGAATGTGTGCTTGTTGTAGTGCCAGTTAAACTTAAGTCCAAGAAGAGTGAGAGATATGTGGAAACGTATGCCTTCATAGACCCTGGCAGCACCGCAACACTGAAGACATACAGAGAAAACTACATCTAAAAGGAAAGACCACCAATTTTCTTCTTGACACAATGGCACAAGACAACTCTGATAGTCACAAGTTAGTGAAGAGTGTTGTTCTTTCAGATCTTGAGGTATGTGGGCTTGAGGAAAATAAATACATTGACCTGCCAAAGGTGTTTACACACAACCACATCCCAGTAAAGAAAGAAAATATCCCACAGCAGGAAGACACTGCACACTGGCTGTATCTGAAAGGAGTACGCCTTGTTGAGCCGCATTTTGTAATAACGGTGCATTTTGTAATAAACATCCAAAATGTAATAACTTTTTCATTTCATTTTGTAATAAAGCCGCATTTTGTAATAAACTGCCCCAACGCATTTTGTAATAAATTTTGCCGCATTATGTAAAAAGTTATTACATTTTGACAAGATTATTACAAAATGCTCTTGCAACTTTTTTATTTTCTAGAAAATGTAATAACATGGTGCATTATGTAATAACAATTCTAAAGCATAGTTTATTTGTTTGTTAATTGTATTTTATTTTACTAGTTAGTATTATTAGTTATTTGTAAAAGCTAGGCCTATTATTAGTATCACTGTATTAGCCTAGTAGCAGTACTTAGCAATTACTATCAGTACACTATTCAAAGGTTGCATTAACAGAGAATATTATGTAAATTGCAGATTTTTTTTATTGGATACCAAAACCACACCAAGAATCCAACAATCCTTATTATGCTTCTTATAACACAGAACAAAACTCTGGGTATCAAAATTTAATCCATTCGTAAACATTTACATATGATATGATAACCCACCACCACCTGCGGCATCATAGTACCATAATTCAAATTGCTTTATGAATTTTGATCTTATGTTATAGCCCTAGATTTGTCTTGATAAAGAATGCTATCATTAAAGAGGATGCTGCTTTTGTAGGAATACTAACAAACAAGGTTTTAACAAATTTATTGTTTTCACACCTGTTATAACATTTTTAGCCTTTTAATAGCTATTTCGATGCTTACTATTTATGAATGTGTTAATTCATTGCATGGAATATTAGGTATTCAGCTTCACTCATTCAGCCAATGGTTTTCAGTGACTTCACACAGGGAAGGTATTGCTCTCTTATCCAACATTCTCCATATGGCTAAACTAGGCAGAAGTGAATTATTAAGTTAAACTACGTAATTAGACTTACAGTGAAGGGTGAAGCACAACTATCAAAGCTGTTGTTCACAATGAAGATCTACCCACGGAATAACACATGAGAGGGGTGAACAGAGAGGCAAGCTTTGAAACAGCTTGGAACTGTAAAGTTTGGCATTCATCTTAAACCATTTTAGAGCAAAACAGCAAGTTATTTGTTATCCAAAATAATTCAGATCTGCAAAGTACAGTTTATGTTCTTACAATGATGAAGAAAGTTCAACCCCAAAGTTCCAGACAATGAAAAAGCACCTGCAGTTAAAGACCTGGACTTGAGCCAGAAAAGAGCTTAAAGCTACTATCAGTCAGTCTGAAAACAACTCTGAGAAACAGAACAGGCTCATTGCAGACCACATGAAGAAATTCAAACCAACAATTCATCAGCATCCATTGTCACTGGAAGAGCTGGTCCAAGCAGAAACAGAGCTCATACGGCAAAGTCAAGCTCACCCTAACCCTGCTGATGGGTTGCTTAATGGTGGCGGTGAAAAGGATAAATGGACTGATAGAAGATTGCTGCTACACCAACACTTCAGTGCTTTTCAAGGAGGTCACTGACTGACAGTCAAATTAGAGATAAGGCCTAAGCCCCACCCTCTTCCTGTCTGTCATCCAGGTGACTGCTGGCTGCTTGCCGCCATTGCTTCTCTGACCCTGAATGAAGAAGTTCTTGCTCGAGTCGTCCCACATGGACAGAACTTCAATGTTGGAGAGTACGTCGGCATCTTCCACTTCCAGGTACGAACACACCATGAAGACTAATGTTTACAAGGTACAACTTTCAGTGAACACAATGTCTGTCTGTAGTTCTGGCAGTTTGGTGAGTGGGTCGATGTGGTGATTGATGACCGTCTGCCGGTCAGAGATGGAGAGCTGTTGTTCGTCCACTCAGCGGAAGGGAGAGAGTTCTGGAGCGCTCTGCTGGAGAAGGCCTACGCCAAGTAAGACCTGAACACACCATGAGCTAACAGCAGCTAACAGACTGAGCTAACAACAGCTAACAGCAGCTAACAGTAGCTAAGAGACTGAGCTAACAGCAGCTAATAGACTAAGCTAACATGAGCTAACATGAGCTAACAGCAGCTAATAGACTGAACTAACATGAGCTAATAGCAGCTAACAGACTGTGCTAACATGAGCTAAGTCAAGTCAACTTTATTAATGCTGCCATATGAACCGGACATACAGAGAATTGAAATAGTGTTTCCCTCTTATCCCTGCTGCAAACAGCAATAAAGATGAAATTTAAAATATAAAGTATAAGACAGAAAATATAAAAAAGATATACAAGATAAAAGTTATCTAAGAAAGACAGTGGCAAATCTAAAAGATACAGTAATAATATGGCAAATATAGCGGTATAAACAGAAGGAACCGTATAAACAGTGAGGTCTATCAAAAATAAAAGACATACAGAGTACATTGGTGTACACCAATTGGCTGTACACAGTGCAATTTGGTTTCTAAGAGTTTGTAAAGTGGCTGGTGCCATTTGGTTTGTGCATGGGGGGGTGTCAGTGTCCAGAGTTTGTGTAGGCAGAGGAGGAAGGGGGAGCATCCTGACGGCCTGGTGGATGGAGCTGTCTCTCAGTCTGATGGTTCTTGCCCAGAGGCTCCTCATCCTCCTCCCAGAGGGCAGGAGGCTGAAGAAGTGGTGGTTGGGATGGGTGGAGTCACCTGCAGTGCTAAGAGCTTTGTGGGCCAGGTGTGTGTTCTAAATATCCTGGAGGGAGGGGGGCACTGATGATCTTCTCAGCTGCTCTCATTATGCGCTGCAGGGTCTTCCAGCAGGATGAGGTGCACCCACCGTACCACACAGTGATGCAGCTGGTCAGGATGCTCTCAGTGGTGCCACGGTAGAAGGAGCACATGGTGGGGACTGGTGCTCTGGCTCTTTTCAGTCTGTGGAGGCGCTGCTGAGCTTTCTTGGCCAGTGATTGGTGTTGCTGTTTCAGGAGAGGTCCTCAGTGAGGTGCACACCCAGAAACTGCTCACTCTCTCCACAGCAGAGGATAGGTTGGTGTTGTGTGTTGGTGTGCAGTTGTGGTTCAGCGGGATGAAGAGTAGGGGGCTGAGCTGACCTGGGTGGAGACAGGGACAGAACCTGGTTATCTAGAGGACGTGGTGTCTTCCGTGCAGGGGTGTTGTTCAGACAGCAGAGTGATGTCACTATCACAGATGTGTGATCAAGGTTTATAGTCTGCAGCACAACAGCTAACATGAATCAGTGAAATAGTTGGTGTGTGTGACTTAGTGCCGTAAAGCGTTATGTACTTCTCCCGACCCGGAGCCCAAAGTTACATAGTGTGAGAACAGACGTACAACTGACAGAGACACCGTTCACCTGATCACAGGTCACCTGATCACAGGTCAGCGATCGGGTGGAACATGTACAGGTGAGAGCAGACGATGTGTTCAGGTGTTCAGGTTTCTACACGTCCTCCACCGTTGCTGCATTCTTCACATTTACTTATGCAGCAGAATCAGCCATGCCTGGCTACACAAACATCCATGAAGACATGACATCATGTCACTGTAATATCATCACAGGTTGAACGGCTGCTACGAGGCTCTGTCTGGAGGATCGACCACGGAGGGTTTCGAGGATTTCACTGGAGGAATTGCTGAAGTTCACGAGCTGAGCCGACCCAATCCGAACCTGTTCCACATCATTCAGAAGGCTCAGAGTCGAGGAGCACTGATGGGCTGCTCCATCGACGTAAGATCAGACAGACACACATGTGCTTTGAGGGACGGACGGACGGACGGACGCGCGCTTTGACTGACAGACAGACAGACGGGTGTGTTATGGAACGTTCTCTTCCTGTAGTGTTCTGAGTGACACATATATTTTAAATGGAATATAATAAAAGCACACACACACAGACATTATACAAGGTTACATGAAGTCACATGTGGCCTTGAGGTCCTCAGCAGTATTAGCTGTTTGTCTTTGGCTGGCAGTAGCAGGTGTCGTCCTATCTCAACACTGTGGCCAGGGTCGAAGGACTCTGGTGCTGCATGCTTAGACATAATAGACAGCTCGCCACTGACATTCCAATCTGCGTAAACAGACATCTGTGTCTCCAGACTTCATCATGCTGACGAAGACACCGTCCTTGGTAAAAGCATTCTCTTTACCTGATTCTGGGCGTGTAGTGTTTGTGGTGTTATCTCGGGGTTTAAAGTCTGTCCACCAGCATGAGTTGGGCAGAGTGTGAGACCGACTCAGACACTTCTGATGCTTTATGAGAGTGTCTCTGATTCTCCTTGATCAAGTGTCAATAAATAATACAGCATAAGACATCAGAGGCTCCTGAACACTTTCTTTCTTCCTGACCTCACCACTGACCTTTAGCTTCGCCGATTTCTCCACAACAGGGTGCTTTGACTGACAGACTGACAGACAGACAAGTCTGTTGACTGACAGACAGACAGGTACTTTGTACTTTTTGTTTCAGATCACGAGCTCGGCTGACTCTGAGGCGGTGACCTATCAGAAGCTGGTGAAAGGCCACGCTTATTCTGTGACAGGCACAGCTGAGGTGAGAGGACAAGCCCCCTGTGGAGCAGCATAAACTACATTTCCCATGAGTCTTTGCAGCTTGTTTCAGGTTCAGCAGACCTGACAAGGAGCTTCTGTGATTGGCTGCAGGTGGAGTACCGTGGCAACATGGTGAAGTTGATTCGCATTAGGAACCCCTGGGGTCAGGTGGAGTGGACTGGAGCCTGGAGTGATAAGTACGTAACCATGGTAATGATTACCCATAACCCTCAGCGAGACACACTGTGACGGACATCCAGCGTGTAGGAGAAACATGTAGAACGAGGTTTGTGCTAACAGCTAATCCATCCTGCTAATGGGCACACAGGTTAGCACAGACAGAGTCCAGGTCTCTCCACCATACAAATATGGATGAGGACAGGTGTGTGGAGTGTGTGTTTGGACTGTTCTGTTACCTGAGCAGGTGTCGTGTATCACCCGTCAGTTTGTTTTGTCACTCAGCCCCTCCCTGCGGACTGCCTCAGCTGGGCGGAGTCTCACATGTTAGTCAGACATCTTGTGGTGTATCACAAGGGAGTGTGGTCACAAGAACAAAGGGCACACCTGTGATCACCTGAGGGGATCTGTGTCGGACCTTGTCAGACAGGAAGTGTCACATTAAATCCTGCCCTGACCACTTCCTGTTCCCACAGCTCCATGGAGTGGCGTCACATCAACGACGAGGACAGAGAGTGTCTGAGCCATCGTTCTGAGGACGGAGAGTTCTGGTAAAACCGGAACACCTTCTTTTCACCTCCAGAACCTGAACTTCGCGGTCAGGTCTACGGGGTGAAATGACGCCCTCTTCTCTGTCTTCTAGGATGTCGTTCTCTGACTTCCTGCGTCATTACTCTCGCTTGGAGATCTGCAACCTGACGCCGGACGCCCTGAGCGACGACTCAGTCTCTAAGTGGGCTCTGTCGAAGTTCGATGGCACCTGGAGGCGAGGCTCAACAGCTGGTGGCTGCAGGAACTACCCCAGTGAGTGATTCTGTCAGACAAAGCGCAGGTTACAGTCAGTGTCTTTCTGATGTTATGTTTCCAAACTGCAGACTCGTTTTGGACCAACCCTCAGTTTGTGATTCGGCTGGACGAGGAGGACGATGACCCGGACGACGGTGAAGCCGGCTGCAGCCTCGTGGTTGGGCTGATCCAGAAGAACCGCAGACGCATGAGGAAGATGGGAGAAGATATGCACACAGTGGGATTTGCCATCTATGAGGTGAGAACAGTTCTGCTGGTCACATGATGTAGACCCAGAGAGTCGCTATGGACGGTTTTAGACCAGTTCAGAGTCAAGCGTTCACGTCATCAATCATCTGTTTGTCCCTCTACTGTGAGACTGAACCGTCCTCGTCTGTTTCAGGTTCCTGATGAGGTACGACTTCCTGCTGCTGACTTCCTGCTGCTGACTTCCTGCTGCTGACTTCCTGCTGCTCACCTGTCATGTCTGTCTGTCAGTACCGTGGTCAGAGGAACATCCACCTGAACAGGAACTTCTTCCTGCGTCACGCTTCGGCCGCTCGCTCGGAAACATTCATCAACCTGCGAGAAGTCTGCAGCCGCTTCAGCCTGCCACCCGGAGAGTACCTGATCATCCCGTCCACCTTTGAACCGCACAAGAACGGAGACTTCTGTGTCCGAGTGTTCACAGAGAAACAGGCCGACTTCCAGTGAGTCCACATTAGTCCTGATCCTTCACGGTCTCTGGATATTTTGATACTGAATTTGAATAATTTGAATAATTGTATAATTAATGAGATTCCTGTCACATTTGTTCCCGTAGGGAGCTGGATGACCCTCTGGAGTCCAGAGTGGAGAAGGTAAAACCTCACTGCCGTACCCCCCACCCAACATGTGCTCCCGGGCACTGCGAATCACTGCCCACAGTTTGTATATGGCATCTGTCACTATGTGTGTTCCTGTGCATTTCTTCCAACAGGTGCCAGCTGGATGGGTTAAAAGTGGAGGAATAATTTCATGTCTGTATATAACATGATTAATAAAGTTTCAACTTAAATAAGACCATAGTAAAAAGGAAGAATTAAAAGTAAAAATAGTAAAAATCAGCTGAGTTGCGGACGGAGAACACTCAGCTTGGTGTCAGTTTGTTTGGAGTTCTGCCGGCCACAGAGAGGATGACATCATCAGCATTTTGATTGGTTGGCCGTCAGCCTCCACTCTTCTCTCTGCTATCGGACGCCATATTTCGGCATAATGTTCTGAAACGGTTCTGTAAACGTTTGTACAGCGTTCCACTTAAAGAACGTGTTCTTCACACGCTCAGTACACGTGGCCAAACTGGTGATGTCACACGAACATCCTGAAAAACGTCTTCACATGTTGGATGATGTCATGATTTCATGACCTCATCATATGTCTGTTGACATGTTGACTGTTTCAGATCGAGATTGATGAAGACGATGTGGACGATCGCTTCAGAAGTCTGTTTGGACAGCTGGCAGGAGGGGTGAGGAAGATGATGGTGATGGGTATGATGATGATGATGAATGTTTATAGTGTAAGTAACAGGAAGTGTTTGTGTCTGCAGGATTGTGAAATTTCCGCCTATGAGTTGCAGAAGATCCTCAACAAGGTGGTGACCAAACGTAAGAGTCACATTACTTCAGACTGACCTTCAGACTGACCTGTGACCTTAGGTCAGCTGACCTGTGACCTGTGTTTGTCTCTGACAGGCTCTGACATCCAGACGAGTGGCTTCAGCCTCACCACGTGTCGTAACATGGTCAACCTGCTGGATGTATCCTTCACATTTGTTCAACTAATCATTACTGACCATGAAAATAAGTTATGTGACCTCAGGACGAGTCCCCTGACAGATCTGGTTTATACAGCCTGAATATGATGTCACTGCTGCAGTGAAGCATTTGGGTAAAATATTGTTGTCCAGTCCATCAGTCGTCCATCAGTCCAATACAGCAGCTCCTCAACTTCCTGTGCAGAAAGACGGCAGCGGGAAACTCGGCTTGCTGGAGTTCAAAGTGCTCTGGACCAAAATTGAGAAGTTCCTGGTGAGGCTGAGAACTTCGGATCACGTGGCCTGTCCTTGTGACTGGGACGTGATGTGACATGTCTTCTTTGCTGTGTGACAGGACATTTACCGTAAGAAGGACGTGGATAATTCAGGGACGATGAGCTCTACAGAAATGAGGACAGCTGTGGAGGAAGCAGGTAAAACACAAACACACCTTTCAAAATAAAGTTCATCAGTTGTAAACTTCAATCTTATTCATGTTCAGACTAACCTGTCAGCTGACTGTGTTTCAGGTTTCAGTCTCAACAACGCGCTCCACCAGGTTCTGGTGGCCCGTTACAGTGAAGCAGATCTCACCATCGACTTTGACAACTTTGTGGGCTGTTTGTTTCGTCTGGAGACTATGTTCAGTGAGTTAGAGGAGGTGGTGGTGGTGGTGGTGGTGATGGTGATGATGGTGATGATGATGATGATGATGTTTCCTGTCCACAGACACATTCAACACTTTGGACACAAACAATTCAGGAACCATCGAGCTCAACATCATGGAGGTATGAAGCTGCTGTTAGCTAAGCTAGTTAACGTTTTTTTTATTTATTTATTTAAATAAACAAGAGTCCAAATATGAATCTATCTATTCATTCATTCTCGGGAGGTCTGAGGCAGGTCTGGCCTTCAGCCTTCAAACATGATGAACCCAATGTAACGTAACTCTGTTGTGATTTTCCTGCAGTGGCTGAACGTTTCTCTGCTCTAAAAATCCAACACCATGCTGATCCAGATCCTAGAACTGGACAGTTAAACTCAGGACAGACAGAAATCTTCTGTTTGGTTTATATTGTAATCATGGGGGACACGTCAGAATTAGGTCATGATAAGAACCGGGTCAGATCATGTCCGTGTTCTGTGTTTATTTGTTGTGAACCTCTCAGTCTCTGTATATCTATACAGATTATTACTGGTTGATTGGTCTATAGAGGGGGGTTACTTGTGTTCTGATTGGTCTATTGGTTGCTGTTGTCACACCTGTCTTAATAAAGAAGAAGTTGGGAGTTCGTGTCATGTTTTTATTAAATCTGATTTAAATCATCATCCATTGAGAAGAGCATGAGAGCAGTGGTGGGCGGGGCTTACAGGCACCTGTACCTGTCCTCCTCTCTGACACCATGTTACAGGATGTGACAAACATTTTGTGAATAAAGTTTATTCAATATACAGTATGACCTTTAGCATGTTCAAATGTTGACCTGATGTGAATACTAAGGCTAATGTTAGCATACTAAAAGGGAACATCTGCTACTCTGATTGGCTAACAGCAGCAGGAAGCCCCGCCCCTCTCCTCCCAACCGTCCCATTGTCACTTCCTGTCTGAACACGACCCAGGAGGTGCTGTGATGTCAGAATGATGTCATCTCTCACTTTGACATCATTGCTGTGTCTTCTCGCAAGCAAACTCCTCTGCCCACCTCAGAGCCTCAGTGAAGTCACTGCTGCTTCCTGTTCCCTTGGCGACCAGCGCCGAGCCCCCGGCACTCCCCCCAAGGTGACGACATACTGCCACTGCCCAATCAGATGCTGAGAGTGATGGTGAGTCCTGAGGACAGACAGGAGAGCCAATCAGATACCTGGAACAAGGCCCGCCATCCTGAGATGTCATCCACCGGAAGGTGTGTCACTGTTACCTTGGGAACCTGACAGGCACACAGGACCTTTCCAGAATGCCTCTGGTGAGCGAGCAGCATCACATAACTGTGAGGAGCCATGGCACTCAGCTGATTCACCGTCTTCATCAGCACCTGACCGGAAAACGTGATGTTATCAGACTACAGGTGTGCATAGAAATTATCCAGGTGCATTGTGGGCCGTGTTCTTACCGACAGAGAGTCCGTCTCTACAGAGTCCACCTGAACATCCCTCACACCGTTCTTCTCCAGCAGAGCCTGAGTTTGGACTGCAGCCTGAGCAAAGCAAGATGGGGGAAAAAAGGTTAATGTGGTCCAGGTAGAGTCTCAGGTGTGCCTTGGGTGAGTCTCACCTGTCTGGTCTCCAGTTTCCTGATGCAGGTGTTGCTGGTTCTCTGCAGAGCCCTCAGTCTGGCCTGGAGGTCTCTGCGCTGCCACTGAGGGATGGAGGTGTTGTCCACAGCCTGACAGACACAGCACAGGATTAACAGCAGCACACACTCAGGATGCAGTGCATTGTGGGTAGTGTACTTACATCAGACAAGATGCCGACCTCCTTGGCGAGACGCTGAGCGCAGTCAAGGCTGGAGGGAGCAGAGCCTGTGAGTCTGGCTGACAGAGAGTCCACCTCCTGAGATAGAACCTGACCTGCTTCCCGAGCCTGTACGACAGAGTGAACAAGGAGGACCAAGATCAAGACCAAGACCAGACATGTGACATCATCCCATCAAACATGTGACCATCATCAGACCATGTGACTTAGACTAACCTCTGCTGCTTCCCGTCCTGTCACTGCGATGATCCGACTGATGCCTCTCACCATCTGTTTCTCTGAGATGATCACCAGGTCTTTGATGGCTCCGGTCTGCAACAGGTGACTGAACAGGTAAGTGGACAGGTGAGCAGTGGACAGGTAGACAGGTGAACAGTGGACGGGTGAGCAGGTGTGTTTCAGTCTTACGTTCCGCAGCAGAGTTCCACAGACGTCTGCCTGTCCGTCTGATTATCCAACAGGTCAGAGACCGGAACTCCCACTGACACCACTCGAACAGGGTCAGGATACACCTGCAGACAGACAGACAGGAAGTCAGTACACCTGCAGGCAGACAGACAGACAGACTGTCTGACTTGTCTCACCTCATCCACGGTTCTCAGCCCGTTGATGCACCTGGCTGTTTGCAGAGGAAGCTCCTGGCTGTGGACAACTTGATTGGCTGCGATGATGTCATTAACACACTTTTCTACCTGCTGCAGCTGAGAGACGCTGAGCGAAGCCTGAGGACCAATCAGACACAAAGTGAGACTACGATATCATCAGGAGACACTTCCTGCTCTTTATAGCAATGATGTCACAGATGAGTGAGGTCATTGCCGAACCTTGACGCTAAAGTCGAAGCGGAGGCGATCAGCTGACACATGAGAGCCTCTCTGCTGGACTGTCGGGCCCAGAACTGCCCACAGAGCGAAGTTGAGGATGTGCGTTGCTGTGTGCTTCACCATGCAGGACAGCCTGTGGACCTGAGACACCAGGACAACCGTTAGCCGGCAACAGAACCGGGCGCAGCAGCCAGACCAGACCAAGTTCAGACAAAATCTGTGGTGTGTTTGGGTTTACCTGGTCCAGGTGCAGCTGGACTCTGTCTCCAGTCTTCAGTCTGCCAGCTGCAGTTACGTGATGGACTACATACCCCCCAGCCTGGACCACAGCCTCCACCGAGTACGGGACATCCTGACACACACACACACACCTGGAGTCAGACACAACAGGTAATCTTCCCATGAGGCATTTCTCCTCTAGGCTGTCAGCTGACCTGCAATCTGTCCTGTGTGAAGTAGCCCTGGTCATGTGACTGCCCCCCCTGCTCAGAGTAGAAGCAGGTCTGATCCAAGATGACGCCACAGCGCTGACCCTCCAACACCTCTGGCACCAGAACCCGACCGTCGTACAGAGCCAGGACCGTTGCACTGCATGCTGGGAAAACTGGAAAACAAATTACCTGTCTGACCAGGACATAAAATGACCACAAGATGCTGCTGTGATCGAACTGGAGAACCACTTCAGAACTGAAGAACACTTACTGTACCCATCCAGGTAGGACTTGGGTCATACCCTATCGGCCCAGTAGGACTTGGGTCGTACCGTATCGACGCTGTAGGACTCGGGTCGTACCGTATCGACCCTGTAGGACTCGGGTCGTACCGTATCGACCCTGTAGGACTCGGGTCGTACCGCATCGACCCTGTAGGACTTGGGTCATACCGCATCGACCCTGTAGGACTCGGGTCATACTGTATTGACCCTCTAGGACTCAAGTCGTACCTTATCGACGCTGTAGGACTCGTGACATACCGTATTTGCCCCTGTAGGACTCGGGTCATACTGTATTGTATTGACCCTGTAGGACTCAAGTCGTACCGTATCGACGCTGTAGGACTCTGATCGTACTGTATCAGCCCCGTAGAACTTGTGACGTACCGTATCGGCCCTGCTCCAGGATGTACTGGTACTTGACACTGTCGTCAGTGTGAGGAACCGCAAGACGTTGGAGCTCTGCCAGGCTGAGAACATCCAACATACCCTGGGACTGAACACCTGAGTGGAGATCAGACGACACCTGAAGGAGACAGGTGTTTGATGACATCACCGGTTATGATCTACATGACAACATTAAACCAGGTGCATAATAGGAGGAAGCTTCACCTTGTGGCTCTCTGCCAGTTGGTCCAGCTCCTCACGGTCCACCTTGACTCCTTGCTCCTCCAACATCAGGTCCACCAGGTCCAGAGGAAAACCCAGATCCCTGTGCAGAGACCAGACCACGGAGGCTGGTGCGCGCCCACACACACGCACACGCACACACACACGTTCACCATCTACCCTAAACGAAAGCCTGGTGGCTGATGGGAGTTGTAGTAGCTGAGAGAGGAACTGACCAGGGAAAAATCCATGTTTGTAGTCCTTTAAGCTGAGCGTGCGGAGGATGACGCGGCTGCCTTGCTGCAGAGATGACAGGAAGTGAGCCTCGCTGTCGTTGATGACATCCATGACCTGAAAGACCACCAGCTATCAATCAACTGCTGATGACAACTTACTGTGATGTCAGTTGATCCAGAGAGAACCAATTAGGATCCCCGTCTCTGTTTCACTGTACTTCATCTGTACAGCTTTTATTTTGAAAACAGGAAATAAAAGACTCACCCTGTCCGCCTCGCTGTGGAGCTCCGGGTAGACGTCGCCCTGACAACACATCAACATGTCAGAGTCTTGCTCTGTGTGAAGCAGAGGATTGTGGGAAACTTATGAGTGGGTATTTTACCAGTATGTGGGTCACAGTCGGAACCAGGCTGGCCAGCGAGCCCTGAGGAGCCTGCAGGACCTGGACACAGAACCGGACAGCCCGCCTCAGAATCCTCCTCAGAACCAACCTGGAACACAAAAGAACAGTACTGACAGCTGATTGGACCACTCTACCTCCTCTCTGAGCTCTGATTGGTCGATGACTCACTCTGCTCCGGACATGCCTGGATGGACTCCATCAGCGATACAGATTGATAAAGTCCTGATGTGGTCCGCCACCACCCGGTATGCCATGTCCACCCGTCCGTGATCCGCTTCCCCCGTCCTGCCGCGGTACATTCCCACCCTCGACCTCTGAGGACAGACACATCACCATGGCAACAGGAAGCTGTCAAACAAACCTTCAACAACAAGACCTAAGGACTATAGCGGGCTGTAATGGACCCTGGTGGACTCGGTGTACCTGGTGAATGGCCTGCAGCAGGGGGGTGAACAGGTCTGTGTCGTAGGTAGATCTGGTCCCCTGCAGGACGCTCACCAGTCTCTCCAGTCCCATCCCAGTATCCACGCTGACCCGGGGCAGGGGGCGCAGGTTCTGGTCTGGCTCCCTGACACACAAACATGAGTGCATGTTCAGACAGGGACAGACAATCAATTCATTTCAGTGGAGGGTCATGTGTTTCCGCGCAGCAGCCCTAAGTTGAACGGGAGAAGTTGAGCCAGATTCAACTTTTGGAGACCCACAGAGCCCCACATCACGCCCTGGCGGCCAATCAGAACAGCCAAACCTCCACAGACAGCCTGAAATGTCTCTGAAGCAGAGGTGGAGTGACAACCTAAACTCTGATAATCTACCTGTGTGTGGAGAGGTTCCGCAGGTCTTTCATTCCTGCCGCTGTCAGACTGCACCACTTAATCCTGCTGTACTTTCTTTATTATCTGACCTTATATTTCCATTTCCATTACTCACAATGTACAATATTATTTATATCATGGTCACTTACTTTTGAAATACTATTAATATTATTTATTACATTGTCACTTACAGTGCAATATTTTCTTACCATGGTCACTTTACCTTACAGTTCTTTTCATATCGTGTCACTTTACCTCGTTACTTGTTTTGCACACTGTCTGTTGTTTGCCAGATTGCGTTGCAGCTATTTTTAGGGCCCGACCACTGGCAGTGGAGGCCCTATTGAATTGGCCTAAATGTACTTGAAAACTCATGAGAACCCCCACAAAGTGTAAAATGTGTAAAGTTACCTATTTTGGGGGTCTCGCAGATGGGCATACAAAAATGGCTCTACGGCGGCACCTACATATGTTTTCGGAGGGGCCCCTCAACACGTTTTATCCACGTGTATGAAATTTGGAGGGAGTACGTAACATACCGAGACACACAAAAAAGCCTCTTGCAGCCATGGTCTAACTCCAACAGGAAGTCCACCATTTTGAATCAAAGATCATATTTTGCCATGATTTTGGACATTTCCACACCTCGTACTAAGACGAACTCCTCCTAGAGCTTTGTTTTGATCGTTGTCAAATTTGGACCGTACGATCTACAGACATGGGCGATGTTAAATTGCGAAGCTTTTAACTTTTCAAAGGAATTTTTCGTGGCGGCGTTTTAAATTTTGATGTTTCGCCAGGGAACAGGAAGTGGGAGTAATTTGGCTGTAACTCACACATACATTGTTGAATCAGAATGAAATTTCACATGTTTGATCATAGTCCAGGCCTGAACAAATTTATACAACAATATTCAGTTTTGATTTTTTTGATGTTGAACTCAGATAAAACTGAAGTTCTTGTAATTGGACCCAAACACCTCAGAAACTCTCTTTCCGGAGACTTGGCCACCTTAGATGGGATCACCCTGGCCTCCAGCTCCTCCGTAAAGAACCTTGGAGTTATTTTTGATCAGGATTTGTCCTTTAATGTCCACATAAAACAAATTTCAAAGACTGCATTCTTCCACTTACGTAACATTACCAAAATCAGACGCATCCTGTCCCAAGCGGATGCAGAAAAACTAGTCCATGCATTTGTTACTTCTAGGCTGGACTACTGTAACTCTCTATTATCAGGCTGCCCCAATAAGTCTCTGAGGACTTTGCAGCTAATTCAGAATGCTGCTGCACGTGTTCTGACAGGAACCAAGATCAGAGATCACATCTCTCCCATTTTGGCTTCCTTGCACTGGCTACCTGTTAAATCTGGAATAGAATTTTAAATTATTCTCCTTACGTACAAAGCTCTTCATGGCCAGGCACCATCATATCTAAAAGAACTCATAGAACCTTACTACCCCTCTAGAACACTGCGCTCTCAGGATGCTGGGTTCCTTGTGGTTCCTATAGTTTCCAAAAGTAGACTGGGAGCCAGAGCTTTCAGCTATCAAGCTCCTCTTCTGTGGAACAAACTACCTTTCTGGGTTCAGGAGGCAGACACGGTCACCACCTTCAAGAGTAGACTTAAGACTTTCCTTTTTGATAGCGCTTATAGTTAGGGCTGGCTCAGGCCTTCCCTTAGTTATGCTGCCATAGGACTAGACTGCCGGGGGACACCTCGCCATGACTGTAAATGTTGCTCTAACTTACGCGTACGTGGTCTCACCTGCGCCAAATTTCAGTGTATTGATGAGATTTCGGACACATCTGCCTTCGAATTTTTGCGATCAGCAACAGTGCCACCTAGATCCATTTAACGAAGCAGGCCCACCAGAGCGTTTCACCTAAGTGAAATTTGGCGTACACGTGTACAATCACAAGAGCTACAAAAAAAAGTCTCCAGGGCGCCCCCCTAGAAATCTTCACAGATACAGCCCCCGCCCACGCTTCCACCTATGCATTTGAAATTAAGTAGTGTCAGGCTGGTGTGCCCTGACAGGCGCGGAGGTGCGAGGGCCCATCCAATGCTGCAATCCTACTTTAATTTCTGTGGTGTGTACTACACTTTTCTACTTCTTCTTTTCCTTCTTCTCTACTGTGACGATTAAATTTCCCTGCTGTGGGATGAAGAAAGTATAATCTAATCTAATCTTCACACTTTAATTATTTCATGTACCAGTTCCTAAATCTGAGTCTGACTGCGCAATTTTCACTGCAAAAAAGTTTCATTTGAGAGAGAGCACTTTGGTAGAGAGACATAGAGTAATAACACAGAGAGTTAGTTAACACGAGCGCCGGCCTCGATAAAGCTGTTATTAATCAGCGAAATAAAAAGTTTTTGTTTGTTGTTTTGTTTCACAGCCGTTACATTCAGCAGGTGTAGACACGCCCACTGCAACCCACCTCCTGTCTTTCAGACACCCATGCAGGTGAGTGTACTTACCTGTTGTACTGCATGAAGACCAGGTTCCAGATTTCCACCACGTCAGGACTATCAGCGTTAACGAGAGCTGCAGCGTCCCGTCCTCCCACGTGGTCATAGTGAATCTCAGTGCAGGGCCCGCATGGACCCGAGTCCCCCATTTCCCAGAAGTTCTCCTTCAGGCCGAACGGCAGGAGGCGACTTGGGGGAACCCTGAGAGGACAAAAACCGTCAGAACAATGGACCTGGTCCTAGACCGGCAGCTTAGTGGGGACCTACCCGATGTCCAACCAGATCTGTCGGGTCTCCTCGTCGGCGGGTAAACGTGCCGCGGCATCACCTGCGAAGTACGACACGTAGAGCCGGTCAGCAGGTATCCCATAATGCTCTGTGAGCAGGCTCCACGCCATGCTGCACGCCTCCACCTGCAGAGACAACACTGTTATGGTGGTGTCATCGCAGGAAACAGGAAGTGACCCCCCTCCTCCTCCTCACCTTGAAGTAGTCCCCAAAGGACCAGCTCCCCAGCATCTCGAAGAAGGTGTGGTGGTTCAGGTCCCGACCCACATCCTCCAGATCGTTGTGTTTGCCGCCGGCTCGGACGCATTTCTGACTGTTGACCACTCGACTGTACGCCGACATGCTGCTGCGAGGATCCACGGTGCCAAGGAGGATCGGCTTGAACTGAAACCAGACACAGAGCCAACATCTGCATCTAGCTTCCAGTGAACACAACCGGGCCAAACAGAACCTCTGACTCCAGTGGTGTCCAGTCTAAAAGCTGACTAACTAATTAATTAACATTAGCTGATAATCTATTTATCACTGAATGAAGTCTTGATCAGAGCTGAATGAGGAAAGGAGCTTCAGTGCTTCCTTTCCTATCTCCTTCAGAGGATACTTCGAACCACCCTTTACCAAAGGAAAGGAGATAACACTGTCCCACAATTCATTGCGGCAGCAAGAACAACAAAAACATCTTTATTGATGTTCATTTTTATGGTCTGACGTGATGACGTCGTTACTTGCCGTATTATGTGTCAAAATAAAACCCTATAAAATATAACGCATTACAGGGCGTGCTCTTATTTTGAAAGAACTAGCTACCACCGCTAGCATTACGCGGGTCAGAACCAGAACAAACGACACCGGGACAGATCGGCACCAGGTCCAGACTCACCTGGTTCATTCCGGCGTTGACAAACAGCAGGCTGGGGTCTCCTCTGGGCCGGACCGGGGAGGACGGGACCAGAAGGTGTTCGTGTTTCTGCCGGAAGAAGTCCAGGAAGGTGCTGCGGACCCAGGCAGCGGGCGGAGAACAGCCGCTGAAGGAGCGAGCTGAACCGGCATAGAGGAGGTCCGACGGCCCGCTGAGCGGTCGGAACCTCCAGCGGAGCAGTCTTAACATTGGACCGAAACTCTGGTCAAACACTGACCAAAACGCAGACGGAACCGAGCTGTTCCTGAGCCATGGTGACCCCGACAGGTGGTTATGACGCGCATGCGCACTCTGTCGCACACTTCTTCTGTTTATGTGGAATAAAACTCGTTTTACCGCCATCTGCTGTCCGACCCACCCAGTCCTCCAATGACATCATGGAACACTGAACACGTGACACAACACGAACACGTGACACAACACGTAGATCGATAGATACTTTATTGATCTCGAAGCACATTCAAATATCCAGTAGCAGTAACTTGCATTGAGCATACATTAGAGTTAACTTATCACACAGTAACCATACGCTGAAATTGACCTGAGATAAATGTAAATTTAAATGTGTACAGAGAAATTAAAAATGTGCAGGACTAAAACTCTGAATTACACATTTGCATAGAAAATAAATATATACATTAACTGTGCTAAACCCGTGCTAAACGTCGATAGAAGAACTAAAAATATAAAACTAAATAAAATAAAAATATAAAGTAACTAGAAATAAAATGTTTTATACAACTATAAACTATATTAAAAATATAACGACTGACTGTAGAAGTAGAAATGTTTTTTATAAAGATGAGAAAGAACTACAAATAAGGAGGACTGTGTGCAATGAAATGAGGCTGTAAACAGATGAATAAAATGAATGAATGAATGAAAGTCACCGTCACCACATGTATCAGAGGTGGTCAGACATGGAAATTACAGAGGGTCCAGGAAGTAGTGCAAAGAGATTTGTCCATTGTCTATTGTCCCTCCTGCCATCACTGAGAGCTGCTGTACAGTCTGATGTTCAGGGGGACATCAGACGGAGCAGGACATAAACTAAACACACTCAGTCTGCCCGGTGAAGGTGTTGTGCAGAGGGTGGTAGGCGTTGTCCAGTACGGACAGTTTGTCCAGCGTCCTTCTCTCTGCCACTGTCACCACAGATTCCAGTTCTGTGCCCACCACTGAGCCAGCTCTCCTCACCAGTCTGTCTAGTCGGGTTCCCCTCTTCTTGCTGCTTCCTCCCCAGCAAACCACAGCATAGAAGAGGGTGCTGGCCACCACAGATAGGTAAAATATCTGCAGCAGTTTTTTACATATGTTGAAGGACCCCATCCTTCTCAGGAAGTGCAGACAGCTCTGTCTTTTCCTGTGGACAGTGTCCATGTTTGCTGTCCATTCAAACCTGTCATCCAGCTACAGCTCCAGATATTTGTATGTCCTGACCACCTCCACATTGACCCCCTTGATGGACACAGGTGATGGAGATGTGGTTTCCTCCTTCTGTCCACCACCATCTCCTTGGTCTTGGAGGTGTTCAGCTGCAGGTGGTTGAACCTGCACCACCTCACAAATTCCTCCACACACTAGGCTCCTGTACTCCTCCTCCTGTCCATCCTTGATACAGCCAACTATGGCAGTATTAACTGAGTATTTGTGCATGTGGCAGAGTTGTACTGTAAGTCAGCTGTGTACAAGGTGAAGAGGACAGGAGAGAGCACGGTCCCCTGTGGTGCTCCAGTGTTGCTGAACACAGTGTCCGGCATGCAGTCTGACGTACTGTGGTCACTCTGTGAGGTAGTCTGTAATCCAGCTCACCAGGTGTGAGTTCACCCTCATCTCTGTCAGCTTGTCTCACAGCAGGAAGGGCCGTACTTTTCAGAAGTTTGGTTTGCAGGTGTCAGGTGCTGCTGTTAATTCTACTTCCAAAGATCATCAGCAGTGTTTCTATCGCCCCAATTCAGATCATTTGATGGCTGATTGTGTTGCCTGGAAGCATAAGCAAGGGGCTATTGCGAGGCTGCCAAAAGGCGTGGGGCTTATTAAAACCTCCATCGGTGACAAGGCCATAGTGTCAGGACTGCCTGATGACTGTTTTAGGCCTTTCATATTTAACTGTTTGGTGTCTCTTACAGGACAGGCCTTAGCTAAACATCCTGATGTTTTTACAGTTAGTGTGTTAAGAAGAGCTAGGGCACATTGGCAGGCCCAGGAACAAGAGGTTGATTTGACAGATTCTCTGTTTGCATCTGCTCTCTCTCAGAATGAGCTGTCCCCTGGTGGTGGTTCAGAGGACTGTGATTTCAGAAAACCTGAACAGATGGAGTAGCCTCTTGCTTCTGTTGCTCTTGTAGCGCCTTTGCCACTGCATCGCGAGGTTCTCATTGCTGCAAATCAAACAAATCAGTCCTTAAGTTAAAGTTTAGCCACTGCTGTGAAGGAAGCCAGTGAGTGCAGATGAGTTTCACAATCAGGCAGTGCAGCAGGTGAGCTCAGTGAGGATTTGGGGTGTGATCCATCAGGTAGTCCTTCCTGTTAATTGTTGCAAGCATGCGCAAGCATGAACATTTGTGGTCAGGTCACCTGGGTGTAACTAAAACATACAGTTCTGAGAAACATCAAGTTCTCAAGCATTTTTTCTGGCCTGGTTTGAAGGATGATGTGGTGAATTTTTGTAAGGGTTGCAGTACTTGCTAGATTGTAGGGAAACCGAATCAGCCCATGCCCCCAGCTCCTCTTAACCAGTTCTTATTAGCGATGATGTGTCTCCACTCGTTTTCCTGAGGCTGTCCCTTTGCAAAGGATTATAGCACCAGCTGTCACAAAGGCACTATTGAAGTTCTTCACTATGTTTGGTCTGCTGAGGGTGGTGCAAACTGACCAGGGGACTAATTTCCTTTTCAAGGTCTTTAATGAGACCCTGCGGTCTCTTGGTATTTCTCATCCGTGCTTATCATCCCGAATCTCAAGGTGCACTTGAGCAGTGGCATCAAACTTTGAAATCTATGTGAAGCAAATATTGTCATGACAGTGGTAAAGACTGGGATGAGAGTGTACCATTTGTGTTGTCTGCCATTAGAGATGTAAAGCAGGAGTCTTTGGGGTTCAGCCCAGCAGAGCTTGTATTTGGCTACAATGTGTGAGGTCAGCAGTTTTAAAGGAAAATGCAGAGAGCGTATTACCTAAGCTGGCAAAGCTGGGTTGGGGAGGCAGACACGGTCCTTTTTGATAGCGCTTATAGTTAGGGCTGGCTCAGGCCTTCCCTTAGTTATGCTGCCATAGGACTAGACTGCCGGGGGACCCCCCCCCCCCCCCCCCCATACTAACTAAACTTCTTCCCCGGAGTTTCTGTGCTTTCTCGTCCAGCAGGTTCTCATGGATCATGACTGCTGCTGTGGTCTGCTGCTGACGTCCACGCCTTACTGTAAACCCTCTCTCTCGCTCTCTCTCTCTCTTATCATGCATATCAGTGTAAAGCAGTTCGATATCCCTTAGAGTCCGCATAAACGGGGCCTGAGGTTTTATTGTTCTGTCAATCATTATCTCTCTTACACCTTTTCTTTGGATATTACTAACTACACCTCTTCCCCGGAGTTTTTGTGCTTTCTCGTCCAGCAGGTTCTCATGGATCGTGGCTGCCGCCGTGGTCTGCTGCTGACGTCCACCATATACAGCATTACATGCCATATATAGTCATTATTGCTACCATCTCCACTACAGCTTTGTTGGTTAATGACTTACTGCTGCTGTGCATCTGTGTCTCTCTATCTCTATCACAGATTCCACTGCTACTGCAATCACCTCACCATTTATTGTAATTCATTGTAATTGTACGACATGTTTGTGTTGATTGTTCAATTCAAATTCAAATTTTATTTGTATAGCCCAAAGTCACAAAACACATTTTGCCTCAGTGGGCTTCACAATCTGTACAGGGAGTGACACCCTCTGTCCTTAGACCCTCGGTTCCAGTGAGGAAAAACTTGCCCCCGGCAGTCTAGTCCTATGGCAGCATAACTAAGGGAAGGCCTGAGCCAGCCCTAACTATAAGCGCTATCAAAAAGGAAAGTCTTAAGTCTAGTCTTGAATGTGGTGACCGTGTCTGCCTCCCGAACC
This sequence comes from Nibea coibor, assembly GCA_023373845.1. Classification (NCBI taxonomy): domain Eukaryota; kingdom Metazoa; phylum Chordata; class Actinopteri; family Sciaenidae; genus Nibea; species Nibea coibor. Next base: position 166,916 of record CM041719.1, on the reverse strand, counting down.
CAGAAAGGTAGTTTGTTCCACAGAAGAGGAGCTTGATAGCTGAAAGCTCTGGCTCCCAGTCTACTTTTGGAAACTATAGGAACCACAAGAAACCGCGAGCGCAGTGTTCTAGAGGGGTAGTAGGGAACTATGAGGTCTTTTAGATATGATGGTGCCTGGCCATGAAGAGCTTTGTATGTAAGGAGAAGAATTTAAAATTCTGTTCTAGATTTAACAGGTAGCCAGTGCAAGGAAGCCAAAATGGGAGAGATGTGATCTCTGATCTTGGTTCCTGTCAGAACACGTGCAGCAACATTCTGAATTAGCTGCAAAGTCCTCAGAGACTTATTGGGGCAGCCTGATAATAGAGAGTTACAGTAGTCCAGCCTAGAAGGAACAAATGCATGGACTAGTTTTTCTGCATCCGCTTGGGACAGGATGCGTCTGATTTTGGTAATGTTGTGTGGAAGTGGAAGAATGCAGTCTTTGAAATTTGTTTTATGTGGACATTAAAGGACAAATCCTGATCAAAAATAACTCCAAGGTTCTTTACGGAGGAGCTGGAGGCCAGGGTGATCCCGTCTAAGGTGGCCAAGTCTCCGGAAAGAGAGTTTCTGAGGTGTTTGGGTCCAATTACAAGAACTTCAGTTTTATCTGAGTTCAACATAAAAAAATTGTAGGTCATCCAACTTTTTATATCCTTAAGGCACGCTTGCAGTTTGGCTAAATGATTGGTTTCATCAGGCTTAATCGATAAATATAATTGGGTGTCATCAGCATAACAATGAAAATTAAAGCTGCAAGCAGCATTGGATGGGCCCTCGCACTCCCGCGCAATTCGACGGGTTGGCACGTTGGAAAGGCACCAGGCAGAAAACACGCGAGCCTTCAGCGCTTTCAAAGCATTTTGTTCAATTGACCACACATTAGCCAGAATTGGGACAAATGGTCAAATCTGACAGAGCGCCACACCCACACCGTTTCATCAAAAGTAATAATTTTGATAACTTTTACTCAGGAAGTCTCAGGAAGTTACTCAGGAAGTCAGATGTGAATGTAACTACCAAGTTTGAAGTCAATTGGACAAAATACCTAGGAGGAGTTTGTTCAAATAGGACCCCTTCTCAACTAGGTCGAAACCACCAAACCACCAGGTCGAAATCGCCACTAGGAGGCGCTGTGAAAATCTCCAAATATTTTTATGGATTTAATGTATTCTAGGCCAGACTGCGATTATGTATCAGAAGTTTGGTGAAGATTGGAGTATTTTTGGCAAAGTTATAGCACGTCGAAATTTCATGACAACACACCAAATTTCATGGCCCCGCCCCTCTGACGCAGTAAATCCGAGCTCATGATTTTGATAACTTTTCATGGTCGAGGCCTTAAGAACACACACGCCAAGTTTCAAACAGATCGGATGAAAGCTGTAGGAGGAGTTCGTTCCAATACAACCCCTGAAAATGACCCCAAAAACATGAAAACGCCAACTTTGAAACAAAATGGACGCCGTACGCTTCGATATAGCCCGGGTCTCCGAGAGACTTTTTTGTGTGTCTCGGTCGTTTACATACTCCCACAGTTTCGTGCTGGTGGATGAAACCGTGTCCAGATGCTCCTCCGAAAACAAAAACGTAGGTGGCGCCGTAGAGCCATTTTTTACGTCCATGTGCGAGACCCCCACAATGCGTAATTTTACGCCCGACTTTGGGGGGTTAGGCAAATTTTCGTGAGTTTTCGAGTACATATAGGCTGTCGAAAACGCAATTTATTTCGCGGAAGAAAATGACCAAACAAAAAACAATAGGGCCCTGCACACAGTGCGTGCTTGGGCCCTAATTAATGGAATGATTCCTAATAATGTTCCCTAGAGGAAGCATATATAGACTGAATAGAAGAGGCCCCAGTACAGAACCTTGTGGGACTCCATGACAGACTTTGGTATGAGTGGAGGATTCATCATTGACGTGGACAAACTGAGATCGATCTAAGAAATACGACCTAAACCAGCTTAGGGCGGTTCCTTTGATGCCAATCTGATGTTCCAGTCTCTGTAAAAGAATTTGATGGTCTATGGTGTCAAATGCAGCACTAAGATCTAACAGGACGAGTACAGAGATGAGTCCTTTGTCTGATGCCATTAGGAGATCGTTTGTGACTTTGACTAGTGCAGTCTGTACTGTACATGTGACATCCATTGCACGTCTGTCCGTCCTGGGAGAGGGATCCCTCCTCTGTGGCTCTTCCTGAGGTTTCTTCCACATGTTTTCCCTGTTAAAGGTTTTTGTGGGCAAGTTTTTCCTCACTGGAACCGAGGGTCTAAGGACAGAGGGTGTCACTCCCTGTACAGACTGTGAAGCCTCTGAGGCAAAATGTGTCTGTGATGAGGTGTTGGTTTTCCTACCTACACCTGGGTCCGCTCTTACTGCGTGATTCACGGGTCGCTGTGTAGTGGAGAGTAGAATCTCTGACACAAATTACACAGATGATACAGATTATGTCATCTGCACACGCGAGCATCGTGAGAATAATCGTTTGTGCCACATTCATATGCTTAAAGCTTTCCACTCACAAGAGGTTAAACAGGTTGCAAGTTCTCCAGAGCCCACTGTTACACTCATTCCTTTGCTTGTTTGTATGGCAGGTGTGACTGATGATTTGATTACACCCTCTGATGCGCTGCAATCGGGCCGGTTGTCCAATGAGTTCTTGTCTAATGTCGAGCAACATCTCTCCATCCTGGGAGAGGGATCCCTCCTCTGTGGCTCTTCCTGAGGTTTCTTCCACATGTTTTCCCTGTTAAAGGTTTTTGTGGGCAAGTTTTTCCTCACTGGAACCGAGGGTCTAAGGACAGAGGGTGTCACTCCCTGTACAGACTGTGAAGCCTCTGAGGATTATCATAACATACGACTATCATAACATATGTGACTGTATACTATAGCATGACTTGCTCATGAACCGTGTCGTACCTTTATAACTTCACAGTTTAGTCTGGGCTTTGCTTCTTCAGCTCTGTCTGTTTTTTTACAGCAACAGTTTCAAGAAATTCTTTGATGTTTTGTTACACTTTAAATTATTCTGGAATACCTGGAAAGTACTCAAGGGTCATTTAACCTTTCCTGGAATCTCCCGTGGGCTCCTCCAGGATAATTGGAACTGGAATCTGGGATCCTCCCAGAAATCAATGGGAACTTTGGGAATGATCCAGTAAACACACACACACAGCTGTCAGTTTAATGTCAAACAGGCTTTTTACATTCTGACTACATGATGTGGAAACTGATTCTGGATCCACTGAGGCTGGTTAAATAACACACACACACACACACACACACACACACACACACACTCATGTTGCCTGGTAACCATAGTGTGTCATTACATCTCAGGAAACAGGATGCAGCTGTTTGATTTACTGGATCTCTGCAGGACTGCAGTTTCTCTGCTTGTGACTTAAAATGTACTCAGATCATTTGCTTCAGTTAAAGTAAAAGTACTCAAGTATTATTTAAAAAAAATACTTATAGTAGGTCAGCATTTTATTACTGCTGAAGTTTATCAATACTTCTATTTTGGAGCAAATACAAATGCTGTGTCTTAATCCAGGTACTTCTGTTAGTACTCTTCTGTGTGCTCTGTGTGCCTCCTGGTGTAGTGTCTCAAATGCAACCTCCTTTTTCTTCTTGTAGCTTCTTCTTGAGTGTTAGCTCCATCGTCTGACCTCTATAATATAAATATAAATCACATGTCCAGCTTACATTTGTATATTGAGGTATTCACCTCCACCTCTTCAGTTCCAACAGGTTCCTCAGCCGTCCTTTTCTCAACACCGCTGGTCCCTGCACCTTCAGCTACAGAGACAAAATGACCACTGAAGACGAGAAGTGTTCAACACTCACCATCCAGGTGTTCACAGTTCACTGACTTTATACAGGGTGGACAGGGTGGACACACTGATGGACTGATGAACATAGGTAGAGGAAGGCTGGGAGGACAAGGACTGGGACATAAACCACCTGTTGTCCTCCACACAGGTGAGTTCACTTAAGCAAACTTGAAGACCAAAGGGAAACAGGTATTTAAATGGACGTCGAGGGTCACAGAGGTTAAGCTAAACAATTTATAAACACTCAGAAACTTGCTTTATTGTGTCGTTTTCAACTGTAAGAATATGGAACAGCAAACATACCAGTGTACTCTGTGTATGTTGACTCCATGGCTGTGTACTGTGACATCATGACAGTGTAGTCTCAATTCATTAAAGTTTGTCTTCAGTTATTTTTTCGGCTAATGAGAAGCTTGTAGAAATGTTTTAAAAAACAACAAAACATCCTGGAAAGTGGAACAGAGGTTTCTAGAAGGCGTATGGTCCAACGATGATGGTGAGGCGGAGCAGAGAGCTGGATCTGTAACTGAGAGCTGAGTTCTGTGTCACCATCTCCAGGTCCAGGACGTGCTCTCTGGGACCTATCAGAGGATGCGTCATCACCAGCATCGCGCTCACATTATTGGATCGCTGCAACACAAACAGCCAATCAGCATTGGTATTTCATACAATGACTTTAACAAGATCACATTAATACAGACAAGGTGAGTGGAGATAAACAAGGTCAGAACATGAAGGTTCATTAATGAATACATCAGATGAAACTCACTAACGATGAACTAATAACTCGTGTAACAGCTCGTGTTTGGTCAAACCGTTTCCTCCAACAGCCAATAACATTTTGCTTCATGAGATAATATGAAGACTCAGCTCACCCTGAGAAAGAACTGTCCTTCCTCATTGCCAGCTTTGATCCTGAAGGTGTTGTGCATGTTGGGGAAGACACTGGTGGCCTGAATCTGGAAGATGTCTGCTGGCACAGCACGCTCTGACGTGATGCTCATGTACTTATAGACGATGGAGGGAGGAAGTCCTCTGCACTCACTCAAAGACTGACAGCTGCAGCGACTGAGGACATTCAGAGAATGTCATCATCAATCACGTCAACACAGGTGATTACTGATGATTCAATACAGAAGTCCCAAGGAGCACTGATGACGGTCTTCAGACTGACAGTCAACCAATCTTTGTAGAACTTTTTAAAATCTGATTGATTCACTTTTATAGTTTACATCAATTCTGGATCAAACTGAAGGGTCACCTCATTCCTGCCCGCTGATAAGTTGGTAACACCTGCTCACTAAGGTGTCCAGGGTGGTTACTATAGTACCTCTTGTGCTTCCAAGTGGTTGTTAGGGCATTTGCTTAGTCAGGATCAGGTTCTGTGGAGCTTCTTGGTGGTTACTGTGATGTTCCTGGCAGATGTTTGTTTGGTAATTTCTATAAACAGAGTTTGCAATTGAATCCATAATCTGTATGTGAGGGAGCAGGATTTTGGTTTTAGAAGGGTTCTGGTTTCTATCTGAGCACTGAGCAATCATGTTTCAGCAGGCTTTGGATGTATGCAGATAAAAAGTCCTGAAAAGAGCAGGACTGCATCAACCGAAATATAATCTGGGAACCAATCAACTTCTTGTTATCCTTTAACTTTAACGACCCCCATTCACACCTGCACTCAGGTAACCTCAATGACCCTCTGATGGAGCGGTGTGTTCATCAGTCACATGCCTCTCGAGTCATCAGCAATCCCTCAGAGATAAATACTTTGACTTCACACTGTCAGTCAGAACCAAAGTAGTCTGTAATCTGATTTGAGAACCTGAACAACCTGAACATGATGACAGAGAACCTTCCACACTCTGACCTGATGACGGAGAATCTTCACAGTCACATGGCTACTTGTGAAACAAATCATAGACATCATCTCTCAACTGCAAAAGTCTTGACGTGGATATCTGCAAACTGATATGTGCTGCCACCCTGGAAGCATTTAAACACTGCCCGTTGCCCATTAAAGGGCTAAATCACTGTCAGATGTTAGCTCATGGGTAACATCTAGGTGCTAGATACTCCTATGGTAGATAGGAGTATCTAGCACCTAGATGTTACCCTTGGTAGATATATGAGAATGCATTGTTTGGAACATGGTAGCACCTGAGCATGAGAGTCATGGGTACTGTAGTTCTATTGATCCGAACAGAGGCCTACAGTTCAGTTCAGGATACTCTGAGGGTATGATGACAACACTAAAGCTCAAAGAGGGAGGAACATCATCTGAAACCATCAGCCCAGCTGAGTCTCACCCCTCTCCGGTCTGAATGTAGGGTTCATGGCAGGGGTTTCTGGGATAACAGCGGTAACCTCCAAAGTAGTTCCAGCACACCTGGTCCTCACGGCAGTTTGGTCCTGTTTCACACTCGTTAATATCTGTGAACAGAACCAGAACTGTCAGACCCAGAACACTCTAGATCTGTTTGTCCATCGAGAACTCAGTTTTGACCAGATAAGTCCTTCTGCAGAAGGAAGTCATCAAATCAACCGGCAGCAGCTAATGCAAGAATCTGTCCATTAATGTACCATCAGTATGTATAAGTGACACTGATGAAGTGCTGAGTTCACTGTCTGTAGGTTCATTCTCACAGAACAGGAGCTGAGACTGAAGGTGTGTACCTTGGCACATACGTGTTCCCTGCAGCTGGTATCCTTCTGGACAGACACAACTGTAAGAGCCAGGCTGGTTCACACACTGCCACTGACACATGTACGAGGACAGCAGGCACTCATCCACATCTGTAAAACAATAGATGGACAGACAGACGTGTTTGTTTCTGTGTGTTTGTGTGTGTGTGTGTGTGTGTGTGTGTGTGTGTGCGTGCGTGTGTGTTTGTGTGTGCAGACCATGGCAGCTCAGCTGGTCTACACTCAGCTCGTAGCCCTGTTCACACTGGCACATGTAGGATCCCGGCACGTTGTAGCACAGATGTTGGCAGGGGCTGCTGGGAGCACACTCATTCACATCTGGAGTATCAATAAACACATGAAGAATGAAGACATTCCACTTTAAACAAAAGTCCACCTTAAACATCAATCCACCTTAACTTCAGTCGACCTTGTTGTTTAATTGCTATGTTATTCTAGATGTTTTTAGTTGCTGTGTTGTTCTTCTAGATATTTTTAATTGCTTGGTTCTGGGTCTAGATGTTTAGTTCCTATGTTGTTGTTCTAGATGTTCTTTAGTTGCCCTGAACAAGTTCTAAATGTTGTTAAGTTAATGTCTTGTTGTTTAAAATGATGTTTAGTTGCTGTGTTGTAATTCATTGTAATTGTACGACATGTTTGTGTTGATTGTTCTGTACATGTGACATCCATTGCACGTCTGTCCGTCCTGGGAGAGGGATCCCTCCTCTGTGGCTCTTCCTGAGGTTTCTTCCACATGTTTTCCCTGTTAAAGGTTTTTGTGGGCAAGTTTTTCCTCACTGGAACCGAGGGTCTAAGGACAGAGGGTGTCACTCCCTGTACAGACTGTGAAGCCTCTGAGGCAAAATGTGTTTTGTGACTTTGGGCTGTACAAATAAAATTTGATTTGATTTGATTTTGATTTGTATTGTCCTAGATATTCTTTAGTTGATGTGTTGTTCTAGATATTGTTCAGTTGGCCTGTTCTGGTTTCAGATGTTGTTTACTTGCTATGTTGTTCTAGATGTTTGTTAGTTGCCCTGTTCTAGTTCTAGATGTTGTTTAGTTGCTATGTTCTGGTTCTAGGCATTGTTTAGTTGCTGTGTTGTTCTTCTAGATATTGTTCAGTTGGCCTGTTCTGGTTCTAGATGTTGTTTAGTTGCTTGGTTCGGGCTCTAGATGTTGTTTAGTTGCTGTGTTGCCTGACCAGATCTGCAAGTGTCAGAGAATGTCAGATGACGGTGACCTCTCTGATTGGATCTCACCTGTCTTCTCCTTATCTTACCTCTGCAGTAGTTGAACTCATCAGCAGTGAATCCAATTGGACACTGAACCGAGATCATTCTGTCCTGGTTGTCGGTGGTCTGATAGTTGCCGTGGTTGTTGGGGATGAAGTGTGGATGGGGAGGTTGGGTTGTTGTGGTGACCTCCTCTCCAACATTACTGATGATGATCTGGGCATTCTGCGGCAGACAGAAGTATCCACCATAGTGGTTGATGCATCCCATCCCTCCTTTACAGGCATCAGGCAACGTCTCACACTCATTGATGTCTGGAAATTGTAGTCCAACAACATTTAACAATGTTTCATCAACATCATCATCTGAATGCTTTAATTTAAGCTTCTGTGTGACTTCAGTTCAGAGTTGTTGATATTGTTGATCTGAAGCATGCTCACCTTTACACTCTTGTTCTTCCATGTTAAACTCGTAGCCTTCTGTACACTGTCAGTGAACATCAGTTAATTGATTGGTTAGTTAATAATCACACAAAAGAACAGGAGCTGTATCTTCATCAGAATCACATGACAGCTGTAATAGTACTCCAACTGTCCTCAGTTCTCTAACAGTCCTCCAACAGTCCTTTGTCCTCTAACAGTCCTCCAACAGTCCCCTGTCCTCTAACAGTCCTCCAACAGTCCCCTAATAGTTCTCTAACAGTCCTCCAACAGTCCCCTGTCCACTAACAGTCCTCCAACAGTCCTCTGTCCTCTAACAGTCCCCTAACAGTCCTCCAAAACAGTCCACTGTCCTCTAACAGTCCTCCAACAGTGCCCTGTCCTCCAACAGTCCTCTGTCCTCTAACAGTCCTCTAATAGTACTCCAACAGTCCTCTGTCCTCTCACAGTCCTCCAACAGTCCTCAGTTCTCTAACAGTCCTCCAACAGTCCTCTGTCCAATAACAGTCCTCTGTCCTCTAACAGTCCTCTAACAGTCCTCCAACAGTCCTCTGTCCTCCAACAGTCCTCTGTCCTCTAACAGTCATCTAACAGTACTCCAACAGTCCTCCAACAGTCCCCTGTCCACTAACAGTCCTCCAACAGTCATGTGTCCTCTAACAGTCATCTAACTGTCCTCCAACAGTCCTCTGTCCTCTAAAAGTCCTCTAACAGTCCTCTGTCCTCTAACTGTCCTCTAACAGTCCTCTGTCCTCTAACAATCTTCTAACAGTCCTCCAACAGTCCTCTGTCCTCTAACAGTCCTCTGTCCTCTAAAAGTCCTCTAACAGTCCTCTGTCCTCTAACAGTCCTCTAACAGTCCTCCAACAGTCCTCTGTCCTCCAACAGTCCTCTGTCCTCCAACAGTCCTCTAACAGTCCTCTAACAGTCCTCCAACAGTCCTCTGTCCTCCAACAGTCCTCTGTCCTCCAACAGTCCTCTAACAGTCCTCTAACAGTCCTCTAACAGTCCTCTGTCCTCCAACAGTCCTCTGTCCTCTAACAGTCATCTAACAGTACTCCAACAGTCCTCCAACAGTCCTCCAACAGTCCCCTGTCCACTAACAGTCCTCCAACAGTCATGTGTCCTCTAACAGTCATCTAACTGTCCTCCAACAGTCCTCTGTCCTCTAAAAGTCCTCTAACAGTCCTCCAACAGTCCTCTGTCCTCTAACTGTCCTCTAACAGTCCTCTGTCCTCTAACAGTCTTCTAACAGTCCTCTGTCCTCTAACAGTCCTCTGTCCTCTAAAAGTCCTCTAACAGTCCTCTGTCCTCTAACAGTCCTCTGTCCTCTAACAGTCCTCTGTCCTCTAACAGTCTAAACTTACTGAGTATGTGACAGGTTCGTCCGGCTGAGCTGCGACTTTGAAGAGAAGAAGACTCAGATGGAGGAAACCCTGTAACGTCTTCATCCTGCTGAATAAAGAACATAAATCGAACCAGAACGGGGAACCAACAGGACTGTGTGAGAACCTTTGAAGAGCTTCAGGTGTTCTTTCATGCAGCTTCAGCCCTGATCAAATGTGTTCAGAAACAAGTTCAAGTCTTTATAACGACGGATCAGCACAGAGCTGAGGTAATTCATAACCCATCCATGAGTCATGATGATCCAATGCATGAAGTCATGAATGGCCGAGCAGCCAAACATGTTGCTGGAAAAAGGGAACTCACTGCAAGTTTGCTGTGTCACCGTGCTTGTACCTGGCTCAGGTGAACAGAAAGTCAGTTAAGGTGTGTCTGTTCATGAAAGAAGTTGATAACTTGTTTTTGTTGTTGTTGTTTTTTAATGTATGTACTCGATGGAAACAGTTTTTATTCTTCAGCAGCCAGGTGATGTTAGTGCATCAACCTGAGCTATGATTGATGAATTTTCATCCAGTGGGACCCCTGGGACCTGACACAAAGCTGTGCAGCACGGGACACATTTTGAAAGCTCATTGCAGGCGCGAGTGGGAGGGGGAATGCACAATGAGGGAGCGGGCATGAGAGGTGATAAGCTGCAGTCCTGCAAACTAAAAACGTGTAAAAAATAAAATGTATAAATGATTAATTTATGTTTATAATATATCATTTGTGCTGGATATTTTATTTGGCATTAATAAAAACATTTTAAGATGCCTACATTTGCGGATGTGGTCTAATCTTGCGTACGTTTCAGACAATTTGATTCTGCTCTTCCGTGTTTAAGATCTCTGATCATGGCAGAAACTCCTGGCACCACACACCCTCACTATGTGCACTAGGTGAAGGATCAGTCCGTGGAGAGCTCTGCTAAGCTCAGTGTGTTCAATTTCCCAAGCCAATGAAAAGAACTTTTGTGAGAAATAACGTCTGCATCTTGCAGGACTTGCGGGCAGGAGCGGGACAAAATATGACAGGAGTGGGCGGGAGCAGGACTGAAAATTCTGTGCAGAGAAGCTGGAAGGAGAAGCAGTTCAGTTTAGAGTTAGGGTTAGGGGGTTACGTGATCTAGTACTGCTCAGCTGAGACAGAGTTTGGTGCACAATGATCAGAGGGTATGATTTAACCATGGGTGGGATTGGTTTGTTCAAACAGGCCTCATAGATAAAGGACACAGTTAGTTCAGACATGAGTTCAGAGTGCAGCAGAGTGACTCAGTGGCACCATTAACCTTCAATGATAAAATCTGTTTCTTTAACTGCAGATGGGCAGTTCCATAAAGCCATGGAAAAGGAGGCAACAGTGTGTTTTAGAGACCCGGAGGTTATTCAGAATATCAGATCATCCAGTCATCATCGCGTCACTGGCACTCACCTGCTGACCTGCACATTCCCCATGGTATCACAATAAGCTGCGACTTAGTGTCTTGATTAGTGTGCTGAGTCTGTAATCATTCATCTTAACACACACACACATGCAGTGTGTAAGTATATATATGGTCGTATATATGTTGTCAACACAACCTGTTTACGTGTTCCGCGTGTTGATCACAGGTTAGCTCAGTTAGCTGATGTGTTAGCCTTTAATGATGTCAGCATCAAGATTATTTAAAGTGACAGGAAGTACTCAGATACTTTTAAAGTAAAAGTACTGAAATATAAAAACACTCTGTTACAGGTTAAAATAAAGATGCATCAATGCAGTATCTGACTGTATCTGACTGTACTGCTCTCAGACACAGCGTAATATGAAGTAGTGCAACAGAGAAATACTCAAATAAACACAAAACAACAGCTGACTGTTTCCATTGTGTAATCTCTGAGTTCTGAGCTGTGGTGATCTGATCTGAAGTCCTGCTGAGAGCTCAGACCTGAACCAGGATCAGGTGTCTATATTTACCTCAGATTAAGGCAGAGACAGGTGGGCTCCTCCTCCTCCTCTTCCTCCTCCTCCTCACACTCGGTCTTCACTCCAACATCATGTCTGTCAGCTCAGCAGCTACCCCCCCCTGGAGGAACAACAGCTTCATTGCGGGGGGAGGCAGAGACCCTCCTCTGTCTGATCAGGGAGAGACCATCATCGGAGTCTACCTGCTGCTGCTGGGTAGGTACACACGGACGGACAGACAGGCAGATGGATGGACGGATGGATAGACGGACATATGGACAGACTCTGGCATTGATTCATAGACAGTGATCATTAATGGACAGATAAACCTGGAATGACTTTTGCACTCCAAAGTATTGCGCAGTGAGAGACTAAACACAAAAGTCTAAAACTGAAAACAGACTTGATATACCATGTGAGAAATTATAGACAAAAAACAGGGCGGAGACTCAATGTGACATGCATGAAAGTCAGCAGTAACTTTCCATGTACAGACAGTTTGAAATCGCCCCACGTCAAATCTAAATTTAAAAACAAAAAAGGGAAAAACAAATACATTCTTTCTATGATTACATCTTTAGATACCTACTTTTTTCCTGGCCAGTGTTGTATTTATGTTAATGAGTGTCTGTGGTGCATTCAGGGTGGCTGTCCTGGTTTGGAAACAGCATCGTCCTGTTCGTGCTGTACAGACAGAGAGCCTTGCTGCAGCCCACAGACTACCTGACCTTTAACCTGGCCGTCTCTGATGCCAGTATCTCTGTCTTTGGGTACTCCAGAGGCATCATCGAGATCTTCAATGTCTTCCAGGACAGTGGATACCTCATCTCCTCCATCTGGACCTGCCAGGTACACCTGAGACTCACATAAAAATCACCTGAACATCACCTCACCTTAGAGAGGGAAGGGTTACATCTCAGCCACACGTCTGGACGTCTGGAGCAGACTCTCCTTGCACTGGGATCACAGATTCAAAGTTTGGACGAGGTGGAGCCTGGACCAGGATACACCTGTAACCTGTCCTTTCTGTCTTCTCCAGGTGGACGGTTTCTTCACGCTGGTGTTCGGCCTGAGCAGCATCAACACACTAACAGTGATCAGCATCACCCGCTACATCAAAGGATGTCACCCGAGCAGAGGTCCAAATCTTGTCACAATGTCACAACATACTAACATTAATTCTAACACTGGCTAGCTAAAATATCACAATATATGTGACATGCTTTGCAGTGATGTTAGCTTTGACTCTTTGCTGGTCATTTATTGAACCTCAGATTCAGGATTTCATTCTATGACCCTGGTGTCTACCCTGTACAAGGTACTGAAGGAGCACCGGGCAACCAGAGCTGTTGCTACGACCAAAGTGAGAAATGTGTTGTGATGTTCATGGATGAGGTCTCGAGCTGGGGTGAGGATTGTGTCCGATTTGTGAAGCTCAGGATTGTATCGCTGCTTTATGCAGATCATGTGGTTCTTTTGGCTTGATCTTTCAATTACACAGTCTGTAGTGATTTCAGTTGAGAGGCGACATGGATGAGTCAGCACATCCAAGTCTGAGGACATGGTCCCATGCTGGAAAATGGTGTCAGTTCCTTCTGGTTGGGAGTGAGGTGCTGCCCCAAGTGAAGGAGTTTATGTAGTACATATGAAAAGAGTTTGAGTATGAATTTCTTCTGAAGGTCTGAGAGCCTTAGAGATTGTGAGGAGCTCAGAACAGAGCTGCTTATCCTCCACAAAATGAGCCAGCTGAGGCGGTTTGGGATCTGATCTCCTGGTCCATCTGTGGACTCTCATACGAGCCCTAGAGGGCACTTTCACTAAACCTTAACATGAATGTTGTTTCAGCTCGTCACATCAACAGAACCAGTGTGACCATCTGTCTACTGCTCATCTGGATCACAGCTGGATTCTGGTCTGGAGCGCCGCTGCTCGGCTGGGGGAGCTACACAGGCAGGAAACCATTAAAATTACAACCTATCTCCTTTACTGACCCCTGACACCTGACCCTCTGCTGCCCCCCCCACCCCCTGCAGATCATGGGTATGGAACATGTGAGATTGACTGGGCCAAAGCGAGCTACTCAAGCATCTACAGGTCCTACATCATCTCTATCTTCATCTTCAGCTTCTTCATCCCAGTGCTCATCATGCTCTTCTGCTACATCTCCATCATCAACACGGTGAAGAGAGGCAATGCTCTGTCAGCAGAGGGAGACCTGACAGACCGCCAGAGGAAGATCGAGAGAGACGTCACCATTGTGAGTCTGTAACTCCAGTTAGCAGTGCTAATGCTATTGCTGGCATGTTTCAGTATTACTGCAGTAGTCCTGACTGATCAGGACTGTCCTTTCTTTTTCATGTGAAGTTTCTTCCTGCTTCAATAATCGATTGTTTCCTGTAGGTTTCCATCGTGGTCTGTACAGCCTTCATTCTGGCATGGTCCCCATATGCTGTGGTGTCCATATGGTCAGCCTGGGGCTTTCACATACCCAACCTCACTAGCATCTTCACTCGCCTCTTTGCCAAGTCAGCCAGCTTCTACAACCCCCTCATCTATTTTGGACTCAGTTCCAAGTTTCGCAAAGACGTGGCCATCCTGCTGCCCTGCACCCGCGATGCCAAAGACACTGTCAAGCTAAAGCGTTTCAAGCCTAAGGCCGACGCCCATGCCCGACCCGGAGCAGGAGGTGGTGCCAGGCTCAAAGCTCCTCTAAACTGGCCAGAGAAAAAGTACTCGCCTGAAAACCAGCCTAACCAGGTCTTTAGCCCACCTTCCATGCCACCACCCGCCAACAAGGAGGTGTTCTACATCGACATGCCCGGCCCCTCTGAGACTGGTCCTGAGTTTGAATGTGAGAGACTTTGATGGATGAGGACCAGTTCCACCAGTCTCATGGAGCAACCATGACATAATGGACTGACTTCTGATACAACAGCAGAGGGTGCTGATGTCACTTAGTAATGACTCAAAGTAGAGAAGAAGACAACTCACTTAGTTTCTGACTGCTCAGCTGACAAGAAACTGTAGAGACTGTAAAGGTTTTTCAGGTCTTTGAGGTGAAGAATTTCAAAGACAACTTGCAGATGTTTGTTTCTGTTGATGATGAATAAAAATAAAAACTTTATTGTCTGTTATCGGCCATCTGAAATGTTTTTAAGCCTCAACACGGACAACAAGAGACTACATCCAGGTTTTAGACAGTCTGCGGGGACGTCACAGAGACGGAATTTTAACTCAACAAACAATATGAATAATTAATAATTAATAATATTGTTGTAAATATTACGTTAGTCCTAATAATCATTATTGTTAATAATATTAAATCAGACTCTTTATATATAATCAAAGCTGTTTAGTTCATGTTGTTTTTATTGTGTGTTTATTTTCCGTTTTAACAAACGTCATCACTGACCGGCCGAAGTTCACCGACAGGACCCGAGCGAATCCGATGTGTCAGGAGGCACCCTGCTCCTCCTCCTCCTCCTCCTCCTCCTCTTCTCTCAGCATCATTCCCAGTCAGAGGATCTGAGGATGAGTCCGCTGTCCGCCACTCTGTGACGGACGAGCCTAGCAGATCGAACCGGAACCGGACCCGGACCTGTCCTGAGAACGCGGTGAGTCTGATCAACCACTGATCGGTTTGTATGTGACGTGTTATCGACGAATCAGTTATGATTAATCTGCGGGCCGTGACGTCTCCGCGTCGACCTGTCAGTCATCCGGTTCTAACGGTGACGTCATCGGCGGTCAGCCCACAGAGCCTGATGGACGCTGATCAGCTGATCGATAGATCAATATATCGAGTGTGTGAAACACACACACCGTCTGGTTGCATTACGTCATACACTCATTTGTGTGTGTGTGTCTGAGCATGCTCACAACGTGGATGGAGACGTTTCCATGGTTACTACTGGTTAGGCAGCTTAGCACTGAAATGAAGTGCACAGAGGTGACGTCAGTAACAGCCCCCCCACCCCCAGACAACATCCTGTCTCAAACAGCAGGTGTGTGAAAGTACCTGCTCCACGAGTCATGTGACTTAAAGTAGCAGGAAGGAGGCTGTTGACACAATCGTGCAGTAATCTGATTACACATCACAGAATACATTATTTACCTCGTTTGTAGTAACATTATAATATTATACAGTATACTGTGCTGTACACACACAAACACACACACACACACACACTGTGTTCCATAAAGGTGTGATGTAACCTTGGCTCTGAGACTGCAGCAGTCAGAATGAGTGTCCAGAGGGGGACCGCACAAAACTAGAATAAAGAAATCCAGGATAATTAAGCAAGCCCAGCTTGAGCTAGCCTGCTCGGCACATCCTGGCTTAATTGGTTGCACGTTTGTTGAGCCAGGATGAAAAGGTGCGGCTATGTTCAGCCAGGTGAAGATAGCTGGGATAAATGTGCGTTCACGACATACTTAAACAGACCTCGCGATCGCTCACAGAATCACCGACGGGAACACGGATAAAAGTCGCTCTTCGTACTTCACGGCCGCTGAACAACAGCTCCTGATGGGAGGCAATACCAATAACAGACCGGCTTAATGCGGAAGTAGTCCAAAACTGTACAATTAATAAACAGTGCTGCACTGGAGCCGCAATTAAACAATTAAAAAGCACTAAAGGACTTTCTTTAAAGGAGTTAACAGACAGTAACAGACTGTCCCAGCCACAGAAACGGTCCGCGTCATACAAGGTACATATTGCAGTTCTATTGCACATGGAACACAATCAAATAAATATATTATACTGTCTACTGGATTTCCTTGCAGTGTCTGTGAGCACGCTTACACTTTTGGAGCCACCAGAAGACGATCCAGTTAGTATATTTTCCAGTGGAGCAATTAAAAAGGACTAAAGGAGTTACTTTTCAAGTCCACTAACTGTTGTACACGTTACTTTAAAAGTGGCAAGCAGGTGCATGTTTTTACATTTTTATCTATTTTATCTTTCTGTCCTTCATAAAGAACAAACCTGTCTGACCATAAAAGGACCTGGCAGCAAGGTATAATTACATATAAGAAGTGACTTTAAAGTAGATAACAGTGAACAAATGGGGTGAATAGATTAGGTGTCTGCTGACATATTGAAGGCCTGTATGATTGTAGCAGTTTTTAAAAAAAGCCCATAGAACTGGCACAGGGGGCGGCCCACCAAGCGGAGGCGCTGGCACTCCCTTTAAATAAAAGGAAGCCAGTGATGGAGGGGATCCAGGGAGGGACAATAACAGACAACAACAGCAACCACCACCACAACAATAACAACCACAAGGACCACCACAACCACAACAATGATGATCTGATCCACAGACCAACAGGTAGTGTTGCAGAGAGACTGACTCGCAGGGTCGTCATCCAGTCATGAAGATGACGTTCTTGTTACACAGACACTGTCTTGTTACACTGTCTCTGTCTGCAGGTCAGCCATGCCGTTGGTGAAGCGTATTATTGAACCCAGATATTTGTGTCGTGGCACCCTGCCTGATGGGGTTGCCAGTGAGCTGGAGTGTGTGACCAACAGCACCCTGGCTGCTGTCATCAAACAGCTTGGAGGACTCAGTGAGTGTAGCCTTTAAAACAATGCTGTAAATGTTATGATCCACGGCTCTGCTCACACTGTGCACATTGACCGGTGAAGATATGTTGATCTGAACATCAAAAAGCTCCAATCAGAGAGCACATGAAGTTCAGCTTCATTACTCAGAAAAGACATCTGCTATCTGTTCTTGGTGATGTGCAGGTCGTCATGCGGAGGACATCTTTGGTGAGCTGTTCACAGAGGCCAACAGTTTCTACCTGAGGATGAACAGCTTACAGGAGCGTGTTGACCTGCTGGCAGTGAAGGTCACACAGCTGGACTCCACTGTGGAGGAAGGTGGGTGACAAAGACCCTTGGAGACTGCAGTCATCCAACCATTATCCAACTAACACTCTACCAACATCCAACCAATATCCGACCATCATCCAACCAACCAGCCAACATCCAGCCATTATCCAACCAACATCCGACGATCATCCGACTATCATCCGACGATCATCCAACCACCCAACATCCAGCCATCATCCGACCATCATCCGACCAACATTCAACCATTATCCAACCAACATGAACAGTATCTGTCACTCATCTTACCTGAACAGTCCACCTAGTTCCTGCAGAATACCATGGCCCTAGACTGTGAGATGTCTGGGTTTGAGCCTCTTTGTACTGTTTTCTGAGGGTGAGGTGACTTCCTTAAATTGTCGTCTTCAGGTCTGTACCTGCCTGAATCAGAACAACCTGTTTGTGTTGCAGTCTCTCTGCAGGACATCAACATGAGGAAGGCTTTCAGGAGCAGTACCATCCAGGACCAGCAGGTGGTGTCACGGAGCTCTATCCTCAACCCTGTGCTGGAAATGTACCAACGCTGTGACAAGCCCCCACCCCTCAACATCCTGACACCCTACAGGTGAGTTTAGATGAAGCTAACAGGAAGTCAGATACAGAAATACAATCTGGTTGAAAAACAGCTTCAAAATAAAACTTCCTGTGCAGAGACCGGCTAAAACAGAGAAACTGTTTAATGCTGAAACATTTAACAGAGAAGAGAGCCAGCGTCACAGAGCATGCTCAGTGGAAGTTCTGTGTTCTGACCTTTGACCCCTCACTGCAGAGACGATAAGAAGGACGGGCTTAAGTTCTACACCGACCCATCTTACTTCTTCAGCCTGTGGAAGGAAAAAATGCTACAAGCCACGGAGAACAAACGCAAGGAGAAGAGACGACAGAAGGTCTGTCTGTCTCTGTGTGTCTGCCTGTCTGTCTGTCTGCGTCTGTTTCTCTCCCTCTCTGTCTGCCTGTCTGTGTGTCTCTCTCTGCCTGCCTGCGTGTGTCTGTCTCTCTCTGCCTGTCTGTCTCTCTGTCTGCCTGCCTATGTGTGTTTGTCTCTCTCTCTCCCTGTCTGTCTGTCTCTGCCTCCCTTTGTGTGTGTGTCTGTCTGTCTCTCTCTGTCTGCCCGCCTGCCTGTGTGTCTGAACATGTTATTGTCATCTACAGGAGCAGAAGCACGTTGAGGAGTCGTCAGGTCGAGAGGTCAAGAAGGTCAGTTTGTCATTCTCATACTTTTATTTCGTAACAGTGTCACCCCCTGTTCGGACTGTTGTTGTCTTTTATTTTGTAATGGTGTCACTTCCGGTGAAGGTGCGTAAGGCCCGTAACAGGCGTCAGGAGTGGAACCTGATGGCGTATGATAAGGAGCTCCGCCCGGACGCCCGGCTGACTCCGTCACCTTACCACACCTCTGATGGCTCCATGTCACCTGACAGGTGAGACTCCTTCCTGTTCCACCACTTCAGAACAAAAGCATGCATGCTTAGGTGAGGTCTCTTCCTCCAGGTTGGGCATGTCAGACGACCCCCCCTTCCCCGCTGGCACTCACCAGGGGCATGATGGGAAGGATCATGTCACTGTGGTGACAGGTGGAAGTGGTCAGACTCAGTCATTGGACCGCGCCCTCCGACCAGCCTCTGCCTCCTCTGTGGTCTCCACAGCGACCACTCGACAACACTCGCTGGGCCGCAACCAGCTGCACCATCACCACCACCCGCCACCGCCCTCAGGATCAACCAATCAGAACGGAGCACGGACCAACAGCCCTAAGGAGGCCAAGTAAACACACACACACACACACACACAGGCAAGCAGGCAGGCAGAGAGACAGACAGACACACACAGACATGGACACACAGTCAGACAGGCAGGCAGAGAGAGAGACAGTCAGACAGACACACAGACACAGATAGACAGACAGATGCACACAAACACACTGTTTGACCTTTGACTTTCAGTGACCTTCAGATCCCCCCGGCCCCTCCACCGCCCCCCCCTCTCATGCCGTCAGCTGGACAGATGCCGTTCTCCAACAGCTCCACCCACACCACTGCCATGGCAACACCGTTGCACCCTGCAGCCACTCCTGGTAACCAAGGTAATGGCCGGTGAGGAGTGACATTTGTGTTGCGTGTTTGAGGCTGATAATAAAATGCTGTTCTGTCTTCAGGTGGCGCTGCCGCCCTGTCCCGCCCCTACAGCCCCTCCCCTCCCCCACCGCCACAGGCAAACTACGGCCCCTCCCCCTCCCGGCCTGGAGGACAGGTCCCGCCCTTGGCTGCTGCTGTGCCCCCGTTGCCCCCAGCAACAGACGGCAGGAAGCCTCCCAGTGGGCCTAACATGCCGATGAACGACGCCCGCAGCGATCTACTGGCCGCCATCCGCAGAGGTATTCACAGGAAGTGATGTCACATTTTGACAGGAAGGATGCCTGCTGATTGCTAACTGTCGCTACTACCTGTTGGTCTTACACTGTTAGCTCAGTGGCTAACTGACCTTAGCTTAGCATTTCTGTTCCACATGCTGAGGTTCTGGTTTTGGTCTGCAGGGATCCAGCTCAGGAAGGTCCAGGAGCAGCGTGAGCAAGAAGAGGCCAAGAAACGAGAGCCCACAGGAAATGATGTCGCCACTATTCTGTCGCGACGCATTGCTGTGGAGTACAGTGAATCAGAGGAGGAGTCTGAGCCCGAAGATCAGGAGTGGTCCGACTGACGACAGACCCGGGTCAGACTGGTCCTGGAACAGGAAATGGTGTGATGTGAGAGTCACTGATTATTGATTATTGACGACTGGTCAGCAGGTATCGAGGCAGCTGTCGATTCTGATGTATTATTGATGATTGTCCGTCAGTTGCCATGGTAACCAGCTCGTTAGTTTTGATGATTTCATTAATTATCCCTGCTTCTGTGTCTCATAATGCATTGTGTGTGACATGATTGTAAAGTGATGACATCATCCAGTGACAGTTTTTGTGATATCATCGCTGATGATGTAAAACAAACAGAAAAAAGGGGGCATGTACTTCCTGTTCTGTACCATCTGTGATCGGTTTATTGCTTATTGATTGGTGCTGTGTTCTCTGTGATCTGCATGATGAAATGAAGAAAAACTTTACTGACGTCTGAAGTTTGTTTTTTATGGTTTGGTTTTCGTTTTTAAAAAATGACAAGAAGTTAAGAAAAAAGCTTAAACTCGTCTGGATTTATTGATTATTTCATCAGCCTGTGATCAACACGTTTACTCATTTATTACGGAAATATGACGACACCGACCTGAACTGCTGCCAGTACTTCCCTTTTAAACAGTTATGCTTTTATTTTGACAGTGTCGTGCTCTTATTTTGACAGTGTCGTGCTCTTTCACGTTATAAGTCAATAGAAACACGGTTGCCGTGATCGAGTGCCCGCAGTTACCATGGTAACCTGCAGAGGGCAGCAGAGCCGTGCGTGTATTTGTCTGCAGAAGAAGAAACGAACACCGGACCGGAAGCGACGGCAGTGGATCACGGAGAGCTTCGTTCATCAAACGTCACGTTGTTAATTTCATCCGGTCAGCGCGTGAAAGAAGATGATCAGCTGACTACTGACTGTTCATTCACGTGACACACCGAAAGTGGCGCTCACTGTAGCAGTCCGCTGTCACGTGGTCAGAGCAGTTCGTCCTGTGGCCTCATTAATTATTCAAATCAATTTTAAATATTTAAATTACCTTTATTCTTTAAGGATCTTCTGTGTCACGTGTGGACCGGTCCGGATCGGGTGCATTTGTTTTGCAGACATGTCAGTGGAGCTGTGGTGCCTGTCGTTCCGACAGCCGTATGCCGGTCTGGTTCTGGACGGGGTAAAGACAGTGGAGAGCCGCTGGAGGCCCGTGCTGGCCCCGCTGGTGAACCGGACCCTAGCAGTCCACATCGCCCAGCGGGACTGGGAGGGGGAGGAGTGGAGGGCGGTGCTGAGCGGCCCACTGGAAATGAACTGGGCCCAGATTGAAGTGCTGCAGCAGTCTGGAGAGCGGTTCGGCCGCGGCGTGGTGGCAGGTGGGAATGTTTCCTCTGGTGCTCCTGTTGACGGGGGCGCACCTCACCTGTGTGTGTCACCTGAACAGTCACCTGTGTGCATCTCTTTCAGGGCTGGTTGATGTTGGAGTGACCTGGCTGTGCCCCGCCTCCTTGCAAGGGGAGGAGCTTCGTCACCTGGAGCAGTCAGCTGTTCTGATTGGTTTGCAGGAAAAACACCTGACTCACCTGTCCAACCCTCGCTGGCTGAAGGAGCCGCTTCATGCACGTGGAGGTCGCGACCTCTGGACTGTGGAGATCCCCACAGAGCTGATACCATGATCACTGCTGAACTACACATGCTTTGTTACGCTGCCGCTCATTACAGGGTTCAGGCTTTGGTTCTGATTCTGACCCCGTTTGGTTAATAAAGGTTGTCTTGTTAGACTCTGACCCTGTGGTTTGTTCATCAACATGTGACCTTGGGCCTGGTAGGATCAGGACTGTTCTGACGGGAACAGAACCAAACAGGAACCACAAGGTCGTGCAGAAACCAACAGGTGACGCTCTACCTGCCTAAAGACACTGAGCATCCAGACCACCCAGGTCATGGGGCTTGGTCCTGCTATGATCCGGAAGGTTCTGGATCCACTGGGCAAGAACTCAGAGGCTCAGGAGGACCAGCAGGAGAGTCGCTAGAAGAAGAGGACTACAAACATGGCGACAGCCAGCACTTCCAAACTGCTCTTCAGACACCTGTGACATCACACTGTCCATTCTTCATGATGTCATTGGCATGAACACGATGCTGTGAGCGTCAAAGGAGAATGAGCCAAGATGGAGCGACAGGCTTTATCACAGATCACATCAATAACATGCACGCCGCTGCAAGTCTCCTTCATACGTCTCCTCTTCATCGTGGGACGGGAAAGATGTTCAAGACATCTTCTTTGTTTTCCAGCAGTATCACAGACTTCTGTTAAACTGGACTCAGGTTCCAGTGATCTGGAGTGTTCAGTTCTGATTCAGACTGACAGGTGGTGTTCTAATCAGCTGATCAATCAGGATCAGTGTGATGTCATGCAGGTCATGTGACAGAAACAGAAGTCGCCTCTGCTGGTGAAACACAAACTTTATTCACCCGAAAACAAACTTCAACACAAAACGTCAACACAAAAACATCCCAAAACAGAGGGACTGACCACGCCCAGCCCAGCCCCCACCCATGCTCTGATTGGCTGGCTGACCTCTGAAAGAAACAGAAAAACAAAAATATGACATCATCGACTCCAGGGCACACCCCACACTCATCACTGTGGCGACCAACAACCATGCCATGGCAACAACATCTTAACAAGTTATTAAACGAGTCAAACAGGAAGTGAGGTAAATAAAGCTTTAGTAGCATGCTAGCAAGCCAACAGTTAGTGTGTGCATCATGATCAGTGTGAAGATAACAAGCTAACACCAGCACCTCATTTGTCCATGTTTGGAGATACAAGGTTTTCCTGCTGAGAAACTTGTTAGCATTAGCACTGATAGCATTGCTCACTGAAAACAGTCAGTACTGTTAGCCTCGAGCTAAGATGTGCGGTTAGATGGTGGGGGGGATGTAGTGTGTGGTCGTGTGGTGGGGGGGTGGGGCTGTGATATAACTGACCACGTGGGTGGGATTAGGGGCAGGACAGTAAAGGCGTGGGACGTGGCCTCCGGTCTGTAGTGCCCCCCAGTGGGTGGAGGGGGGGAGGCAGGCATGATAGGAGGAATGATGGGGGAGGTGGGTGGGGTGAGGATGAGCAGGGAGAGGAGGGGTGGGGGGCAGGTAGGTGGCTGGGGGCGGAGTTTCATATGGAAGGTGCAGCAGTGGGGGAGGGGCCGTCTGATCAGAATACAGGATGGAGGGGGCGGGGCTTGGCTGGGCCGAGCTGATGGAGGAGCCTTCCACTGAAGGGGCGGGGCCTGGTGAGGAAGGAGACAAAACAAATTAGTCAGACAGGAGGTTTGTGGGTCATGTAGGCAGCATGTTAAATCAAAGAAGAATGTGGAGGACTGACTGCCACTGTGCCCGTCCATCTGTCCATCTCCTGCCCTGGTGGATTCTGGGTAAGAGGAGGAGGAGGGGGGCTGATGGGGGCCTCGAGCAGTCTCAGGGTAAGAAAGAGGGGCAGCTGAGGAGAGAAGACCAGGACCGGGTCAGACAGGTGGGGTGGTCCAATAGTCAGTTTGTCTCACAATCATCATTAACAGACTACAGCAGAGAGCGTGTGAATATGAACATACGTATAGACGTGATGTCAAACTTTGATCATGAAGTGTGTCCTGCTGCGTTCACACACAGTACAAACTGTTTGGAACTGTGCCATCCAGCGTCCTGCAGGTCATCATGAAGTTCCCGTTGCTGATTAATCAGATATCTTTGCCATAACTTGCTAATATGTTTCTATCTGAGTGGACAGGAGGGTGAGCGACCAGACCAGGTAACAAACACTTCACCTGACTGTGACAGGTGGACAATATTCATTTATTATTTCACTCTGACGTTGGTGATGACGTCACAGTTTTATATTTCCTGCATGAAACAACACGGTCAGAGCGCGGGGAGGATCCAGGAAGTATCTCAGATGAGCGTTTGTAGTCCATCTTCTGGACTTTGTAGTTTTACCACAGATCACGTCAATAACATTCACCATCGCTTCATGACGGAGTCTGAGTGTGAGAGCAGTCCACTTCTCCTAACTCCTCATCACCTCTCCTTCACATCTTTCCTTATGACCTCATGACGGTTAGGAGTTCATTTTTGGACTATTTGACCGTACCCAGGGAACAGAAGCCAGTTCTGCTTCCAGTTTGGGCCACAGGTTGGTCCAAACACTCAGATCTGCTGTTTGTATGAGTCCTGCTCTGAGTGCTCCACACATCAGACTGCTGGCTCACACATTACTGAAGGAACCAATCATCATCCACACAGATGATTTACTCACTTTAACCAGGAAATGTTATGCCCTTACAGGTTCTGTATCGGCAGTCTGCTGATAGAGAACCACGGCATTCTGCTGTCAGGTTCATTTTCAGGTTATATGAATGCAGGTCTCACCATGCAGGGAGGGCTCCTGGCTCAGGTATGGGCTGTAGTGCTGGTAGGTATAGGGCTCTGCTGAGGTGGCAGGGTACACTTGCTGCTGCTGCCAACAGCTCTGATGGTACCACTATAGGGGGGCGGGGTTAAGGACAGGTGAGCAGGTTTTAATAACTGAACATAACAGAAGCAGGTGGAGGACAGTGAGGACTCTTACCTGGACTCCTAAGTTGAAGTAATACTGGAGGACTCTGTAGTCTGAGCATACATGCACGCACACACACACACACACAAACACATAGTTATGAATAAGTTGGATGGAAAGTGATCAAGAAGTGACACGGCATGTGGTGACCTCTGACCTCGGGGTAAGTCACTGCCATTGGGGTCATAGGAATAAGGGGGCGGAGCTACCACGGTACACAGAGCCTCACCCAACTCATTAACCAACCAGGGAGAAGCAGCTGGGATTGCCATGGCAACTGAGAGCAGACAACATCAAATTAATTTTATTTATATATATATATATATATATATATATATATATATATATATATATATATATATATATATATATATATATATATATATATATATATATATATATAGTAACTGTGTGTGTGTGTGTGTGTGGTGGTGGGTGTGTGTTTGTGTGTGTACCTGAGCGCACGTGTGTACCTGAGCGTGTCT
Organism: Nibea coibor; assembly: GCA_023373845.1. Classification (NCBI taxonomy): domain Eukaryota; kingdom Metazoa; phylum Chordata; class Actinopteri; family Sciaenidae; genus Nibea; species Nibea coibor. The sequence continues at coordinate 141,726 of CM041719.1, read as the reverse complement.
GTGTAGCTGGCGTCAGGTGAGCAGCTGCAGGTACACGTGATGACGATGATGAGGGTGAGGATGATGAAGAGGAGCGTGGAGAGCAGATGACTGCTAATGGCTTCACTACCTGTGTTCAAATACAGACAACCAATCAACAGTGACTTGCTCCAGCAGGAACCATTCACATTGAGTCATTTAGCAGACGCTTTTATCCAAAGCGACTTACAGAGAAGGGAACAGTCACGGTACAGTACAATAAGAAGGGTCAGTGCCTAGTGACGATTCTTTAAAGTGTAGAATTGTCGTGTAGTGTTGTGGAGGAGGTCCCCTCTGAAGAGCTGGAGGTCTTCAGGAGGTTTGTGAAGGTAGAGAGGGACGTTCCACCAACGGGGAACAACAAATGACACGAGTTTGGATTGCCTTGAGCGAACAAGTGGCAGAGCCAGGTGTTGTTCATTGGAGGAGCGCATGGGTTGTGAGGTAACCAGGAACCAATCAGTGAACACACCTCATTAAGCCTGTACCTGCTGCGTGAAGCTGAAGTTCATCTCTGGTCTTGGAGGAGAGTCAGCCGGACCTCCTTCCTGCTCGTCCTTTCAAAGTAAGACAAAACATAAGACACCTTTTTGTCTCCTCTGAAGCGCACAGATTCATGACATCACAGATCATGTGACCTGATCATCACAGGACCTGATCGTCAGTTTGTGGCTCAGAGTTCCAAATGACGATTTTCACTTCAGAATTTCACTTCATTTCATGAAATGTTGAGTATTTTGTACAGGTGTGTGTCTTAGAGAGAAAGGTTATAGTTAGGAAAACTACAGATTCCTGGGTGTTCACCTCAACAATAAACTAGACTGGACTGACAACACCCATGCTCTCTACAAGAAGGGCCAGAGTGGCCTCCACCTGCTGAGCAGACTGAGGTCCTTCAGAGTGTGCAGGCTCTCCTCAGGACTTTCTATGACTCTGTAGTGGCCTCAGCCATCTTTATGTTGAGGGTCTAAGGACAGAGGGTGTCACTCCCTGTACAGATTGTAAAGCCCTCTGAGGCAAAATGTGTTTTGTGACTTTGGGCTATACAAATAAAATTTGATTTGATTTGATTTGATTTGGTCTGCTGGAGAGGGGGCAGCACGGACAGGGACAGGAGCAGACTCAACTTTAACCACAATATTTTTATATCATGGTCACTCATTTGTTGCATTATTATTTATATTATCGTCACTTTACATTGTAACATTTATATCATGGTCACTATACCTCGCATTATTATTTACACTACTCACAAAAAGTTGGTATACCCACCACTTTTTAATAAACTGTTTGACATGACGAAATTACCACTGCATGCTTCTAGTTCAATGCCCAACTTTGATGATATCACTGTAGTATGAATTTTTTCCATGTTCCATAAATTTTACCCAAAAGTTGAATATCTCTTTTTGTGAGTAGTGTATATTATCATCACTTTACATTGCAATATTATTTATATCACGGTTACTTACCATACAATACTTTTTATATCATGCCATTTTTACCTTCAGCAGGTTTGTTCTTTTGTTTATTGTGTAGGTTATAAGATACTTTTGTCTGTCTGTTGTGTTTTGTCCTTTAATTCTGTAGTGTATATTACACTCTGCTGCTGTAATAAGTACATTTCCCAGTTGTGGGATGAATAAAGTACAATCTAATCAGGTGGTTTTACCTGTCCGTCCGTGTTTGTGTGTCTCAGGTGGTTTTGTCTGTCTGTGTGTCACAGGCAACTGTGTGTCTCGTACAGGTAACTCTGTCTTGTACAGGTACCTTTTGTTTTGCTGCTTAATCAAAACAACACCACTGAATTTTCTTTCTCGTGTTAAACACCTGGAAGGTCTGAGGTCAGGTGTATTACCTGGTTGGAGGCGGGCTCAGCAGCAGTGTAAACACCTGCAGTCTGGTAGCTCTGATCTGAAACAGGTGACACTTGGGTCACTTCCTGTGGTCAGGTGCTAGTCTCTTCATACAGATGGTCAGATACTCACCTTGGGTGATGTAGATGTAGTCCTCTGTGTACTCAGCTGACAGAAACACACGAATCATGTGATATATTTACCACTCAAACACTTCCTTCACAGTTTTCCAGAATAAAAAACGTCCACCAGAGGAAATTCTTTTAATGTAAAAGGTAAAACCCTCACCCTGGTCCTCTACAGTGCTTGTGTCCTCCTGGTCCTCCTCGGACGAACAGACTGGGGTGTTTCCAGGTGGAGGTGCAGGGGGGAGCGACCCCGAGCCTCGCTGAACCCTGTAGGAGGAGCCTGTAGGAGGAGGAGGGGGGGCTCCTACTGTTTGGGGAGGGGCCATTGCCTGACCCTAAGGGAGGAGTCACATGACATATTTGATAACATCGTGTGCTTCTTGTAGTTTTGGTAGCTCCTCTTCTGTGGAACAAAATACCACCCTTCTGAGGCAAGTGTATTTTGTCACTTCGGGCTATACAAATAAAATTTGATTTGATTCCCTCACCGGCAGCGGAGGGAACACGGTGTCAGTGCCGTCGTCTAGCTGGTAGTAGCCGATGGTAGGGTCCAGGTCTGCTGGCTCCTCCTCAGCCTCCGCGGAGAAACCAAACTGACAGTCCTTATTGATAGCGGTGAGCTGACGGCGGCTACGTCTGAACAAACCATCGTTACCAAACCAAGACACGATCATTAATGAGCACCACAATCAACCAATCAATTAGGAGAAGAGTCGTGTTACCGTGAGCGGAACGCGTAGTTCTCATAGTCGTGGTAATATCGTCTACCAGGGTGGTAATAGGTCAACTGTGGACCAATCAGGTGACGGTTCAGGAAACGGGTGGAGCTTCTGACCAGAATCCATGACACAGGTACACACACGCACACACACGCACACACACATCAGTGTGTTTTTGAACAGTCATCAATCAAACTGAACTTTTGTCTCTAAAAACATTAAACAGGAAAAACACCTGGACAGGACTAAAAAAGTAAGCATATGCATACATTCATACGCAGGTGTAAAAAGACCCACCTGGATGCTCCATAGCGAGGAGGTCTGGCTGGGGGGGGGTGGTGGTGATGGTGGTGGTGTGGTGTTGTGTAGGGGTCGTAGGTCATGGCTCCTGGTACTGGGGGAGGAGGTGGGCGGGGCTGACCTGCCGGCTGGAACCGTGGCGGCAGGCCAGAGGGGGCAGGTCCTCCATAAGAAGGTGGTGGTGGCTGCATCATCAGCTCCGCCCCCTTTACGCCACTGCTGCCTCGAGACTTCCTGAAGTACCGATGACGGTGGTGACGCTGACCACGAGAGTCCAAGTCTGACAAACAAGACCAGAATGTTCATGTTAGTGACTATCAATTAAGATCAGTGTGGATCAGTATATATATCAGTGTTGGGCAAGTTACTTTCTGGGAGAAGTAACTAGTTACTGTAGCTAGTTATTTTTTAGAGTAACTAAAATAGTTACTGAGTTACAAATTAAAAAAGTAACTAGTTACTTTGGAAAGTAATTACTTACTTTCATTATTTTTTTAAATGCTCAAATGTATCAAAGAATTTGGAGCCCACCTCCATCCCTCTTTGACAGAATGTAAAATACATGTGTTCAATTATTTATGATAAATACTGAAATGGACACTTAATACAATACATAACAGAAATCCACAGTACACAGACCTAAACTATTTTAATGTCACTGTGGGAAAGTGAGACTAGCACCCAATAAAATGTCATGGCTTATTGTAGATATTATAATTATTATGTTTATATCGTGTTTGTCTCCAGGACATAATGTGCAGTTCACGGTTACACTCGTTCCCTTTATTTGTTGAAAGGAAAAGTAATAGCTATACTTCCATTTAAAGAAGGCTACTTTTGGACTATTTGGACTCGCTATTCCTGTTTCTCTTTGACTCACGTGAATGTCCTGGATCATCTTTGTCCAACTTCACCTCTGATTGGCTTACCATGGAATTTTACTCAACCTCAGCCAATAGTCCTTATTTGTGACTGTCTCGTGCCCCCGCCCTCACCAAGGAAGGAGGAACAAGACAAATGTTTCCCGCTCAGCTTTGGTCGGATGAAAAACAGCTGCCTTCAAGTAACGCACCATTACTTATAACACCGTTATTTCCATCACTGGTATAGATCAGTATAGATCAGTGTAGATCAGTGTAGATCAGTATAGATCAGTGTGGATCAGTGTGGATCAGTATAGATCAGTGTAGATCAGTATAGATCAGTATAGATCAGTGTGGATCAGTGTGGATCAGTGTGGATCAGTGTAGATCAGTATAGATCAGTGTGGATCAGTGTGGATCAGTATAGATCAGTGTGGATCAGTGTAGATCAGTGTGGATCAGTGTGGATCAGTGTAGATCAGTGTAGATCAGTGTGGATCAGTATAGATCAGTGTGGATCAGTGTGGATCAGTGTGGATCAGTGTGGATCAGTATAGATCAGTGTAGATCAGTGTGGATCAGTGTGGATCAGTATAGATCAGTATAGATCAGTGTGGATCAGTGTGGATCAGTATAGATCAGTATAGATCAGTGTGGATCAGTGTGGATCAGTATAGATCAGTGTAGATCAGTGTGGATCAGTGTGGATCAGTGTAGATCAGTATAGATCAGTGTGGATCAGTGTGGATCAGTATAGATCAGTGTGGATCAGTATAGATCAGTGTGGATCAGTGTAGATCAGTGTAGATCAGTGTAGATCAGTATAGATCAGTGTGGATCAGTGTGGATCAGTGTGGATCAGTGTGGATCAGTATAGATCAGTGTAGATCAGTGTAGATCAGTGTAGATCAGTGTAGATCAGTGTGGATCAGTATAGATCAGTGTAGATCAGTATAGATCAGTGTGGATCAGTGTGGATCAGTGTGGATCAGTATAGATCAGTGTAGATCAGTGTGGATCAGTATAGATCAGTGTGGATCAGTGTGGATCAGTGTGGATCAGTATAGATCAGTATAGATCAGTGTGGATCAGTATAGATCAGTGTGGATCAGTGTGGATCAGTATAGATCAGTATAGATCAGTGTGGATCAGTATAGATCAGTGTGGATCAGTGTGGATCAGTGTGGATCAGTATAGATCAGTATAGATCAGTGTGGATCAGTATAGATCAGTGTGGATCAGTGTGGATCAGTATAGATCAGTATAGATCAGTGTGGATCAGTATAGATCAGTGTAGATCAGTATAGATCAGTATAGATCAGTATAGATCAGTGTGGATCAGTGTGGATCAGTGTAGATCAGTGTAGATCAGTGTAGATCAGTATAGATCAGTGTGGATCAGTGTGGATCAGTATAGATCAGTATAGATCAGTGTGGATCAGTATAGATCAGTGTAGATCAGTGTGGATCAGTATAGATCAGTGTGGATCAGTGTGGATCAGTATAGATCAGTGTGGATCAGTGTGGATCAGTGTGGATCAGTATAGATCAGTGTAGATCAGTGTAGATCAGTGTGGATCAGTATAGATCAGTGTGGATCAGTGTGGATCAGTATAGATCAGTGTGGATCAGTATAGATCAGTGTAGATCGGTGTGGATCAGTGTAGATCAGTGTGGATCAGTGTGGATCAGTATAGATCAGTGTAGATCGGTGTGGATCAGTGTAGATCAGTGTAGATCAGTGTAGATCAGTATAGATCAGTGTGGATCAGTATAGATCAGTATGGATCAGTATATATCAGTGTAGATCAGTGTGGATCAGTGTAGATCAGTATAGATCAGTGTGGATCAGTGTGGATCAGTATAGATCAGTGTAGATCAGTGTAGATCAGTATAGATCAGTGTGGATCAGTGTGGATCAGTGTGGATCAGTATAGATCAGTATGGATCAGTATAGATCAGTGTAGATCAGTATAGATCAGTGTGGATCAGTGTGGATCAGTATAGATCAGTGTAGATCAGTGTGGATCAGTGTGGATCAGTGTAGATCAGTGTAGATCAGTATAGATCAGTGTGGATCAGTATAGATCAGTGTAGATCAGTATAGATCAGTATAGATCAGTGTGGATCAGTGTGGATCAGTATAGATCAGTGTGGATCAGTGTGGATCAGTGTGGATCAGTATAGATCAGTGTAGATCAGTGTAGATCAGTGTGGATCAGTATAGATCAGTGTGGATCAGTGTGGATCAGTGTGGATCAGTGTGGATCAGTGTAGATCAGTGTAGATCAGTGTGGATCAGTATAGATCAGTGTGGATCAGTGTGGATCAGTGTGGATCAGTATAGATCAGTGTAGATCAGTGTGGATCAGTATAGATCAGTGTGGATCAGTGTGGATCAGTATAGATCAGTGTGGATCAGTGTAGATCAGTGTGGATCAGTGTGGATCAGTGTAGATCAGTGTAGATCAGTGTGGATCAGTATAGATCAGTATAGATCAGTGTGGATCAGTATAGATCAGTGTGGATCAGTGTGGATCAGTATAGATCAGTGTGGATCAGTGTGGATCAGTATAGATCAGTATAGATCAGTGTGGATCAGTATAGATCAGTGTGGATCAGTATAGATCAGTGTGGATCAGTGTGGATCAGTATAGATCAGTGTGGATCAGTGTGGATCAGTGTAGATCAGTGTGGATCAGTGTGGATCAGTGTGGATCAGTGTAGATCAGTATAGATCAGTGTGGATCAGTATAGATCAGTGTGGATCAGTGTGGATCAGTATAGATCAGTGTGGATCAGTGTAGATCAGTGTCAAACATGTTCGGTGCTAAATCGGATCAAACGTACCCAGGTCTCCTTTTCTAGGAGCAGCAGCAACGTTCCATGCTGGAACCGGATTCACCGGTTTGAGATCAATTAGAGGAACCAGGTGTCTGCACACAGAGACATGAGGAACCATCAAGACTTGATCCAGATCAAAGACCTGATCCACATTTAAATCAGATGACTTCACGGTTTAACAAATAACTGAGAACTTGTTGCTGAACCCGGTTCGGGACTCCTTTGCTGGATCAGGCTGTCCTTGTTTGAGCTGCTGGAGGGTTCATACTTGGTTAAGGTGAAGTTTGGACCAGGTTCAGGCCTTACTTTTCTCCCAGCTCCTCAATGAAGACGGTGACGGCTGATGAGTGTGTTCCTACTTCCTGGATGAAGGCGTTGTAGTACTTCCCCTTTGGCTCCAGACGCACCTGAGACACACAGACAGACAGGTAAATCTAACCGAGACACACAGGTAAAACTACCTGAGACGCAAAGATAGACAGATAAAACTACCTGAGACAGACAGACAGGCAAAACTGCCTGAAACACACAGACAGGTAAAACCACCCGTGTTTATTACCTGACATTTGTCTCCCAGGAAGTACTGCCTCCCTGCAAACACCATGTAATCTGTCTTCTGCATCTCTGTCAGTCATAAAAACACGTCCATGAGATCACTTAACCAGAACCATCAACTGGTGTGTGTGTGTTCACACAGATGCGTTACCTTTACAGGTGTCCTGCCAAACGTCAAACTCCAGGTTTCTGTAAACTTCTCCATCCAGTGACTTCATTACCTTATAAGGTAGAGACAGTCTGGATGGGGGCGGGGCATCTGCAGGAGGCTGACAAATAAAATTAAAGATAAAAGTAAGTTTGGACCTCAGTCTGGTGCATCACTGATTGGTTGATCGACCGATCGGCAGACTGACCTTTGATTCCTCCGTCACAGCTCTGAATTTTTCCTCAGAAGCTCCACCCACCTCCACCTCGTCCCTGTAGGTAAAACAAACACCTGTAAGTATGAGTGATGTCATCGTACGGGTAAGTGTTCATCATGTTATCAGTGTCTAAACTCTGTGTGTGTGTGTATACGCACACCTGTGACCGCGGTCCTCAGGTGTGTCATAGCCAACATCGATGTCACTACACACTGATGGGCTGTTTCTATAGCGACGACCTCCAACCCTGAAGGCCTCCATGGCATGACAGAGCTCCGCTTCCTCCAAGCCGAACACCTGAGTGTAGAGTAGCTCATACAGGAGAGCTGAATACACACACACACACACACACACACACACACACACACACACACACACACACACACACGTGAGGACTCGCACACACTCAAACTATCCTGTGAGGACCGACCAATCAGAGAGCAGTACTCACACTGACAGAGGGCGGCGGAGGCGGGATAACTCCTCGGGTAAACAATGTCGTAGTGACCGTTGATGGAGCAACACAGTGTCACCTAGGCAACACAGACTGTCAGCACGGATCAATCACATCAGTTTCATGTCATGCGACCAGGGGCCTGACGATAACATCAGCTGATGAATTCATTAATTTAAGTTTTGATGATGTCATCATACAAGGATTTAGTCTTTGATTCTTCGAATTCATTTAGAAATTCTAAAAATATTTCAAAAAGCAATTTTTTATAATAATTTCATTAAGACAACGTAAAATTCATTTAGTCAGTCTTTAGTTTCTTAGTTCACCTGTATGTCACCTGTACATCACCTCTATGTCTCTATGTCACCTGTACATCTCTACGTCACCTGCGTGTCACCTGTACGTCTTTTACGTCAACACACTGTGCTCATATGTTGAGGCTGAAGTGTCATCAGGCGTTTCTGGAGGTGCAGTCAGCCAATCACAGTTCAGTGTGCTGGAGAAAACAAACTACAAACGTCATCACCTTGTCGACAAAGTCGTCCTCTGAGATCACGGTTGCTGGTTTACCCGGATAACGATAGATCAGGAAACAACGCCTACACACACACACAATTAGCAATTAGCTTAGCATAAAGACAGGAAGCAGCAGCCTGGCTCCGCCCACAGGTGAAACCACTCTGTGACCAGGACTCACCTATATAGCTGAGACAGAGCTTTTATCTCCACCTGCCCGACCGTCTCCTGCAATCACACACTCATTGTTACACCTGTCCACAGGTAAACTGTGTTCAGTGGGGTCAAAGTTCACAGTGGCTTACCTTCGGGTCCTCCAGACGCTCCAAGTACTTCTCAAATGAACCTTCGACGAACTGAAAGAGACGACACACGTGTTCATCAGCTTACTGCGTGGGGGTATGAGGTCACACCTGGTCCGTCAGGACACCAGGTGGTCTCACATGTAACAAAAAACCTCACTGCTCATTGGTTGCACCACTGCAGTGAGCAGGAAGTGAGGTCAGAACTAAAAACTGAGCCAGCAACTGTTAGCATTGTTAATGAATGTCACCGTCCTTAACAAACGGCAGTTGTGTGGACGAAGATCAGTTCCACTAACGACTAATGGAGCACATCAAACATGTGGAGCTCATTCAGTAAACAAAGATCCCCTATCAACAAAGTTACTTAACAAACTTAAAGTACAACTGTTACTTAGTACTGCGTTAGTACTCAGTCCTGACAGTCCATTGATGATCAGCTGTTTACAGGTGTGTTAACCTACAGGTAACACAGAGTGAAACCTCTTCAGATGATCCAGAATGCAGCAGCGCATCTGCTCTACAACCAACCCAAAGGTCACGTCACCCCGCTGCTCGTTGAGCTCCACTGGCTACCTGTTGCAGCCCGCATTAAATTCAAAGCACTAATGCTCACCTACAAAGTTGTCTCTGGTACTGCACCTACCTACCTGAATGCCCTTATACAGGCACATGTTACCTCACAACCACTGCGCTCCTCCAATGAGCGATGCCTGGCTCTGTCACCTGTTCACTAAAGGTAATCCAAACTTTTTTCGTTTGTTGTTCCCTGTTGGTGGAATACACTTCCAGTTCCTACCAGATCAGGGGCGTCCCTCTCTACCTTTAAAAAACCTCTGAAGACCTCCAGCTCTTCAGAGTGGACCTCCTCTACAACACTACCAACATTAAAGAACTGTCATAGCACTTATTGTTGCACTAATGCTTTCTTATTGCACTGTACCTTGATTGTCCCCTTCTCTGTAAGTTGCTTTGGATAGAAGCTAAATGACAAAATGTAAGTGTAGGTAACCATAGCAACACGACTGACATTCAGGACTCACCGGCTCAAAGTTGCTCCTGTTGGATCTCATGAAGTCTGCGCAGTCCTGACGGATCCTCTGGTGGTAATTCTGAGAGTAGTACAACTACAAGACACATCACCAACAAATCAAATCAAATCGTTTCTGTACAGCCCAAAGTCCCTCAGAGTCCCCTGACGTCTGACCTCCCACCTCGCGTCCTTTCCCGGGCCCTGCCCTGCCCTGTCCTGACCCCGGTCAGAGGTGGCCTCTCTCCCTTTCTAACCCGGCTCTATCTCGGCTCTCCGCCGCTGTTAGCTAGCTGTGTCCCGGCTCACCTGTTCGGACACGGCTCGGAACAGACTGGACGCGTCCCGGGCCACCATCTTCCGGTACAGACCCAGACTGCACAGGTACTCGTCCATGTTGACGAAGTACTTCTTCAGGCCTTTCTGCATCCCGCCGCCGGCAAACTCAAGGAAACGTTCGCGGTAAACTCAGTTCAGACGCAGCACAAGCCGCCGCCGTGACACCGACAGGTGAGTTTAATCAGGTCTGATCAGCACGCGACTTCTGGGGCGTTCAGGGACCCACCGAGGGTCAGGACATTTCAAAGAAATTTTGATGAACTACATGAAAGAAATGCTCACATTCAGAGTATAATCATGATAACACGTGAAGTATCAAAAGAACAAGTACACATCAGGAAGTAAAATGTTTTATTTTTTAATTTATTTTAAGTATTTGAAAGTTTTTTTTTTCAAAGTGAAATATATTTCATGTATTCACGTTGTATTCACGTTGTGTTCAAAGACATCACCAACCCCTTCCTGGACCCCCTGCAGTTTGCCCAACAGGTCCTCCACTACATTCTCCAGCACCTGGACTCCACCTGCAGGTGGATTACAGACTTCCTGTCTGACAGGAAGCAGCATGTGAAGCTGGGAAACATGTCTCCGACTCAAAGACCATCAGCACCGGATCCCCACAGGGCTGCGTTCTTTCTCCTCTGCTCTTCTCTCTGTAGAGCAAGAGCTGCACCTCAAGTCACTGGTCCATCAAGCTCCTGAAGTTAGTGGACGACACCACCCTCATCAGACTCATCTCTGAGAGTGAGGAGTCTGCCTACAGGTGGGCAGACATGATGATGCACCATGTCACCTCTTGAACAACTTAGAGCTCAAAGCTCTAAAGACAATGGAGTGGAGAAAGTGGTTGTGGACTTCAGGAAGAATACAGCCACACCTGCCCCCATCACCCTCTGTGACTCCATGATTGACACTGTGGAGTCTTTACACTTCCTGGGAACTGTCATCTCCCAGGACCTCAAGTGGGAGCAGAACATCAGTATCCTTGCAGCAGAGCACTTGCACTTCCTGCAGCAGCTGACGAAATTCAACCCACCAAAGACAATGACGGTGCACTTCTACTTCTCCATCATCGAGTCCATCCTCCATCACTATCTGTTACGCTGCCACCGCAAAGGACAAGGGCAGACTGCAGTGTCTCATTCGGTCTGCAGAGAAGGTGATTGGCTGCAATCTTCACTCTCTTCAAGACCTGTGTATCTCCAGGACTCTGAGGCGCGCAGAAGAGATTATAGCTGATCCCTCCCACCCTGGTCACCTGGTCAACTCTTTAAGACACTCCCCTCTGGCAGAACAGTTATTTCCTGTCTGCTGCCAGCCTTATCAACAAGGCCTGGAACCCCCCCCCCCCCCCCCCCCCCCTCCACCTCTGCCTCTGCATGTCACATTGACATAGCATTCACCACTCTATACGTTACATTAATGCTCAGCTTGGACTTTCTTGTTCTGTAATGCTTCTGCATATTTTAAATATCCCACTACTGTGAACATTTGCACACTTGTGAACAATCGACTGATACTATTATCAGTGATTCTGATTCATGTTGTGTTCATATCTTCATGTAGTGTTCATGTTGTGTTGTGCATGTACAGAGAAATTAAAAATGTGCAGGAGGAAAATCAACTGTAAAACCTGATATATTTAGACATTTTTCACATGTTTTCCCTGTTAAAGGTTTTTGTGGGCAAGTTTTTCCTCACTGGAACCGAGGATCTAAGGACAGAGGGTGTCACTCCCTGTACAGACTGTGAAGCCTCTGAGGATAAATGTGTCTGTGACTTTGGGCTGTACAAATAAAATTTGAATTGATTTGATTTGATATGTCATAGTACACATTCACATATGTTATTGTAGCACACAGTCACATGTTATCATAGTATACATAGTATATGGTCACATAAGTTATCATAGCATAGTTAAAGTTGTGTTAAAAAAATAGCAGTGTTTTTAAAAATGTGAGTAAAGCTCAAAGTTCTTAGATTTTTCCCATTCATTAGGAACACTGAACATTATATTTTACATCAAAACATGAAGAAAAAGGTATCTATTTTATTTATATTACAAACTCAAATATTTACTCAATAAACTGAAAAAACATTCAGATTTAGCATTCCTGTGAATCACTAAACTAATACTAATAGTTTTGGAGAACTGCATCACATCTGTGCTGCATGGATTCAACCAACTTCTGGCACCTGTAAACACGTATTCCAGCCCAGGATAATTTGACAACCTTCCACAATTCCTCTGCATTTCTTGGCTTTTCCACAGAAACAGCATTTTTGATGTCACCCCATGACACCCCGTTTTATTATTAGTTGTTATTGGATTAAGGGATTGGGCTGGCCACTCCATAACCTTAATTTTGTTGGTCTGGAGCCAAGATGCTGCTTGCTTACTGGTGTGTTTGGGGTTGTTGTCTTGTTGAAACACCCATTTCAAAGGCATTTCCTATTCAGCATAAGGCAGAATGACCTCTTCAAGTATTTTGATTTTAGCAAATTGATCCATGATCCCTGGTATGCGAGAAACAGGCCCGACACCATAAGAGAAACAGCCCCATATCATAATGCTTGCACCACCATGCTTCACGGTCTTCAGAGCGTACTGTGGCTTGAATTCAGTGTTTGGGGGTTGTCTGACAAACTGTCTGTGGCCCTTGGACCCAAAAAGAACAATCTTACTTTCATCAGTCCACAAAATGTTTCTCCATTTCTCTTTAGGCCAGTCAATATGTTCTTTGGCAAATTGTATACAAGCAAAATTAAGGTTATGGAGTGGCCAGCCCAATCCCCGGACCTTAATCTAATAGAAAACTTGTGGGGTGACATCAAATATGCTGTTTTAGAGGCAAAACCAAGAAATGCAGTGGAACTGTGGAAAGTTGTCAAATCATCCTGGGCTGGAATACCTGTTTACAGGTGCCAGACTCCATGTAGCACAGATGTGAAGCAGTTCTCATATAACAGTAGTTATACAACTAAATAAATTAGTTTAGTGATTCACAGGAATGCTTAATGTTTTTTTCAGTTCATTAAGTAAATATGTGGGTTGTAATGAAAAATGCAGACACATTCATTTAAAGTAATATAATGTGCAGTGTTCCCAATGTTTATGGCTGAGGAACGTTCTTGTAGCTAGTGTTAGGAGAGAAGGTAATCTCTGAACACCTGAGTCTTCAGGGGATTTTTAAAGGTAGAGAGGGACGCCCCTGATCTGGTAGGTACTGGTAGTGCGTTCCACGAACGGGAAACAGCAGACGAAAAAAGTTTGGATCGTCTTGAGCGGACGGGTGGCAGAGCCAGGCGCCGATCATTGGAGGGGCGCAGCGTTCAGGTAGGTCGGTGCAGAACCGGAGACAACTTTGTACGCGAGCATTAGTGCTTTGAATTTAATGCGGGCTGCAACAGGTAGCCAGTGGAGCTCGACGAGCTGCGGGGTGACATGTGACCTTTTGGTTGTAGACCAGGCGTCCTGCTGCGTTCTGGATCATCTGAAGAGGTTTCACTGTGCAAGCTGGGAGGCCCGTCAGGAGAGCATTACAGTAGTCTAGCCTTGAATTACAGTCACATGTTATTATAGTACACAGTCATATATGTTATCATAGAATATGATCACATATGTTATAAGGTTTCTGCGATTGTGTAATTCTGGGCTGATACCAACACCGACGTTTAAAATAACAACTTGGCTGATGCCGATACCGATGTTTGTGTTGCAAACTGCATAACGTGGATCTTTCTTGAAGCATCCCAGAAGCGTCTCTACGCTCGGCGACGCGCTGAATACGGCCACGTTCAGACAGGGACAGGGAAACTGGCAACCGGTGGGGAGTGCAGAGGTGTCTGTAATCATCAGACACAACTCTAATTAAACTTCTTCATGTCATTATATTTTGCGGCGTAAATTGCGAGTGATTTAGAAGTGAGAACACACACACACACAGGTAGATGATCAGAGTTTAGTCCGTAAATATTTACACACATAGAAGCATGTTTAGAAGAACATACACCGGGATATGTCCAAATCTGAGCAGGTAAACAGCATCTGGCGGACTAAACGTTTCTAAAACTCTACCGGTAGCGTTTGAAGTCGCGTGCAGGACGGACCAAAACCGCGGCGCGTACACAACGTGCCAGAGACGTGTGGAGTGGAGCCTCCAAACAAGGGAAAAATACAGGTTTCTCCTCAGCATGGAAATCAACATATAAACAATCAGCTACTGCCATCAGTGAATGTCATCTTTATTTGCTGATGGCCGATGGCAGTTAAGGTGGCGAACATTGGCTGATGTTCATCCGATGCATCGGTATACAGTCACATGTTATTATAGTTATCACAGAACCATAGACTCACCTTATAGAACCGACTCTTGTGATTGACCGCCCCTGATGACAGCACTTTGTTTATGGCTGAGGAAGGTTCTAAGAGTCTTAAAAACCAAGTTCTACCTAAGGTCCTGCCTTAACAACCCAGTTCTACTTTTGGAACAAGGTACTGCTTTTAGGACCCGGTTGTATCTTAGGACCACAATCTACCTTTAGAACCAGGTTCTACCTTTAGTGGTCTGAAGTGAATTTAGGTAGACTGAATTCGTCTGAAGTGACCTAAAGTCAATTGAAGAAGTCTGGACTACACTGAGGTGGACTTAAGTGGACCTGAAGTGGTCTAAAGTGAAATGAATTGAACTGATGTGGACCTTAAGTGAACTGGAGTGGAGTGGAGTGGAGTGGAGTGAAGTGGAGTGGAGTGAAGTGGTCTGAAGAAGACTGAAGTGAACCTGAGATGGTCCAAACTAGACTGAAGTGGACCTGAATAAAATTGAAGTGGGCCGAAGTGGCCTGAAGCGGTCTGAAGTAAAATGAAGTGATCTGAAGTGGTCTGAAGCAGACTGAAGTGGTCTGAAGTGAACTGAAGTGGACCTGAGGTGGTCTGAAGTGGACCTGAGGTGGTCTCAAGTGAAATGAAGCGAACTGAAGTGAATTCATGTGGACCTCATCAGTAAAGACAGACAGGTTCTGTTGTCCATCCAGCTCAGTGGTAGAAACACGTTTATTCCCTTGTTTGAAAGAAATCATCACTTTTGTTTACATGGTCATCCACATTCAGACAGAAACAACATCAGGTCCAACAGAACCAATACAGTACCTCTTTGGTTCTAGTCCGGTACCTGAAGGCTGCTGACACACCAACACCTCAGTCTGCTTCAGCCTGTGGGGCACTTTTTACCCACAATCCTCTTTGCATGAGTCTGTTTTCAACATGAAGAGGTCCAATCAGGTTCTCCAAAGTCCTGTGAAGTTCTACAGCCGGAGGCCGCAATCAGCCTGTTTATCAGAATAAGGGCACAAGATTTTATTTTATCAGAATATCCTGATTGGTTGACATTTGTCTTTACATCCATTGGTTGTTTAGTTGGTCCTGATCCAATCAGCTGTAGTGTTAGCTTTCTAGACCCAGCTCCTTCACAAGCTGTCCAATCCAATGATCCTCCCTTCAGTAAGTCCACTCTATCCAATCACAGTGCAGGGGGCGTGTCCAGCAGGGGGGTATGGCTCAGAGACTCCCTCTTGTAGGTCTTGGGGGGGAGTTTGGGAACACCATGTCGAGGAGGCACAGGGGGGCCATCCAGGGGGAGGAGGGGCAGGGGTGGGGAGGGAAGGGGCAGCTTCCTGGAGGTAGGGGTGAGGCTGGGGGTCACAGGTGTTGGGGGAGGGAGGGGCGGCGAGGAGGCGGCCATGGGGGCACAGCTGACGGCGGGGGATGCGGTGGTGGAGGGAAAGAAGGCCTGAGGCAGCAGGTCACAGCGGGGGCGGCCCTGAGGGGGAGGAAGGAGGTGAAGAGGGGAGCTGAGGGGCTCCCGAGGAGGCAGTGAGGGGGGGCTGTCAGGGGGGGAAGACGATGACAGCGATGACGAGTAACGAGGAGGGAGGAGCTTACAGGTGGGCTGACGAGGGGGGACGGCAGGGGGACTGTCCAACTTCGACATCATCTGAGGGGGGAGAGAGAGTGACCATCAGTACCATGGGAACATTTGGAGAACAAGAAGAATATGTTCTCATGCCAGTGAAGAGGCAGAGGCAGACATATTGTCTTGGCAGTGAAGAACGTTCTCCTGTCAGTGGAGAACATGTTCTCATGTTAGTTACCTTGGAGGGAGAGGACTCGGCAGGTGCTGATTCTGGACGTCTGCGAGGAGGAACTGGTGGAGGAATTGGAACATCTTCAGAACCACGACTGAAACTCACCATGGAGGAAACCGAGGACGATCCTGAGACCATAAAAAACCAGTTAGAACCACAACCACTGTCAGAACCACACACACAGGACACACTGACATGGACACACTGTTAAATAAACATCGACTGCACAGGTGATCATATATGCTGAACTGTCAGCCCATGGTTTCCATGATGTCAGACTGTTACTATGGAAACAACAGGTGATCAGGTGTCAGCCATGATGTCACAGCTACAGAAACTTGATCCTAGATCAGTTCCAGGTCAGAACCATGGACAGGTGAGTGTGATGTCAGTGATGACACAGACAGGTGAGTGTGATGTCAGTGATGACACAGACAGGTGAGTGTGATGTCAGCCATGATGTCATTAATGATAACAGGTGTCATACTAACGTGGACCGTGAGGCAAAGAGACCACAGAGAAGATACTGTCGGAGTCTGAGGAGGAGAGGAGGAGAAAATACTGTGAGGGGGAGGAAAGGAGAGGAGGAGAAAACACTGAGGAGGAGGAGAGGATAGGAGAGGAGGAGAAAACACTGAGGAGAGGAGAGGAGAGGAGAGGAGAGGTTTTGGTTTTCCCTTTATTAACCAATCCCAGGGAGAACGCAGCTCAGGTCACATGATCAGTTCAAACCCTCAAAGGTTGACAGTCAGCTCCCCATCTTCCCCCGCAGAACCGGCACCAGCTGCACACTGCCGTCGCCCTGAGTCCGGTTCCTACATGTCAGCCAAATGGCCAGCTTTGCAGTAGCGGATAAAGAGTTCATCAGTGTATGCACAGCTTTTCTTTAGCACAGTATTTTGGACCAAAAATAAACAAACCAAATGAGAAACTCTCTCCTAGACCCTGGAACCACTTTTTTAAGAGCTCGAAAAGAGCCACCAGCCGAGGACAGCAAACAAATAAATGTTCCAGAGTCTGAGAGCAAAAGATACACTCCTCCCCCAGCTCCGGATCCATGTGTGCCCTGTATCTGTTTGTAGCTATTGCCCCATGTACAATCCTCCACTGGAGGTCTGCTGCCCACTTATCAACAGGCAGCTTGTACAGGGACCGCCAGCTGCCCTTCGGGGAAATATCTGGACCAATAGTACACTGAATAGTACTAATAGTACACTATTATGTGGAATATATAGTGGAATCCTTTGAAGGTTTACTCAGTATGCTATTAATTATATTCCAAAATTGTTGTTAATAAGTGAGTCTTTATAATAACTGGATTTTGCATTTCTAGTATTAGTTGCAAATGTTTCTTTAGTCACCTTTATCTCTTGTGGAACAATATTTCTGCCATGCCTTGTCCCTTAGTTTAAATAAACCTAATAAGTCAGCATTTATCCATGTAAGTCTCTACCTTTAACTTTCCTTGTTATCCAGGGGGCATGTTTAGTAAATTCTGTATAAAAATAATCCCAAGCATCATTAACAAAGGGTATTATTTGAAGTCTATCCCTAATTTATAGCAATTACATCTTTTTTTAAAGATTATTTTTGATTATTCTTGATAGAGACAGCTGAAGAATGACAGGAAATGTGGGGAGAGAGATGGGGAATGACATGCGGGAAATGGCCGCACAGGTCGGGATTCAAACCTGGGCCTCCGCAGCGAGCTTTCGCATATGGGGCAGCTGCTCTACCGACTGAGCTAAATGGCAACGAAAGCCCTATTGTATTGTTTTTTTTCTTCCTCTGTGCCTCGTAGGGGGCATTTTTGAGGGGCTAAACACACTCGAAAACTAGAAAACTGAGAAACTCAAGCAGTGAAGTATGCTGAATTTTTTTGAATCCGGAAGTCTCACAGGCACTTGGACCAAGATGGCTCCACAGCGGCACCTATAATCTTGTACGGAGCCTCTGGCGTTAACAAAATTTCACGTAGAGACATGGTTTTTGGTGGCCACATACATCTCCCCCAGGCCTACAAAAAAGTCTCTTGGTGATCTGGGCTACAACAAAGCATATGGAATCCATTTTGTTTCAAAGTTGGCATTTTTGTGTTTTTGGGGTCATTTCCAGGGGTCGTATTTGAACAAACTCCTCCTAGGGCTTTCAACCTATCTGTTTGAAACGCAATATTGCTCCACAGCGCCCCCTTGAACCATTCTTTGAGGCAGCCCTGCCACAGTTTTGGACACAGGGTTATGAAACCTCAGCCGAATTACAGAACATGGCAAGACCTACGAAAAATTAACAAGAAGCAAGATATTTAAGAATGAAAATTTTTGGTGTTTCGGGCTGGTTGAGAAGGGGTCATATTTGAACAAACTCTTCCTAGAGATTTGGTCAGATTGGCTTCAAACTTGGTAGGTGTGTTCATATAGACTTCCTGAGTAAAAGCTATCAAAATTATGAGTTTTGAGGAAACTATGTGGGGGTGGAGCTCCATCAAATTTCACAGTTTGATCCAAATTTGCCCCCTGCATGTGGTTTGTTTTAAGAGACTCCTCCTAGTGATTTTATCCAATCAACTTCAACCTTGGTAAGTGCATTCATATTCAAAAGTTATCAAAATGATGAATTTTAATGAAACAGTGTGGGCGTGGCACTACGTCAGATTTGACCCTTTGACCCAATTCTGGCTAATGTGTGTGGCCTATTTTAACAAACTCCTCCTAGGGATTTCACCCCATCTAATTGAACCATGGCGTGTGTGTTCTTAAAGCCTTGACTATGAAAAGCTATCACAATTATAAATTTTGATGAAACAGTGTGGGTGTGGCTATTTTGTCAAATTTGACCCTATGAGAAAAAAGTGGTTGCTTATGTTCTGTTTTAACAAACTTCTCCCAGGGACTTCATCTGATTGACTTAAAACTTGCCTGAACCATGCGTGCGAACGTGCGCACATGCGCAAGGGCCCGTTCAACGCCGCTTTCGGCTTTAATTTTTCTTAC
Organism: Nibea coibor; assembly: GCA_023373845.1. NCBI lineage: Eukaryota > Metazoa > Chordata > Actinopteri > Sciaenidae > Nibea > Nibea coibor. The sequence continues at coordinate 122,297 of CM041719.1, read as the reverse complement.
TTTTACTTTACTTTCTTACTTCACTGGGAACTTTAATGTTCCAAAACACAGAATAAAATTGAGTGGCCACTGTCAGGTAATATCCCTGATTAGAAATTCAATCAGGATGAGTGACAAGTATCCAGTCTAAGAGAGTTGAGGATGTTCTGTAGATTCTGACGGAGCATTTGGGTGTCTGTAGATATTACCTACAGTTAGGTGTTTATTTTTATGAAAAATGTATTTGACAAAAAGGCATTCAAAATGCAGGGGTGTAACTGTTGGTAAAGCAAGTCCTGAGCATAAATGAGATGAAACATATGTAGACACTCCTCCTCCTCTAGATCCTCTATCCGCTCTATACAAAACATAATTATCAAGTTTCATTTCATCATCTGAAATACTACTGTGCACCCCAGCACACTGGGTTTATTGTAAGCGATGCATGCTTTTAGGAGGTCAATTTTAGATGGTAGGCTCCTAATATTGAGATGAATTATGTGTAAACCTTTTTCTGTATTCGTAAAATAAGATTATTTATATACACCTATATATACACACACGCATACTGTTGCGCTCATAAATTTACACACCCTGGCAGAATTTATGATTTCTTGGCATTTTTTCACAAAATATGAATGATAACACAAAAACTTTTCTTTCACTCATGTTAGTGCTTGGGTGAAGCCATTTATTATCAAACAACTGCATTTACTCTTTTAAAGCATAATGACAACAAAAACTACAAATGACCCTGATCAAAAGTTTACATACCCTTGAGATTTCGGCCTGATAACATGCACACAAGTTGACACAAATGGGTTTGAATGGCTACTAAAGGTAACCATCCCCAGCTGTGATCTGTCTGCTTGTAATCAGTGTGTGTATAAAGGTTCAGTGAGTTTCTTGGCTCCTGACCAACCCTTGCACTGACATCTCTGGATTCTGAGTCACAGGGAAAGCAAAGAATTGTCAAAAGATCTGCAGCTGTATAAAACAGGAAAGGGATATAAGAAGATATCCAAGGAACTGAGAAGGGCCAATCAGCAGTATTCAAACTCTAATTAAGAAGTGGAAAATGAGAGATTCTGTTGAAAGCAAACCATGATCAGGTCGACCAACAAACATTTCTGCCACAACGGTCAGGAAAATAGTTTGAGATGCGATTTGAAGGCATGGGTCAAAATTGATGGCAAGATGAATGCAGCATGTTATCAAAAAATACTAGAGGAAAACTTGCACTCATCAACCCAGAAGCTACACATGGGACGTACTTGGATATTCCAACATGATAATGAGCCACAACACAAAGCCAAGTTGACCTGTCATTGGCTACAGCAGAATAAAGTGAAGGTTCTAGAGTGGCCATCTCAGTCTCAGTCTCCTGACCTCAATATCATTAAGCCACAATCTCAATTGTGCAGTTCATACAAGATAGCCCGAGAATTTACAGGAACTGGAGGCCTTTTGCCAAGAAGAATGGGCAGCTTTACCATCAGGGAAAATAAAAAGCCTCATCCACAACTACCACAAAAGACTCCAAGCTGTCATTGATGTTAAAGGGGGGAATACACAGAATTAAAAACTGGGGTATGTAAACTTTTGATCAGGGTCATTTGTGTAGTTTCTGTTGTCATTATGATTTAAGAAGAGTAAACGCAGTTGTTTGATAATAAATGGCTTCACCCAAGCACTAGCCATGAGTGAAAGAAAAGTTTTTGTGTTATCATTCATATTCTGTGAAAAAAGGCCAAGAAATTATTAAACAAATTCTGCCAGGGTGTGTAAATTTATGAGCACGACTCTATATGTGTATAAAGGTACCAAGCGATTCATTTATATACATTATAGATATTGATAGAGTGTAGTAAGGGGATGGTGGTGAGGGGGTAATGGTGGTGACTTGGGAGAGGGGAGAGCAATGATCACACAAACAACACAGACTAACGAGTCTCCCAGACAGAGACAAAGTGAGCTTTACCTAGTCTGCTGATTAACAGAAATTGTGAGAATAGTTTAAAAAGAAAAAAAACAATACACGAGCGATGTATCGGCAATCAAGTCGCACACAACAGAGCTCAAAAACAATGTGACTGCTTTGCAAACTCGTCTCAAAGAGGCGGAAAGTCGCATCAGTGACATGGAGTACAACACATTCGGCATGGCTAATGAAAACAAATGTGCTGAGGCATAAAGTGGAACAACTGTGGAGTTGTGTTGATGATCAGGAAAATTGAGGGAAATAAAAACATTAGGCTGATTGTAAAAGAAGGAAAAGATACAGGGACGACTACGTAAAGAAGATACTGAAGGAAGCATTGGGGCTACAGGGGGATGAGTAAGAGATCGAGAGGAGCCAGAGAAGTGGGAGGCCATAGCCACGTAACAACAATCCACAGCGGGTGATACTGGTGAAATTTCTACATTACACGGCCTGCCAGAAAGTTTTGATGGCTGCAAAAAAAGAGAGAGGGATATAATGGGAGGACTGCACACTCTCCATCTATGAAGATATGACCACGGAGCACGCAGATCAGCAGAGGCGGTTCTCCCCAATAATGAGAAGTATCCTCATTGGCACGGACACACTGCTCTAAATCTGTGACATTATCTGCAATCATTGACATGCAATTTTGTATGGTGGTAAGACCTGTTTGCAGTATATCTATTTTAGAGTCAAAATGGGAAAGCATGTCCTTTTTCAATTCTTGAAAGGCCTCCCAAATTGTTTGGTTGGAGACAGCATGGTCCATTGTTCAGAAAGAGTATGTCTTTCAAATTAAAGCAATAGATGATGCCGCTGCTGGATTAACTTTGATTATTTAAATATACTCATCACAGAAATCGTCAACTCCTCCCTCAAGTCTGGCTCAGGCCTCGTTCACTCAAACTGGCTGCTGTCACCTCCATCCTCAAAAAACTCGACTCAACCCTGACATCATGTTGCAATTCCGGCCCATCTCCAATCTCCCCTTTCTGTCCAAAATACTGGAACGTATTGTCACCACACAACTCAAAGCACACCTCTGCACAAATGACCTGTTTGAACCATTTCAATACGGTTTCCGCTCTCAACACAGCACTGAAACAGCCCTCTTGAAAATCACCAAGGACATCCTCCTCTCCGCAGACTCTGGCCACCTCACCATCCTCATCCTCCTGGACATCACTGCAACTTTCGCCACCATCAATCACACCATTCTGCTCTCTTGCCTCGAGTCCTCCCTCGGCATCATTGGCACTGCACTCTCCTGGCTCAAATCATATCTCACTGACTGACAACAATTCATCTACAGTTCAATTCATCAACAACTGCTCCTCCTCCACTGTTCCTCTGTCCCAAGGCGTCCCTCAAGGTTCAGTGCTTGGTCCTCTCCTCTTCATACTTTACCTGCTCCCCCCTGGCCTTGCCGACATCAAATCCTGGATGCAGACCAACTTCCTCAAACTCAACTGTGACAAATCAGACCTGACCTCACCAAAACTGCTGGCAGTTTCCACCTCAACATCGACAACTCCACCCTCTTTCCATCCCCCCTCTGTCGCAACCTTGGAATCATCTTAGACAACAACCTCTCCTTTGAACTTCACATAAACCAAGTCACCAGAACTGCTTTCTTTCATCTCAAGAACATAGCCTGACTCCGCCCATCACTCTCCTTCTCTGCTGCTGAAAACCTCATTCATGCCGTCGTCACTTCCAAAATTGACTATTGCAACAGCATCCTCTATGGCACATCACTCAAAACTTTAAATAAACTACAGTACATCCAAAACTCTGCTGCTCGTCTTCTCACCCACACCCGCGATCACATCACTCCTGTACTCCAGAAACTCCATTGGCTCCCAGTTCCACAGCACATTCAGTTCAAAATCTTCCTCCTCACACACAAAGCCTTCCATAATCAGACCCCTTCCTACCTAACTGACTTGCTCCATCGCCACAACCCATCCCGCAGCCTCCGTTCTTCTGATGCTAACCTCCTTATTCCACCACTCAGGACCAAGTACCAATCCTGGTGCGACAGAGCCTTCTCTGCAGCTGCCCCCTCCCTCTGGAACTATGACTGTTCCGACTTGCCCACCTTCAAATCTCTGACAGAAACACACCTTTTTAAAATTGCTTTTAATGTTTAGCTCAGTCTGTTGTGTTTTTAGCATACTATCTCTATCTTGTTTTCCTGATTTGATGTTCTTTTTTGTAAAGTGTCTTTGAGTATCTTGAAAAGTGCTTTTAAATAAAACTGATTATTGTTGTTATTATTATTATTATTATTATTATTATTATTATCCAATGAGTATAGATCTGGATTCTTTAAAGACATTTCACCAACAGATAAGTGTCAATAAGTGACTCTATGTCACAGTCCATGTCTTCACCTGACAGCACACTGAAGCATCACTGAACACAGTGTGATCTTTCCCTGCAGCACTGCTGGCACCTTCATTATTTACTGAATCTACTCACTCAGACTCTGTGCAAGTGTACAAGTCTGATGTATCTCATCCTGATTTAATTAATTGTTCCCAAGATGTAGATTAGTGGTATTAGCTGCAGCACCCACAGCACTGTGATCTGAAGCAGCATCATCACACGAGATCATGTGCTGCTTCACCGACACGAGTTGTCCTGAGCTGGCATACACCATGTAAGAGCCATCACCGGTATGAACACCGGATAGAGTGATCCGTCTAGAGGAAACTGAGAGTGACTCTCCACGAAAGAGTCCCAGATAAACACATCGCCCTGTATCAGCTGATAAATGTGAAGCTCGTCTGTTAGGAACACAACCGCTGACCTACCAGTGACAGACAACAGAACCTCAAAGAACAAACAATACACAGTAACAGTATAAAGAAAGCTTACCTGCACCTGAGACAGGTGGAGAAAACAGAGACAATCCGAAACACAGAAACAGAAACCAGGAGAGGAGAGGAGAGGAGGAGAGAGGAAAGGAGAGGAGAGGAAAGGAGAGGAGGAGAGAGGAAAGGAGAGGAAAGGAAAGGAGAGGAGGAGAGGAGGAGAGAGGAGGACAGAGGAAGGGAGGGGTAAAACTGTTTATGCTAAGCTAATCGTCTGTCACAGATCAACAAACATATTTTGTGTATTTGCTGTCTGAGCTGAGTGATTCGTGATCAGCTGACTGATCTGAGAGGTTAGTGGTTAGTGAGTTAGTGTGAATCTCCCTGCTTCAAGTGTTTGTACTAAGCTGCTAATAGGATGTGTATAAACTCAGTGACATTATGCAGTGTGTCACATGGACATTGTGAAGTACGGTGGCTCAGAGAGGTCAAATCGGGAAACAGGAACGGTCAGTGGACGTTTTGATTGATGGGTCAGTGTCTCAGTGGGTGGAGCTTACTGGAATGGAAGGGGCTGCTGGGACCTTGCGGCGAGTCGAACACACTGCCTACATCAGTGGAGCTGGAGGCGGCGGATGCGGGGGGCGGAGTCAGAGGTGTGCGTGGGGAGTTGGGGGCAGAGACAGCCCCGCCCTCGGCCTCGCTGTCGGGAATGCGGCTGTAGCTGATCTTCCTGGGCTCGTTCTGCAGTGGTGTTGGGTGTCGCATGGTGCCGGGCCGTGCCGACGTTGGACGGATCCCTGGAGACTTCAGAGGACAGGTGTACCTCTTCACCTGGAGACAGGAGGGGGTGGGGTTAACATAGGTGTGAAACTTAATCACAGAAACAAGCCTACAGAGGTCTGGTCACATGACATTTATTGGACTTCACACAGCTCCCCCCCAATGCTTTAAAACACCTGGAAACTCCTGGATACTCAACATTATGAACAGTGGTGTAAACCTTAAAAACAAAACGTTGTTAAGCTCATCACACAGAGCTCGTTCAGTTATTCTGTGCTAATATTCACAATAACTGTGTGATGCTTCTTTTATTCAACAGTTCAAAAACATTAATCTAACATTAGCATAATGTTAACATCATGCTTAAGTGTCATATGCTGCCATGCCAACACTTACAAATCGAGGTAAGGAGCGAGCGTTTCGAGGTTCAATCTCCAGAGATTTGTTGAACAGATGATCAGCAAAGTCTTTCTCTGACATGTCCTCCATCGGGTTCAGGTTCTCAAAAAACTTCTGCTGAAACACAGGCAACAAAGTCACACCTCTGACTCCACCCACAACCCTGTCAAACAGGAAGTGAACTCATCATCATCAGACTGACCCGGATGTCGTTCTCCACCCTCAGACAGTACGGCTGGTTCTGGTACTGTTGGATCTCTCCTGTGATTTCTGCCACCTTCCTTCTCTTACTGAAGTTTATCAGATCTTTACCATGACGACGCAGGAAGTCCGGATTCCCCTCCTCTGTTTTCAGGATGTTAGTCAGGTAGATTCCTGACAAACAGACAGAAAGACAGTTAAGGGACAGACAGTTTACTTACAGACAGACAGACAGACAGACGGAGCGTACCAAAGAAGGGGACACAGGGGGGGTTGATGGAGCGAAGTTTAGCTAAATACTTCTTGTAGTGATCTTCGCTCAGGTCGTGAGCTTCCTCCAGGATTTTTCTCTGACGACTTGGAATTTGCTGGAAACAGAAAAGAACAACAAGGTGAGTGAGTCAATCATGGCTGACAGGTGAGTGAGTCAAACAGGTGAGTCAGTTGTAGGTGGTGTTACCTCGAAGGTGTGGTCCAGTCTGTAGACGGGTGACGAGTTCATGGCACTGACGACCTCCAGAACTCCGTTGAAGTTGTTGAGTTCCTGAAACACCTGAAGGATCTCAATGATTCGTGACACGACAGCAACTCGTTCCTCCAAGTTCTCTGTTTCTACAATACACCTGCAGTGAGCGCGCGCACACACACACACACACACACACACACCACTGTGAGTACCTGCTCCAACATCTCATTGGTTGGTTTAAATTTGAGCTAACCAATCATCAATCAGAGTTGTGTACACAAGCGTAAGCCCGTCTTGCTGACACTGGTCTCATTGTCCAGGTCCCACAGGATTCAGGACTCATTCAGGTAACCCAACTTGCTAACACAGCAGGTGACGTCTCTGTGACGTAACAGTGAGTATATCTTACTTCTCGAACCACAGGGTGAGGTTAGTGGTGTGTCGTATCATCCTCAGCAGGTTCGGGGAGTGAATCTCTTTGTCTTCTTTGGTCCAGACACTGCCGACCAGCTCTGACGGCTGCACCGCCCTGCAGGAGTCACACAGGTGAGACAGGTGAGAAGTGACAGGTGTTAGGGTTAGATAGGGGATGAAGGTGTGAGCACTGTTACCTGTAGAAGTCGGACTCGAGCAGGGTGAGCTGGCGTCCAATCTCGATGGGGTGCAGCGTCATCAGGTCAAACAGCTCCGTGTTTCCTGGTTTACAGATGTGCCACTCGATTGGAGGAGGAGAGTTTTGGAAGGTGATGCTGTGACTGGGCACGCTCTGTTTTTTCCTCTGGATGATCTTAGTGATAGACTCCACCCACTTTCTCATTGCCTTACCTGCCACACATGACATCACCATCATCAGACAGACAATCAGACAGACAGATAGACAGACAGACAGACAGACAGACAGACGGGTACCTCTGACGGAGGCGATAAACTCCTCCAGTTGTCTCAGCAGGTGAGAATCTCTCTCGAAGTCATAGTAATGATGCTCCACCCAGTGACGACACACATTCAGCACTCTACAGGAAGAAGAGGAGGAGGAGGAGAGGGAGGAGGAGGAGAGGAGAAAGACAACGAGGAGGAAGATGATGGGGAGGAGGGGGATGAGGAAGAGGACAAGGAGAAGGAGGGGGAGCAGGAAGAGGAGGATGGGGAGGAGGGGACGTTATGATGAACTTCATCACCTGTTGAAAATGTTTGGATATATGACCCCCCTCATACAGACTATACAGAATCTCTGCAGGTCATGTGATGCATCAGAGTCCAGAGCCTGGTCTTGGTTCAGTCAACAGAGGAAAGCAGTCTGTACCTGAGTTGGACTGGCTGGACAAACTCTTTGCGAAATCGTTTGAGTTCAGCACTGAGTGGCTGCTCTCCACCCTCCATCTGATCCGCCTCGCTCAGTCTTGGCTCCGGGATCTCAAACCTGAAAGACATCACATAGCCGAGTTCAGGACTCAGAGCTGCTGACACTGTCTTTTCCATGTCAACGGGGAGGTATACAATTATGTCATGAATGATGGTCCTCCCCTTACCCTAACCCTTTAACCAGTCGATGCATTTTAAAGATATTCTAATAATATATTCAGTCCAACGTCAAACAGTTAATTCATTTCAGCAACAGTTAATTCAGTCCAATGTCAAACAGGTGAAAACAGATGGAGGTGGTTTAAACACTAACACAAAGGTGTGAAACATTCTGTTTGGTCCCTGTCATGTCCAGTGTTTGAGCTCACCTCTCCATGAGTAGGTCCAGCAGCTCCTGAGGTTTACAGAAGGACCTGTAGGTGGTCAGAAATGTTCGGACAAAGTTCGGATCTGAAAGGGGAAACAGAGACCATCAACAACAGACAGGTCGTAGACTGATGCTCAATAACAAACAGTCTCTCTCTCTCTCTCTCTCTCTCTCTCACAAGTTTTTAGGTCACTAATTATTGATTTATATTATTGATTGTCGATTCTATCATTGATGGTGTGGTAGATGACCTATCATCACTTCTCACCTGAGTGACATCACACCTTACCTGCATACATGTGAAAGGTAAGCCTCTCGATCAGCTTCAGTACCGTCCCCGCTTTGATGATGGGGATCCCAGACTTGGACTGGACGTTCTCCTCAAACACGACATTCTCCTCAGAGTCTGGCTCAGCGAACCGGTACACCTCGGCCCCTGGCAGCCTCATCTGCTCCTCCTTCTCCTCCTGCAGCATGGCCGAGTCCAGCATGCGCTCCAGAGTGCTGCGGTACTGGAGCGAGATCAGCGCCGCCATCCAGCCATTCTTCTCCTCGGCAGACTTGGCTGCAAACACCACGCTGTTCCCGTCCTTCAGGATGATCTCGAAGGCGTGCCGGTATTCACCCTCCTTGTCATCCTTGTCGTTGATCTGGACTTTGCGCATGAAGAACTTTTCTTTCAGCCGGTACTCTGCGGTGGAGCCGGCCCCGGGCAGCCGCGGCGGTCCGTGGTTTGACTTGCAGCAGATCATCAGGCCGTCAAACAGGAAGATGTGGCGCTCGTGTTTGGCACCCACGCGGGTTAGCGTGCCCTCCATGATAAACTCGTTGCAGCACTGGCCAATATCTTTCCCCTCCCAACCATCGATGTTCTTCTGGATCTCATTCATCTTCTTGATGGCCAGGTGCTTCCCCTTCATCTGATGGCTGTAGAAACGACACGCGGACTCGCTGCACACCACAGAAGAAGAGAACAGAGCAAATGAGAAGAGCAGACTTCACTGTTAATCGATCTGGAGGTGTTAGTCTAACACTCAATCATCCCCAAAAACTTGTCTTTAAATATTTACAGTTAAAAAACTACAATCAGATGATGTTTGTACAACGTTATTGAAACATTTCAGCACCGGAGTTCAGAATCAAAAGATGGTAAATGGAAGACTTAAATGATGTCAACAATTTTCAATTCATTTTATTCATTTAGCAAAAATTAAAACAGACCAGGACCAGGTCCAAGCAGAGTCCTGTCAGTTCATCCTGTCTGTTCATGTTTGTCAGCATATTAACTTCTGTGCGTATAGTATGTAAAGAAGCATTTAGATGTCAGGCTGACCAATGAAATGTCAAAGTGTAAAGACACTTGAACTCATGTCCTATGGCGACGTGAAAACACAAATGTTGCGTCGCTGAGTTCGAAAATATCAAAGTTTCAATCTTGGTGTCGTACTTATGTTATGTATGTTATATAAAGTGTTTCGTCAGAGGACTGGGTGAGCAGCAGCTCACCCACAGACAGCTGCTGAGTGTCGGGGAGCTCTGGAGGAGAGACCCAGAGTCCACCCGCATTCTGGTCTGATCCAGACACATCTCCACCAGCCTATGACCTGACCTCCACCAGCCGTCAGTTACAATATAGCGCTGCTCCAACAAACTCCATTCAGAAAACAAACATCTGAGGAAGAAGCTGAGGTCAACTGACGGCGTGCAGAGAAGATCGCGGGTGGAGGTTACTGAATCACTGACACAAGGAAACTCAAGTCGGCATTTGGTGGGAACACACCATGAAGGAGCGGTTTTAAACACATGAGCAGATTTATGTTTGACATCATACAACGACGAAACAATGACATCATCGATCAGGAAGTGTTAGGTCTGTCAATCAAACTACAGAGTTAGTTAATTAAGAATAAGGATACTATGCAAACAAAGCAGTAGTAGAAACTACTTCTTGTTTACTGTTTATAATTTCCTTCATCTCATCATTGGGTTGGTTTTCTACAAGTTTCACGTGACTGAAGAGTCAGATCTGATTGGACGACGTGGTTGGTGTCTGTACAAACCAGCGAAGCCACCGTGACGGCCAGCGTGCTCCAACAGGCAGTGAGATGACAGCAGGAAGGCCTCAGACCTCAGCTCAGACAAACAACTGACTGTTTCACAAAGACATCGACATCATCATCATCATCATCACTGTGACATCATCGTCCACATTCCTGCTGCAGAATGTGCTGATCTTTATCTGTCCAGACTGCACATGAATGCCACACAGCCAGATTGACTTCCTGTTAGCCATGCTATCAGCTTTGAGATTATGATGGCCTTTTCATGCATTTATTTCTGATAGAGACAGCTGAAGAGTGACAGGAATGTGGGGAGAGAAAATGACATATGGGAAAGAGCCACAGGTCAGATTCAAACCCTGCAAGGACTGAGCCTTCGCACATGGGGCAACTGCAACTGAGCTAAATACCGCCATGCTAGCAGCTTTGAGAGACAATGTGCTAACATGTTCACCATCTTAGCTTGGAATGTTAGCACGCTAACGTGAGCTTTTCAGCCATAGACACTATTAGCAACAGACAGACTGACGGAGCGTTCCTGAAGGCAACAGCTCCTAACTAATCACTTTAAACATAAACCCCTGAGGAATGCAACACTGTTTCACAACAACTGCCTCCAACTACTTCCAACTAACCCCAACAGCCTTAAATGACATCCAACAGCCTCCAACTAACCCAACAGCCTCCAACTAACCCAGACAACCTCCAACTACCTCCAACAGCTTTCAGTGATACCCAATAGCCTCTAACTATCTCCAACTTGCTCCAGTTACCTTCAACAGGCTCCATCTACATCCAACAGTTGCCAACAGCATGTGACAGCCGCCAACCTGCAACATGGTCCAAGTACGTCTAACACGCTCCAATAAGCTCCAATAGTCTCCATCAACCTCCAACAGCCTTCAACTACACTCAACAGCTCCAACTACCTCCAACATGCTCCAACTACATCCAACAGCATCCAGTTATCTCCAAATGCATCAAACAGACTACAACTACCTCTAAATACCTCCAACAAACTCACACAAGCTACAACTCCCTCCAGCAGCCTCCAACTACATCCAACAACCTCCAAATATCTCTAACAACCTCCAACTTTATACAATAGCCTCCAACTACAACCAACAGACTTCAACCTGCAACAACCTAGAACATGTTCCAATTACCTCAAACAGCCTCCAAATACACTCAACCTCCAACTGCCTCTAACACACGGCAATGATCTCCAAGAGTCTTCCACCAACTCCAACTACCTCCAACAATCTCCAATAAGCTCCAGCAGCCTACAACTACGTCCAACACCCTTCAACTACTCTCCAACTCCTCTAACTGCATCCAACAGCCTCCAACCTGTAACAATCTCCAACAGCCTCTGATTACCACCAACTACCTCAAACAACTTACAACAGCCCCCAAATATATCCAACAGCCTCCAACACTCCAACTATATCCAAAAACTTCCAACTGACTCAAACAACACCCATCAGCTATCATCATCCAACAGTATCCGACAACCTCCAACTACATCCAAAAACCTCCAACAGCCTTGAACATGCTCCAATCAGGGCCCTACTGCCTCCAACAACCTTCAACTTACTTCATATCAACTCTCACTTCATCCAACACTCTCAAACTACCTCCAATCAGAGTCCAATTACCTCCATACCCTCTATCAATCTCCAACTACCTTTGTATCCTCCATTGTCTTACATCTACATATTAACACAAAGACAGCCTCCAACACAAAGAAGAAAATTAAGTCACCTACGTCCTCATATCCACCTGCCAATCGTCCAACCGTCTATCCCCTACTTCTTCTTCTTCTTCTTCTTTGTCTTCAGGTGATCATTCAAACATTTATTGAAGCAGCAGTAGAAACTTTCCTTTGTGTTCTTTTCTTTCTAACAAACAGAGAACAATAAGCAGCACAGCAGCACCGCCCAGATCCTGACGACACTTCCCTCCAACAACACCACACACAGGAACACACGCACACACACACACACACACACACACCTCCTGTACGACCTCCGACCCCTCCTCCTCCTGTTCTGGTCTATTTATGTCTAGAGGGAAACGGGAGGAGGATGGGAGGAGACCAACACAGTGTGTGTGTGTACAGTGTGTGCATGTGTGCTTTTCTCTACATTTCTCGGTCACATGACCTCACAAAGGTCGGCCTTCCTCAGTGATGACTGAAGCTCCTTAAAGACCACGAGGAGTCCTTGAACAAGCACAAACATTAGCCTAGCCTAGCATAAAGACTTGAAGCAGATGAAAACAGCTACATAGCCTACAGTTAGCTTTGCCTGTGTAGATGTGTGTTGTGTACAGGTGTGTGAAAGTGTGTGTAAAGTGGTTACAGGAGAGTGTAAGCTGGTTACAAGTGTGTGTACAGGTGGTTACAAGTGTGTGTACAGGTGTGCGTACAGATATGTGAACAGGTGGTTACAGGTGGGACATACCTGAGCCTCCTTTTAGCCAGGCTCCTGGAGCAGATCCTCTCCATGCTGCTCTGCAGGTTGAGCAGAGCAGTGATGGCCTGCTTCAGACACTCTTTATCCTCCTCATCCTCACTCTTCTCCTCCAGTTGCTAAGGAGACAACAAAACAAATACACCTGAGAGGACATCATCAGCGGGGCAGGTGAAGCACCAAACACCACCAAATAGAGATCAGCTGGACTGATGTTAAATGACCAGTACCAGAACCAGCAGCTGAACTTTTTAACTGTCAGGACAGAAGTGAGAAGACTTAGCCTAGAAGATCTTGTCTACAGAGGCTACAGGAAGTGGGCAAGGTCTGAATCGGAACCAGAACCAGCAGCAGCAAAACCTGTTCGTTCAGAGTCACAGAACCAAACCAGATCAGGATAAACCACCCCCGTGTAACCCCCTTTAGCCCTGCAGTAATCTGCAGATCATGACTGGAGGTATTTCAGAGATTTAAATCCACTAGGCCACAGCTCAGAGTCCCAGACCAGGACCAGGACTGGATCTATTGTGGTCTGAGTGGGAACCAGCAGATGATACCAGTCTGAATTCAGCTTCTTTAGACCAGCATAGATCCAAAGATCTGTCAGTCAAACTGACAGAGACAGCATCAGCCAATCAGCTGGGCTAAATTCTGGTTGTGGGCAGGGCTACACTGGACATTGAAACGACTGACTGCATTGGCGAGGGAGTACTGGCCACATATGTGTAGTACAGGTGTCCAGGTGCAGTACAGGTTTGATTTATTGCAGTCTCACCTTGAGGATCTCAAATAGGTGCAGACAGTGGTAAACAGGAGTGAGCAGCAGTCTGGGCAGAACGTACTGAACAGCTTCTTTGAACCCTTCACAGATGGACTGAAGAAAGACAAAGAGAGAGAGAGAGAGCCAGAGACAGACAGACAGAGACAGCACCTTTACTGAGCATGGTAACAGTGAACTTTCCTGTTGGAGGTGGAGCCTGAAGGTCTGTGATGTCAGAGCTCAAGAGGGGTGGGGCTTACCTGGAGGTGGAAGGCGGCTCCTGGTTTGGATACCTGACTCAGGAAGTGTTCGTGGAAACCAGAGCGCAGGATGTCCTGAGTGTACGTCTCATAGGGGTCAAAGGCCAGCTCCTGAACCGCAGACAGGTCAGAGTCACACATAGGTACAGAGTCACAGACGGGTACAGACAGGTACAGAGTCACAGACAGGTACAGAGTCACAGACAGGTACAGAGTCACAGACGGGTACAGACAGGTACAGAGTCACAGACAGGTACAGAGAGGTACAGAGTCACAGACGGGTACAGACAGGTACAGAGTCACAGACAGGTACAGAGTCACAGACAGGTACAGACAGGTACAGAGTCACAGACAGGTACAGAGTCACAGACGGGTACAGACAGGTACAGAGTCACAGACAGGTACAGAGTCACAGACGGGTACAGACAGGTACAGAGTCACAGATGGGTACAGACGGGTACAGAGTCACAGACAGGTACAAACAGGTACAGAGTCACAGATGGGTACAGACGGGTACAGAGTCACAGACAGGTACAGAGTCACAGACAGGTACAGAGTCACAGACAAGTACAAACAGGTACAGAGTCACAGGCGGGTACAGACGGGTACAGAGTCACAGACAGGTACAAACAGGTACAGAGTCACAGACAGGTACAGATGGGAACAAACAGGTACAGAGTCATAGACGGGTACAGACACGTATAGAGTCACAGACAGGTATAGAGTCACAGACAGGTACAGACAGGTACAGAGTCACAGACAGGTACAAACAGGTACAGAGTCACAGACGGGTACAGACCTCAGCCAGGTCCTCGAAGCAGCTTCCCACCAGAGGATGAGGACTTCCTTCATCAGTCATCTCCACCGTGTCCTCGATCAGACCCAACAGCTTCACCGTCACCTCATGGATATCAACGATCCGACTGAAGATACTGTCCACGTCCTGACAGACAGGTACAGGCAGACATACGGTCAGTAGGCTGAACACACAGACAGATGAGCTGATGGACAGGTGAGTACATACGTGCTGGGAGAACAGCATGGGGCTGGAGGTGAAGGGCTCTCTGAACACCTTGATCAGTAGGTTGAGCTGCCTCAGGTACTGACGGCCGTCAGACATGAAAGTCCTCACCAGCTCGTAGTAACTCTGCTCCTCATTGGCTGACGGCTCCTCGTCAATCAGAGGGAAGCCACTGATGTCCTCTTCGTCCTGGTGGAACATGTCCATCAGAACCTGAGAAGTGAGACAGACACACTTAAAATATGTTAATTATCATCAGGTTGAACACGATCAACTGGAAATGGTTATTATGTGCGGACCCTCATGGACAACCTCATGGTTCAAGTTCAATACAAACTAAGAATGCTTTCCAAAATATGAATAACTAACCACAATGTGTTTTATTATTCTTAGAAAATGTTGCTTATAGTAGACTAATGATGCACATTAACATCAAGGATTTGAGCTACGGCGTTGGCTTTTGAGATATTGAGCATTTAGCCCTCCTAACCTGTAGCTCCTCTATCAGCACACATTCACCTGCTCGCTTGTCTCCACCGCTCGCTGTATTCCCAAAAGGAATATGCTACTCTTATAACATGGTGATAATTGGGCCATTTTGGAGCATGTGATGCCTTATGCGCAGTGTGTCAAGTGCATTATGGTAGCGACGGACTGGATGCACCCTTGCTCTAAACTCTGGCACATCATTGACTACATCATTGTACACTGTGACGTGCATAACACAAAAGCAATGACTAATGCAGATGACTGTTGGACTGACCACTGCCTCATTTGTTCCATCATGTCTATAAACTTAATGTTGAAAAGAAGGATCCAGAAAAGACAGAAAAGACCAGAGCTTAACCTTGAGCAGCTGGGTGACCCCACCTACCAAGAACAGCTCGAGGTGGCTCTCAAACCTGCCTAAGCAGGATCCAAATGATACTGAAAAACACTGGGGCAGGCTTTCTATTACTATAATGAACTCCAGCAAAATCATCCTTTGTCACAAAAAGTGGAAAAATCAAAACTGGTATGATGAAAATGATACCAAAATTCAACAGCTCCTGGACATCAAGCGGCAAACTATCACTTATCACCTGGCAAAATAAAAATCAAGTGTAAGGTTAAAAGAACAGATCACACCAAAGTGAAGGCAGCTGAATGTTAGTAAACTGAAGAATCAGTGGTGAACAAAGAAGGCTCTGGAGATACAGCCGTTTGCTGACTCTGGAGATACCAGAGGATTCTTTGATTCCACAAGAGCAGTATATGCCCCCAGCTACCATCGCCTAACCCCCTTCACTCTAAAGATGAGCTCACAATGCTGAAAGATAACGAAGCAATAACAAACAAGTGGGAAAGCATTAAGACACCACTCCTGAGCTGGGCGCCCTTGAAGAATTCCCTCAACAACATATAAGTGAGAACATGGGAGAACCACTGAGCCTAGAAGAGATGCAGGATACTATTAAGAAGATGACAACAAGGCTGCTGGTCCTGATGGCATCCCAGCAGAGGTCCTGAAGGAAGGCGGACCAAATCTCCTTAAAGACATCCATTCCCTGGGAACAAGAGAAAATACCAGCACAATTTAGGGATGCCCTAGCTGTCTCCATCTTCAAGAAGGGAGAAAGTGCTTTCTCTGTAACTCAGGTTTTGGCCAACAGACCTATCCAGCCTGTCAGATGCATTCTTCTCGAGGCATCACAGACATGATTTTTATGATTTTCTTTGACAAAGCCTTGGACTCAGTGAATCATCAGGTTCTGGCTGGTTCTGGCAAAGAGTGGCTGCTGCGTGAGAATATGTCAGCTACAGTACTCAGTGGATATGAAACAGAACCTTTGACACAGAAGTCAAACAGGGATGTGTCATTGCTCCAACACTGTTCTCTATCTTCACTGCTGCTATCCCCCATCTCATGGTTAAACATCTGCCCCAGGGAGTCAAAATTATGTGCAGAACTGATGGGCAACTTTTTAGCAACTGATTCAGAGCTAAAGGTTGAATCACCACCATATCATGGAGCTGCAAAACAAGTCCTCTAGTCCTCCCAGTTTGTTGAAGGAACGTTCCCCAGGAGGGCAAAAAAGAGGTATAGGGATAACATTTAAACATCAAAAGGTTCCACATAGACCTTGGAGGACATTGCAAAAAGTATGACAACATCACGAGAATCATTGTCTGTGAAGGTGCTGCACTGTAGGATGATGACCTCGACCACACTGTAGAGCACAAGCACAAGCTCAGAAAGGAGAGAGCATCCACCAAACAGGCCCAACTCAAACCTGCCAACACTTTCAGCTGCCCACAAGAATAAATCAAGTCCAGGATCAACCTCTACGGCCACCTGAAGACCTGGGACCAGGAAGGAGGACAGTCATACCCGACTATGAGTGACCACTGATCATGTTAGTGTGTGTGTGTTAGCGTGTATGTTAGCATGTTTGCACCTTGTCAGCACACATGGCCACAGTGATGTCCTGCTGAGAGATCTCGTAGTGTCGGATGTTCCTGACATAGTTTCCCGCCAGTTTGAGGATGTCAGCAGAGATGTACTCCAACACAGCCACCATGTAGACTGACACCTGGTGGTCGATCTTATAACCCAACACTTCCTGACAACACAAAGCATCATGGGAAACTCAGTGAGTGATGATTAGGCAGACAAAGATAGGAGAGAGAGGGCTGGGTAGGTGTACCTTGAGCAGTGGGTGGATTTTGTCGACAGGTAGAGCCAGTGGGTTCCTCCTCTTCCTCTTCTCGATGGCGGCCTGAGCATCACTGATCGCCCATTTATCGATCGGGTGAGGAAAACTCTTCTGGACTCGCTCCTAAAATGGAGAGGACGGGACCCAGACTTAACAGCTGCACCTGTGTGGAGTACACATCTGCACCTGTGTGGACTAAAGATCTGGAATAAACATCTGGACCAAACTTTTGGCAGAGATGTTTCTGATTGGATGTGTCGTTGACCACACTGCAGGTCACACCTGTGCTCTGCTCTGATTGGACAGTCACTGACCAAACAGACACAAACTAACAAAAGCAATGTTTCTATTGAAGCCAATCAGCTGCTCACTGGACATCACACAGGTAAATATACGTCTGAATGTGTTACCTCGACGTCCTGCACGGTTCGGGGTTGAGCCTGACATAGCATGCTGAGCAGCAGCAGGATCAGCTCCTCGATGTACTGCAGCGCCTCCTGCTGGGACACCAGGTTAGGATGCACCTGATTCAGTACCTGCAACACATAGAAAGATACATCAACGTTAGTTCAATATAAACTAAGAATGCTTTCCAAAATATTATTAATTGTTTATTTTTATCAGTCAACACAGTCTAATGTTTGGTGTGTGTTGCCTTCAAACAGCATCAGTTCTTCTTGGTACACAGCTGGCAGGTTGTTCCAAAATGTTAAACTAACCACAGATCTTCTGTGGATGTAGGCTTCCTCAGATCCTTCTGTCTCTTAAGTGTAATCCCAGACAGGCTCCATGATGTTGAGATTAGGCCTGTGAGGATCATACTACATACATACCGGTCCGTTGTGGTGAAGAGGGAGCTTAGCCGAAAGGCGAAGCTCTCGATTTACCAGTCAATCTACGTTCCTACCCTCACCTATGGTCACGAGCTTTGGGTAGTGACCGAAAGAATGAGATCGCGGATACAAGCGGCTGAAATGAGCTTCCTTCGCGGAGTGGCTGGGCTCTCGCTTAGAGATAGGGTGAGAAGCTCAGCCATCCACGGGGAGCTCGGAGTAGAACTGCTGCTCCTCCGCATCAAGAGGAGCCAGTTGAGGTGGCTCTGGCATCTAGTGAGGATGCCTCCTGGACGCCTCCCTGGTGAGGCGGGCACGTCCCTCTGGGAGGCGGCCCCAGGGAAGACCAAGGACACGCTGGAGGGACTATGTCTCTCGGCTGGCCTGGGAACGCCTTGGGGTCCCCCTGGGAAAGCTGGGCGAAGTGGCTGGGGAGAAGGAAGTCTTGGTCTCCCTGCTGAAGCTGCTGCCCCCGCGACCCGTCCTCGGATAAAGCGGAAAAAGACGGACGGACGGAAGGATCATACTATCACTTCCAGGACTTAATGATGTTGTTGATGTTTTGAATCGATCCTGGCTGAATGTTTGGGGTCGTGGTCCTGCTGCAGAATAAATTTGGGGACAATTATATGCCTCCCTGATGGTTACTACATGATAGATAAATATCTGCCTGTATTTCTCAGCATTGAGGACATTAATCCTGACCAAATCTACAACTCTATTTGCAGAAATGCAGTATTAAACTTGCAGGAACCTCCACCATGCTTCACTGTTGCCTGCAGACACTCATTATTGTAGCGCTCTGCAGCCCTTCAATGAACAAACGTCTTCTGCTACAGCCAAATATTTAAAATTTTGACTCATTGTTTTTAAAAGCACCTACTGCCATTTTCTGCACCCCACTTTCTGCATAGTTCAGTCTCTTGTCCTTGTTTCCATATCAGACGTTTGCTATTTTGGCTGAACCTCTTCCACGCAGACCAATTCTAGCCAGACTTTTCTGGACAGTAGATGTAGTACGTGGTTTCACTGGTTTCTGTCAGTTCTGAGCTGATGGCTCTGCTGGATGTGGATGGAGGAACCACTATGATACTGAACGCTGCCCGGTCCTTCGTGCTTCTTCAAAAGAAGCTTTGGAATCTTTGTCTGGAAAGGCCTTGCTGATACAACAGAACTACCTTGTGTCTTGTTGCTGTGCTCAGTCTTGCCATGACGTATGACCTGTGACATCAAACTGTCACCACAGCCTCACCTTGACAGTTTGAATCTGTTTCAATTAATGTCCCTGTTTTACCCTTCACATGAAACTGATGATCATTAACACCTGTTAGGCATAACTGGTTGATCACACACCTGACTGACTATAATCCTACAAACCCTCTGACTCTGTTCAAGTGTACCTGTAACAACTGATGCTGTTTGATGGTAAAGGGTGGTCTCTCTCTCTCACACACACAGACGTATACATATATATCTATAAACATAATTTATACACACATACACGTGTGTGTGTATATACACACACTTACATGTATGTGTGTGTATGTGTGTACCTTTTCCAGTGAAGGCACCAGCAGGCCTCTCCATTTCGGTGCGTTCTCCTCGTTGAAGAAGTCGTACTGCAGCTGGGCCGCCTGCATGGCTGCTGCTGCTGCCGTCTGAGCGCCGCAGCGGGACCGACACGCACGGTTCGCCGGTTTACATGAACGCTGAGGGCCGGAGCCTGAGTCCAGCAGGGAGGGTGAACCCGTGAGCCTCAGAACATCCAGCGGGGGCAGGCCGATCCTCCAGAACAGATGCTGTCACTGCGACCATCCTCGGCCGCCCTGCGGAGAGCTAGCTGCGGCCAGATGTTACACAGATAACGGTTAGCTCTGCAGCGAGCAGCTAACTGATGGGTGTAGTTGTGTTTACCGAGATGATAGCATGGTGACCGTTAACCGTTCCAGACAACAGTAACGGGACAGCGTGACAGACACACCGTGAGCTAGCGCTGCTGAGCTGGCTGATGTTAGCCTGTTAGCATGTAGCCTGTGTGGCTAACGTTAGCAGCCCGGGGATGGATCCATTAGCTGGTTTCATGAGGTGACAGGTGACCAGCTGCTAGTTATCGGCAGCCTGTGTGTGTGTGTGTGCGGACAGACTGTGGCGGTTACTTGGGTTAATGGTGTGAATCAGCGGGCTGCTCGGTGCTCTCTGCTCTGCTCCACAGCTAACATTCTAACCCAACACACCGACTCTCCGGCGGGGCGGCTCCGTTACTTTAACCCAAGACCCTCCCACTGTGGGTCCGTACCTCCGGCTCTGTCCCCCGGACTGTTTCAGTCACCAGCTCCAGCCCGGGCCTCCCTGCAGGCGGACAGACACTGATCAAACGGCCGTCGGTGGTTGTGAGTCCGGTGTGCGGTACCGTAGTCTGTGGAGCACCTGAGCATGCGCGCGAGGCGGATTCTGACGTAGATAGGCAGGGCCGAGAATGCGCGCTTCATCGAGACAGCAGGTCAGAGTGACGTAGGTTGTCACCTGGCGTCGATGTGTGGTACTACAACTAATACACAACACCTGAAGTACAACTAATACACAACAACTAATACACAACACCTGAAGTACAACTAATACACAACAACTAATACACAACACCTGAAGTACAACTAATACACAACAACTAATACACAACACCTGAAGTACAACTAATACACAACAACTAATACACAACAACTGAAGTACAACTAATACACAACAACTGAAGTACAACTAATACACAACAACTAATACACAACACCTGAAGTACAACTAATACACAACAACTAATACACAACACCTGAAGTACAACTAATACACAACACCTGAAGTACAACTAATACACAACAACTAATACACAACAACTAATACACAACACCTGAAGTACAACTAATACACAACAACTAATACACAACAACTAATACACAACAACTGAAGTACAACTAATACACAACAACTAATACACAACAACTGAAGTACAACTAATACACAACAACTAATACACAACAACTGAAGTACAACTAATACACAACAACTGAAGTACAACTAATACACAACAACTAATACACAACACCTGAAGTACAACTAATACACAACAACTAATACACAACAACTGAAGTACAACTAATACACAACAACTAATACACAACACCTGAAGTACAACTAATACACAACAACTAATACACAACAACTGAAGTACAACTAATACACAACAACTAATACACAACACCTGAAGTACAACTAATACACAACAACTAATACACAACAACTGAAGTACAACTAATACACAACAACTGAAGTACAACTAATACACAACAACTAATACACAACACCTGAAGTACAACTAATACACAACAACTAATACACAACACCTGAAGTACAACTAATACACAACACCTGAAGTACAACTAATACACAACACCTGAAGTACAACTAATACACAACAACTAATACACAACAACTAATACACAACACCTGAAGTACAACTAATACACAACAACTAATACACAACAACTAATACACAACAACTGAAGTACAACTAATACACAACAACTAATACACAACAACTGAAGTACAACTAATACACAACAACTAATACACAACACCTGAAGTACAACTAATACACAACAACTAATACAAAACAACTGAAGTACAACTAATACACAACACCTGAAGTACAACTGAAACACAACAACTAATACACAACAACTAATACACAACAACTAAACTACAACTGAAACACAACAACTAATACACAACAACTAATACACAACAACTGAAGTACAACTAATACACAACAACTGAAGTACAACTAATACACAACAACTAATACACAACACCTGAAGTACAACTAATACACAACAACTAATACACAACACCTGAAGTACAACTAATACACAACAACTAATACACAACAACTGAAGTACAACTAATACACAACAACTGAAGTACAACTAATACACAACAACTAATACACAACACCTGAAGTACAACTAATACACAACAACTAATACACAACAACTGAAGTACAACTAATACACAACAACTAATACACAACACCTGAAGTACAACTAATACACAACAACTAATACACAACAACTGAAGTACAACTAATACACAACAACTAATACACAACACCTGAAGTACAACTAATACACAACAACTAATACACAACAACTGAAGTACAACTAATACACAACAACTGAAGTACAACTAATACACAACAACTAATACACAACACCTGAAGTACAACTAATACACAACAACTAATACACAACACCTGAAGTACAACTAATACACAACAACTAATACACAACACCTGAAGTACAACTAATACACAACACCTGAAGTACAACTAATACACAACACCTGAAGTACAACTAATACACAACAACTAATACACAACAACTAATACACAACACCTGAAGTACAACTAATACACAACAACTAATACACAACAACTAATACACAACAACTGAAGTACAACTAATACACAACAACTAATACACAACAACTGAAGTACAACTAATACACAACAACTAATACACAACACCTGAAGTACAACTAATACACAACAACTAATACAAAACAACTGAAGTACAACTAATACACAACACCTGAAGTACAACTGAAACACAACAACTAATACACAACAACTAATACACAACAACTAAACTACAACTGAAACACAACAACTAATACACAACAACTAATACACAACAACTAAACTACAACTGAAACACAACAATAAAAACACAACAACTGAAAGACAACTAAACTACAACTGAAACACAACTAACCTACCCTACCATTTTCTTGATTTGTTGAGTTCTTTCATAAAATGTCAACACCTCTGCTGTTCAGCTTGTTCATCCAGTTCATTTCTGCTATAGATGTAAAGTGTCATTCAGTGGGACATGAAAAGTGTCATGTTTTGTTGAGAGGGAGATGGTGGGATGAGGGTCAGGTCGCCACCTCAGAGTTCATTTGTAGATGAGAAGAAGGGAAGAGAAAGGTGGAAGTTTCTGGATGAGGGATCTGAACAAATGCATGGAAGCACATCACGAAACTTAGATCGAAGAAACACTTTACCTGCTTTCAGCACAACCTGCTGCCCATCCTCTCCAGAACACTTGGACATGCAGACTGGAGGCACACTAATCATGCGAGTGTTAGACCACTGAGATTTATTAGGCACTGAACTGTGGATATTTCACATCGGGCTACAGATACTAACCTTTTTACCGCTGGAGGGCAAACTCATGATCTATCCTACTCTTCCTGGCTCATATTTTGTTTCCTTTATTGAAGTCTCAACAAAGGTAATAAAGGTGAAGAGTACCCATCATGAAGATGTTGACTATATATATGTGTACTGAGTGTATGCTGCTGTAACACCCTGCTTCTGCGTTTCCTGTCTGCTCAACACCACATTCAGTTATTGAGCAGCTGAAGTGTCTCTAACTGTAGTTTCCACAAAATCACGCGGACTGTAATTCACACTTCTGCAGCATGGCGAGGCGTCGATCCAAACTCACAGCTGCTGTCATGTGACCAATTATGTGAAAAGAAAAGTGTCAAGCTGCTGAGTCCCATCATCATCATCATCCCACATCCATGATTTGATGTTTAATTCAAGGGAAACAATCAAACAATAAAGCAAACATTTCCATCTTCACAAACACATTTTTATCATTAATACTTCACTAAAATCAAACAAACATGAACATATCTGCAAAGAAAAGAGTCAGTGTGAAGAGGTTTAGATCGTTTATTTACAGCTGAACACCAAAAGACTGAAGAGACAATGAGCATTCAGCAGGGGGCAGCACAGGGCTTCAGAAGGAACAGGAAGGGTACGATGGATTTTAGAAGGTACCAGCAGATTTTAGCAGGTTTTAAAGGGTATTAGCAGGTTTTAGAGGGTTTCAGCAGGTTTTAGAGGGTATCAACAGGTTTTAGAAGGTATCAGCGAGTTTAGAGGGTATCAGCAGGTTTTATAAAGTTTTAGCAGGGTTTAGAAGATTTCAGCAGGTTTAGTGGGTATCAGCAGGGTTTAGAGGACATGAGATAGTTTTAGAGGGTACTAGAGGTTTTAATAGGATACTAGGCCATTTCAGGGAGCACATGAGGTATATGATAGGATTAGAGTATTAAAAGATATCAGAGAGTAAAGGACAGTTTTCCGATGGTACATGAGGTATATTATAGGGTACAGACGGTATCAGAAAAGGGTTTAGAAGATGCATGATAGAGTATCAAGGGATATAGGAGGGGCTTGGGGTCTTCAAAGGGTATCAGGCCATTAAGGGCTTTGAGTATAGTATGACTATGATGGGGAATAAGAGGATAAACTATGAGAAGGTATCTGAGAGGGATTTAGATAGTCTCCTAGAATATAACGGAGGGTAAAAGGGCGAGTATTGGAGTATCAAAAAGGGGTTCAGAAGGGGTATAAGAGGGTATGGGAGGGGATTTTTAAGATTTTATAGGGTTTAAGAAGGTGTCTGGGGACTCTGAGAATATAAGAGGGGTAGTATGGGAGTGAGGAGAGGGGGCATTAGAATGTTTCAAGAGGGTATGATGGGGTATGGAAGGTATTATAGAGTGCCAAAGTGAATTTAGAAGGTATTTCTGGATGTTTCAGAAGGAAATTATTATAGGAATCAGGTATGGAATTTATAATGGTTGATTAGAGGCTATCAAAGGGTATAGGAATGATATGGTGGGCAATTAGAGCGCATCAGAACATATAAAATGATATAAGAAGATTGGGGAGAGTCTTAAAAGTGGTCAGAAATCATAGGAAAGGCATGATAGAGTATCTGAGGGTATAGGAGGTGTATCAGAGGATTGGAGAGGAGACACCAGGAGATACTAGACGGGTATCAACAGGTAAAGTCAAAGAGGGTAGTCAGGACTCTCATTCATGAGGACTGGCTCTAACTCTACCCTCAGACCTTGTGTTATCCACAAGATGCCCTCAGACTCTCTTGTTAGTCCTGGTCACCTCACATCTCCTTCCACTTACTCACCCTCATCAGCTCTGCAGTTACCTGACCTTCCCACTGCTCTTACCTGTTCCCACTTTGTTGCCTGTGTGAGTGTATTAGTAGAGAATGATGGGGTATCAGTCTTTCAGAGGCAATGGGAGGTGTTCGTGGTATCAGATCTGATGAAGGAACGTTCACTCCCCCATTAGCATGTTCCTTTAGAAAGTTCAGATGGGGGTATCAGAGGACATTAGGAGGGTATAAGAGGGTAAAGACGTGACATCCAGCCTACTTCAGTATCTAAGACTGAGCTGAGGACGACTCAAGTTTTTCTGAATTCAAATTCAATAAATAATAAAGCACCAAGCAGCAGCATCACATCAGTTACACAACAGATCAGTTTTTCTACACTTGGACCACCTGGTACATTTCTGTGTGATAAATTAATCTGATCCCAGACCAGTTGACTTTGTTTGATGAGTAAAAGGACTTCCTTCCATCTGGATGTTCTGTTGTAAATCTTCCACACTCTCCATGATGCTCATTCTTCATTCAGCAGGATGGTTAAACACCAGGTCAGAATCAGTCTGTGGCTCAGCTTGCAGGTCCAACAAAACACTGCTTCACTTCATTCAACTGTTCTCTGATGAGTAAAAAACACTGAATCTTATCTATGAATCTCACTGTCTATATACACATCTGAGGATCCAAACTTTCAACACATACAAACATCCAAAATTCAGCTGTTCAACTTTGCCTCTGTTTGATAAAAAAACGTTTCCAGAATTAAACTCGTCTGACTCTGTACACACTGTATGTTTAAACTCACTGCTAACGTTATCCTAGATTCAGTCGTCAGCCAAAAACACTGATGTAACTTTCTTTCATTTGAGTACACAAAAACTCTGGGAATGATGTTAGCGTTAGATTTACTGTTAGCATTCACTTTAGTGTTAGCGTAGACCTAACGTGAAGGGAAAACAGAATCAGCCATCACATCGGTCCATTCACCTAAACAATCAATATTACGTTGATGATGTAAAGAAACAGAAAACATCATTTCACTCATCTTTAGTTATTGATACACAAAAAGATGTGAGTTTATATATACTGATGTCTAAATCGAGTACTCAAGTACTTGTACCCATTGTTGCTATACACTCAGCTGTACATATGTATGTCTGTGCAGCACCATCCAGAATGATCCTCACCTGTAAGCTGTTCATATTTTTGGATTTGCACCTTGTTGATATTTGACATTTATGAACTCACAATAACTAAAGTTCAGAGTTTTAGGGACTCCAAATGGTTTTAAAGATTTTCTTGTCACATGTTTGCTTGTTCTGAACTCACCAGGTGATCAAACTGTATCAACACCTCGAAGGACAGAAAAGTCTTCACAGCTAACATGCAGTGAAACTGGATCTGAGGTTGATTCCTTCATGTTCTGTTTGTGTCACAGCAGTCGAGTCTGATCTCAGTCTGAAGACCTCCTCCTTAATGTTCTCCATTTGACTGGTCCAGACCTCCAACTCCAGACCCCTACTCAGGAGAGACAGCAGTGATGACATCAGTGAAGACTGTGGAGGACCTGGGCCAGCCTTTTCTCCAGACAGTCTGATGTCATAACTGATTACGGACTGAGGTTCAACAAATCAGGTGAAGTGAGATCAGTCAGCTGATGTTCAGAGGCCGTCTGATTTCACATTAGCACTGATTCTGGTCCTTGTTCTGGCGTTCACATCACTGTTCACATCATGAACTGACCCGCTCCCTCAGTCTGATTGATTTTGACCTGTGACATCATCAGGCTCTCCACTGTCCAGCAAATCAGAGAGGGGGTGTGTGGCTGCTCGTTCAGGTAATACTCTTTATTTTTGTGTTTTATAACTGCAGAAGAAGAAAAAAGGAGGATGCTGATTGGCTGCAGTGAGCGATGGACAGTTTAACAAAATGCCTGTTGTTAGCCTATTAGCATGTACTGCAGAACACTGACATCACTGCAGCAAGATGAAAGGATGTTGATCTCAGTCTGACTCGGACTCGACTGCTTAGTCTTAGACCTCAGAGTGTGTGTGTGTGCGTGCAGCTCTGCCTGGACCCACCTCCAATCTTTCCAGAACCCAGGTCACATAAACCTGGTGCAGCCGGGTTTAGTGAACCGGTTTAACAGACATTGTCCATGGTTTCTGTCATTAACCCCTCCTCCTCTGTTTGACTGACAGCCGGTGGATCAGACAGAGGACTCGCGGGCGGTTTTGGAGCGCAGAGCTCCAGCCCGGCTCAGGAAGGGGAAAGTAGTACCGAGGCAGCCGGCTGACACGGTCAGACCCAGACTGGCCCAGGCACAGCAGATAGACCAGCCATAACCATGATCCACATCAGCTGGCAGACCGTAGATAAAGGGAGGGTTTCTGGAGAGGTCATAGGTCACACTGGCTGCATACGTACACAGAGAGATGGTGCAGAAGATCCCTAAAGAGACCAGAGACCACATCAGAGACTATACACCTCTCTCCCTCACACACACTCCTTCACTCACTCACTCACTCACTCAGGTGAGTTACCTGCCATGAGGAACAGCAGTCCAGAGACGTGCTGCGTCAGACTCTCCTCCCAGAAGAAGCCGACTGACACCACAATGCTCCCGCAGAGCAGGACGGCTGCCGCCATACCCAGAAACCCTGCCGTGATGCGCCGCAGGTCTGATGGACAAAGCATAAGTAAACAAAAATACCGAAAGGTAAACAGGTACAGGCAAGTAAACACAGGTATACTCAGGCACACTCACGTAAACAGATACACTTGGGTACACTCAGGTAAACACAGGTACACTCAAGTAAACACAGGTACAGAAAGGTACATTGAGGTACACAAAACCTGTACACACAGATAACCACGGGTACACTTAGTAAACACATATACACTCAGGTAAACACAGGTACAGTCAGGTAAACACAGGTCCATTCAGGTACTGTCATTATTGCTACCATATCTCCACTACAGTTTAGTTGGTTAATGATTTGCTGCTGCTGTGCATCTGTGTCTCTATCACAGGTTCCACTGCTGCTGTAATCATTCTATCATTCATTGTAATTGTACGACATGTTTGTGTTGATTGTTCTGTACATGTGACATCCATTGCACGTCTGTCCGTCCTGGGAGAGGGATCCCTCCTCTGTGGCTCTTCCTGAGGTTTCTTCCACATGTTTTCCCTGTTAAAGGTTTTTGTGGGCAAGTTTTTCCTCACTGGAACCGAGGGTCTAAGGACAGAGGGTGTCACTCCCTGTACAGACTGTGAAGCCTCTGAGGATAAATGTGTCTGTGACTTTGGGCTGTACAAATAACATCTGATTTGATTTGATTTAAACACAGGTGCACTCAGGTAAACACAGGTACACACAGGTACACTCAGATTCACGTTGGTATACTCAGTGAAACACACCTCACATCAGATACCAATTAGTGATTACGTGTTATTGATTACAGATTTTTGATTACTGATTAGTGATCATATATTACAGATTATTGATTACTGAATAGTGATTTCATGCCTGAGTTTTCGTGCTTGTCCACCTTGCTGCTTGTTACTAGTTGCCATGGAAACATGCTATGACAGTTTATGTAACAGTAAAGAGAGACAGTGGGGGGTTGAACAGAGTATGTTACCATGGCAACGCACTCTGTTTCCTCTTTTATCTCATTACGGACATCCTGTCTGTGTGTACCTCTGTCTGTGTGTGTGTTTGTGTGTGGACTCACGCAGCAAGTGCCACTCATCCTGTTGGATAGTTCTGGTCAGGTTCAGAGGGATATTCCTCAGTCTGATTGGTTGAGAGAAGTGATACTTGACAGCTGTGCACCGATCTGCAATACCTGTGAAGCAATTGGGATACATGAGACAGGGAATTCTTGATTACTCCAAAGACTCCACACAATCCAGTCTTAAACACACCTGTGTTTCCAGTGTGTTGTGTACATTTAATGATAACATACAGTTAGATGTTGACTTGTCATCATCATTTCTAGACCAGTAGATCTGGGTCCAGTCTAATGTAGCGTAATGATATGTAACATCATGTAATATGATTTGGAAAGCTGTAATCTGATGTGTGGTCTGAGTGTTTTCGGGGTCCAGATCTGCTCTGACCTCTAGGTTTTAGGTGGGCTGGCTGCCAAAGACTGCAGAGACCAAAAGTGCGGATGTCATTAATCCTGCACAGTCTTAGGAGAGGGTTTCATGCTGTAAGACCATTCTGAAACTAGTCTGAGGTCAGCCTCAAACCACCGGAGACCAGTCAGAAACCAGTTTGAAGTCATTCTTAAAACAGTCACCAGTCTTTAACCCAGTTTGAAACCAGTCTGAGGTCAGCATCAAACCACCAGAGACTGTCTGATACAAGTCTGAGGTCATCGTCAAACCAGCAGGGACCAGTTCGAAACCACTACCTACATTGATCTGGTTTAACAGTTGTATTCAGACAAATTGATCCATTATCTATAACCGCTGATCCAAGATCAGGATCTGTGCAGGATCACAGGGAGTTGGAGCTGATCAAAGGTGGCACTGGGTGAGAGGTGGGGTCAACCTGGACAGAATGATTATTATTCTCATGACACTGCAGTCCAGTTCCTCCAGTATACACATCAACTCCTCAAAATACTACAAATACCATCAGTACATACATCAACACCTCTAAATACTACAAATACCATCAGTACACACATCAACTCCTCAAAATACTACAAATACCATCAGTACATACATCAACACCTCTAAATACTACAAATACCATCAGTACACACATCAACACCTCTAAATACTACAAATACCATCAGTACATACATCAACACCTCTAAATACTACAAATACCATCAGTACACACATCAACACCTCTAAATACTACAAATACCATCAGTACACACATCAACACCTCTAAATACTACAAATACCATCAGTACACACATCAACACCTCTAAATACTACAAATACCATCAGTACACACATCAACTCCTCAAAATACTACAAATACCATCAGTACACACATCAACACCTCTAAATACTACAAATACCATCATTCTGACACGGAACTTTTCTTCATGACATAAAACAGATTTGATTCAAAAGTTATGATTTGCTAAGCTTGTACATTTTTTGACCACGAGCCTTGGCTACAAAACACTGTTAGTGTTATGTCTGCATCAGTCCACCCCACATGCTTCACGTGAATGTCAGCTCAGCTGAAAAGTAACAGTGTGATTCACAGGAAGTAGGCTGTTGGTCTGTTAGTCTGCCATTGGCCAACAGCATTCTCCTCCATGTCCAGGAAACACCTACCTCCAAACCTACATACTGCTTACCAATGTACAAGCGTCAACAAGCCAATTACCATTTCTAATGTACAGTATGTATATACAGTCAGTCTACCTAATGTATATTCATTCAATCTATCTCTAATGTATACATAGTCAGTCTATTTCTAATGTACAGTATGTATATACAGTCAGTCTACCTAATGTATAGTATGTATATAGTCAGTCTATTTCTATTGTAAAGTATACAGTCAGTCTGTCTAACATACAGTATGTATATATAGTCAGTCTATCTAATGTACAGTGTGTACATGTATATGTATATGTGTGTGTGTGTGTGTGTGTGTGTGTGTGTGTGTAGACTGACCCCGGTCGATCAGCTTGTCGATGTCCGGGTCCAGGCTCTTGAAGTAGCATTTCCTCCACAGGCCATAGTGTGTGGAGAACAGCGGCCTGCCGCACTCGGTCTCCAGTATGCCCATCCCCAGGATGGCCCTCCAGTTCTCCAGCAGCTCCTCCTCTCTGCTCCCCACATGAACGGGCTTCATCAGCGCGACGTCCCGCTGCCGGGCCCCGCCGCTGCCGGTGTCTACCAGCGGCAGGTGATAAATGGGCATCTCCCGGTTCTTCTGGTCGTTGGATTCGGATCCGTGGCGGTCACAGTTGTCCTTGTGTCTGCGGGTGTCAGTCTCATACCAGTGGTCGGTGGAGATGGCGGTGACCAGCAGCAGCAGAGACAGCACGCTGAGCGCTAGGCTCACCGCGGACACCGTCACCGTCACCGGCCGGGCTCTCTCCATGGCCGGGACATGGAGCGAGTCACTCCCGGTGCCGGAACAGGTCCCGGTGCTGGTGTTTCCTCTGTTCCCGCCGCGGTCTCCGTTACAGGGCATCTTCTGCTGCCATCCTAGCCCGTCAGCAGTTCCCCGCCTGCTCTCGAGAGCGCGTTGTCATGCCGACTCCGGACCGTCAGAGCTGCGTCAAGGTGACGGCAGGTAACACGCACCGGCAGCTCACTCAGGGAACCTTCAGAATAAAACACTCGCTCAGAACATGAGGTCAGAATTACAACAGATAAAACACAACAACAATAACTAAAACACCAGAGGGGTATTGCACAAAACTAGAATAAAGAAATCCAGGATAATTAAGCAAGCCCAGCTTGACCTAGCCTGCTCGACACATCCTGGCTTAATAGGCATTGGCACTCCCTTTAAATAAAGGGAAGGCAGTGATGGAAGGGATCCAGGGAGGGACAGTGAGGACAGTGTCCGCTTCATACAAGGTACATATTGCAGTTCTACTGTAAATTGAACACAATCAAATAAATATATTATACTGTCAACTGGATTTCCTTGCAGTGTCTGGGAACACGCTTGCATTTTTGGAGCCACCAGAAGACGATCCAGTTAGTATATTGTATTGAAATCAAGTAATTCAAGTTCTCTCAGTAAATGTATGTCTGAGGATTAGGGCTTCCTCATCCAGTACATCCTCCAAAAAAGGGCAAGCCACTATGAAGATGGAACAATCGAATGGGAGGTCTATCTATCTATGCAATATAACACTTGGCCTCAGTACTAATATTACCACGACTGTTGCAATTGTTGCAAACAGATTTAAATGAAATGAGAAATGACTGTATGTCATATTTTAATACAGGATCATTAAAATGATGCAGCATACTTAGAAAGACCATGGACATGCTGTAAAACACATTAATTCCTCACCGGTTTGAAGGTAGAAATACAGGTGACTCACCAGGATTAATCTTAGCCTGGCTGTTAGCCTGGTCTGGAGCAGGCTAGCTGCAGAGAATAAATCACCATAGTAACTTGGCCACGTTAAGTTTGAGCTGCGTTCATGCAACCGACTTGAGACTAAATTCAGCCAGGATAACCAACATATCCCGGCTTAATCCCTTATCTTGGTTTTGTGCAATACCCCTCTGAATAACTCAAGCAACAACTATAACACAACAACAACATCAACAGAAAAACTATAACACAACAACAACACAACAATATCAGCACAACACAGCAACTAAAACACAACAACACCAACACCAAGCAACAACAGCATCATCAACAACAAAAGTGCAGACTGTATGTTTCAACAAGACACTTTCAGTTGTGTTTGTCAAACAAATTCAACTAAATAAAATAAATGAATAAAATTAAATTAATTTGATACGTACATTTAATAAATTCGTCATCATGTTGAATGTTTTCATTCTCCCTTCTGTGTCAAGTCCTTGAAGGACCTTGATATTAAAATGCCCAAACCCGAAAGCAAATAGATGAGTTTGTTTGTATGTTATTTCAGTTATTTCTTTGTGGTACTTACTTTTATTTCATTGTCGTCATGGAAACATGATACCACTAACATGAAGTCTTATTTTGTATTATTTCATACACATGAACTCCCACCACAATAGGTCTGAAAACGCTGTTAAACCTGAGTAATAATCAGTTTCACATCATTCCTGGGCGTTTACTCGCTGAGCCTTATTTTGAAATCAAACACCGGAAGTGATAATATGATGTCACGCCGGCTGACTTGACGGTGCTGAGCTGGGTGTGGACTCTCTCTCTCTCTCTCTCGCTCTCTCTCTCTCTCTCTCTCTCTCCTGTTAACTGTCTATGTCGCTCTCTCCTCAGTCACTGCAAACCAACTCCCTAAACATCAATTCAGTATAACAACAACAACAATCACAACAATAACAATTCAGTTCAATTCAATTTTATTTATATAGCTCCATATCATAACAAAAGTTATCTCATGACACTTTTCATACATTTTCATTCATACATACAGAGCAGGTCTAGGAACTACTCTTTAAATTATTATTTACAGAGACCAACAGCTCCACCATGAGCAAGCACTTCCTTTAACAGGCAGAAACCTTGAACAGGCCCAAACTCATTGGTAGACAGTCATCACAACAACAATCACAACAACATAGTAAAAACAACATGATCAACAACCACAACCAATAATAATGAATATAATGAATAATTGATTCATTATTATTATTATTATTGTTATTATTATTATTATTGTTGTTGTTGTTGTTGTTGTTGTTCTTTCAGTAGTCTTGACACATTCACAATAAAAGTTCTTTTATTTCCAGAGTGTACTTGAATCTGTATGATGTTATTATACCAGTTTATTGACCATGTTCCTCACCTCTCATGTTATCCACTTTTACTTTCCGGGTGTAGAGTTATTTAAATTCCCACTTCCCACTCATGCCTTGAAGGCATCTCCCAGTCAGTCGCTGTGTGGAGCAGCGCCCATGAGCGGAAGAAGTCATGGTAGGGTTGTGTTAACAGTGTCTGTCTGGTGTATCTCAGTCCGGGTCAGTCGGCTGGGTTTGGTCACATTTGGCGAGAAGATGAGCTGCTGTCTGGACTTCTGCAGAAACCTGCAGGAGTTCTTCCAGCTGATCCAGCAGGTCTGCAGCGGGATGTACAGGGATGCCAACGAAGCGTGTACACCTGCGTGTGTGTGTACACCAGGTCTGTCTATTTGGCGGTTAGTCATGTATCCTTGGTGTCCTGGTGACTGTGGCCTCATGGGCAATCTCAGGTGACTGTGCCTGTCGTCCTGACAGAGTCAAACTGGACGTGACGGCAGAAAAGATGAAAGTTTGTCCGTCAGGTTGATCAATAATTCATCACCGTCCCTGCTGAACTGCAGCTTCCTGTAACATGATGTTCTCATCAATCAGAAAAATTGTGTGATGATCTGGTCCTGGCTTCATTCTCTGGAGGTTCTGGAGTTGATCTGAGACAGATTACCAGAAAATTCATTTCACCCCACCCCCCCTCACACACACACACACACAGTCATACAGCGCCGTGTTGGGAGCAGTTAGGGGTTCAGTATGTTGCTCAGGGGCACCTCATTAATACCCAGGAGGTAAACACCTCCCCAGCTAACAGTCCACCCTCCACACTTTCCGAGTAGTCTGTGCTGTATGTCAGCCGTACAGATTGAGATACCACCGTGCAGGTAGTGTGTATAAGCTATAGTCGAGTTTGTAGTCAGGTTTGAATCCTGCATGTTGTTTTCTGCTGCTGATCAGCGATGCAGTGCACACTCTGCCCCCTCACCTTCACTGATCAATACCAGAGTGGACCGTTTCCCACGATCCTCAGCTCTGTGTGTGTGTCATTAGCAGCGTTAGCATAACCCCCCCCCCCCCCCTCTCCATCAGAAGTTATTGATTGTCTTCCTGAAGCTCCATCAGCTTACATCGACCAACCGGATGGATGCTGCTTCACCTTCCGCAGGGTTTGGGGGTGGGGGGGGGGTCAGAGTGTGGGGGTGGCCTTATGACTATCATAAGCTGTGCTTTAATCAACGCTCAGTCAGAGTGCAGCAGTGTGTTCGGTCTGAGGTGTGAATATAATCGCTGTGTTGAAGTGCTGAAGTGGCGAGATGATGGAGGTCAGGGTGGGGGAATCGATCGGTGTCTGTCCTCCATCAGGTCTACAGATCCCTGCAGATAAGTTCACCTTCTGTCCCACTGCAGAGACGGAAGAATAAAACTGTGAAGTCACTTCGTCCATCAGTGACCTAAAATCTCCCGGCTCTCTTAATAATTCATCTAGTTTGTCCTTCAATTAGGACACAACCTGCACACACACACACTTCCTGTAGCTGTTTCACAATACAATAAAAGCCTTCCACTGCTTCAAACTTGATCTGATGACACCAAAGCCAGTTTTATATTACTTACCAATACTCATTATTACTGATACTCATTGTGGAGGGGGCGTGGTGTATCAGCTGCAGGGGAGAGGTGTGGAGAGGGCTCAGGAGAGCGGTGCAAGGAGAGATGATTAACACACCTGCACATTGTTTACTAATCACTCTCCCCTTTGTCAGTAGTGTGCTGGACCAGGCGGGAGAGGAGAATGAGACTGGAAGACACACACACAGCAGACAGCTGCGAGACGGAGAAAAGGCCTGCAAACGGCTGTATTGTGTGTGTGAAGTTTGTGGCATGTTGCCCTAACCAATAAAGAAGCTTGATAAATGCCATCAGTTTGAGAGTATTTGTACTGAGAGAACCCTGGTGGCAGTAAGTCTGTCACACTCATTATTAATAATACTCATAATATTACTCAGACTGATAATGAATATCTGAATTCTCTACAGCTTCTCTGTCAAGAAGCTGATCAAATGTCAAAATTTGAAGCCACAGTGATCAGGGTCTGGATTGATAATCATCTTATTGATCAGTTTTGACAAGAACTGAACTTTGTTGAACCAACACACACACGCACACACACACACACACACACAGTCTCTCTCTCAAGCAGCAGCATCGATCAAGTCCTCTGCACTCACACACGTTCAGAGTGTGAGTGTATGTCGTGTTCAAGATCGGGTTTAAATAACCCGAATTTGCACAAATCTGTAGTAGAAAAAAATACAAATCAATTGATAGAATGAAATATCCTGTCTGTCTGATCGACTGTCAGGGAAGGAGCAACAGCATTGGAGAACTGGCTGCATCAAGGTCATCACACTGGAGCCAGGTAGTAATCAAACAGGAAACTGAAACTAACATCTGTGCATCACTGCATCACATCACTGTGTCAGTTCACTGTATCATTTAACTGCATCACTTCACTGTATCACTGTATCACTGTACCATCCCACTACATCACTGCATCACTTCACTGTATCACTGTACCACTCCACTGCATCCCTCCACTACATCACCGCATCACTCCATTACAACACTACATCACTTCACTGTATTGCTGCATCACTTCACTACATCACTGTGCATGTTTGTGTGTGTGTTAAATAAGGTCTTCCTGATGATGAAAGACTATAAACACTCCAACATTGTGGTGTACTACGGCAGCTACCTTTGGTAACTGTTGCCATGACAACAACATCAGAGCTGTGGGTGGTGGAGACAGTTGGTCCGAGCCAGCCAATCAGAACATATCTACAAACCATTAGAGTGTCACACACTGTGTGTGTGTGTGTGTGTGTTGAGCAGCAAGGAGAAGTTGTGTATAGTGTTCTGTGGAAGTGGATCACTGCAGGAAATCTACAGACACAAATATAGACACAGATACACAAACACAAATACACAAACAAATACAACTTGAAGAACTTTTTTCACACAGTGTCTCAGTTCAGGTTCAGTCATTGTGAACTTTCTCTGAATTGTAACAGTGTGTTTCATTGTAAAAAATATAAATATTGAATATAAACGTACGTATACGTTTATACGTAAGGGTCTAAGGACAGAGGCTGTCACTCCCTGTACAGATTGTGAAGCCCTCTGAGGCAAAATGTGTTTTGTGACTTTGGGCTGTACAAATAAAATTTGATTTGATTTGATTTGATATTCATAAAGATAAGACATATGTACAGATAGACTTGTATGTTGAGCTCCAGCAGCTTCTAGTTTCCTCACACAGATCGTTCAATTTAATTTGTCAATGTTCACTTTAGGATCATTGTTTAATACATGTGAGTTCAGGTGGAGCAGGAGACAGACAAGTGGAGGAGTTTGTGTCTTAGATGCTTTCAGAGTTCTCTGACTCTGGTTCTGGTTTTCGTGGAATGGTTTTCTTTCCTGCAGCTTTGAAAAACTCAAACATCTGAACTCTGTTCAGTAATGATAGTGGCCATCTTTAAAATTTGTTGTCCGCCCTCAGCTGTCCCTGTCGTCATGACGCCGCCCACGCTGCCTTCATCTCCACATTCGTTAAAGCAGCAGTGGTAAGAGCCGGGGGCGTCATCAGCAAGCATTAATGAGCAGAGAAATGCGCTGTATTCGGCTGCTCGATCTCATTAAATCTTAGCAAGGACGCTGGGAGCGCCCCCCACCCCCCACTGGTCTCATATCATGCTCCGCCCCCTGCAGAGAGGGAAGGGGGATGTAGTTGAGCATGGCCGGACTCCCTGCAGACAGATAATGATGGCTTCAAATAGCAACTTCCTGTGTGTGTTTGTTCTGTTCCACTGTTTTCACTGCATTTTACAGGTGACCTGAGGATTTTCACCGCGTTCTACAAAGAACCTGACACATTGTTTGCACTGAGTTCCACAGGTGACCTGACAGTGTTTTCACTGCATTCTACAGGTGACCTGATAGTGTTTTTACTGCATTTTACAGAGAACCTGGCATTGTTTTCACTGTGCCATGTGTGTTACTGTGTGTGTTTCTGTGTGTCTTATGATGTATGTGTTACACAACACTGAGACAGGACTCAAATGCAGCACAGGTACAAGAGAGGTAAGCATGTCTTTAATGCCAGGCAGAGATTCAGTACACAAAAATCCAGTCAGGTAGTCAGGCAAACAATCCAAAAGGGCTGAGGCAAAGGCAGGGTCAAAAACAAGCGAGACACAAAAACCGGTAATTATAAATACACTGGGAAGAAATGCTGGAAAGTAGGACACAAAGGACACTAACAATCTAGCATTAGGGAAGGGTAACAAGGTGCTTAAATACACTGGGGTGATGAGTAGATCAGACACAGGTGTGGGTAATTAGGGGTGGGACAAACACAAGGCAGGAAACTAGGAGGCTGGAATGGACGGAGAGGGGACTAGCTGAACAGCACCTATGACCACTCTTTGGGACCGTAACCCTCCCAGTTCAGCAAGTACTGGCCCCTCCTCTGGACTACCAGCAACCGAGTACACAGGGCCCCCACTCAATGACCCAGGAAGTGGTGGGGGTCTGGAGACTGGGACCAGTGGACTTTCTTAAGCTGGTTTACTCTTATGAACCAGACGTACTACGGTAAGCATATTCTGTCACTTCCAGTTATCAGTGTTACTGCCATGGTGCTCTCTGGTCTGCTCACCTAAACAGATATGTATATTTTTCACATTAGCAATTCTCTACATATCTCTACACTATCCTTAGACTTGTTATTTTTGTGCATGAACTGGTCTCTGAACTTTGGCAACACATTAAATCTGACAGTTTTACCAGTTTCTGCTAGTCACATTAACTAGCTTAGCTATAGCAATGACTTCTCTCTGCTCTTCTGCCCGGTGCGTCACATGTTTAGCTACTCCTTGTCCTCCTTTAATGATAATGGTACTTGTAATCATTTTTTTTATTTGTAGCTTTGGAGGTGAGGCTCAGTGATTTAGAGACACGGTGCTGCACCAAACAGTCAGTAGCTGCTATAGTTAGCAAGTCCCCTGTAGCTGGTGCAGTACCACCAAAGGTAGCTTCAGTTAGTCGTCCCCTGGTAGTTCCCCAGCAGCCGGGAGGCTGGGTGACTGTCCAAGGGAGGCAACCCCAAAATGAAGCTCACTGTACACCACCAACCGTTTCATGTTTCTAATAGATTTTCCCCACTCAGTGACACACCCACTGAGAGGCCAACTCTGGTCATTGACAGCTCCATTTTGAGAAACATGAAGTCAGTGACACCAGAAGCCATGCATCCCGGGGGCCAGTGCGGGTGACATCGAGTCAAATTTAAAACTGCTGGCTAAAGATAAACATAGATACAGGAGATTGTTATTTATGTTGGCGGTAATGACACCTGGTTACGCCCATTGGAGGTCACTAAAATTAATGTTTCATCGGTGTGTGCATATGCCAAAATGATGTTGTTGATGCATGTTGTCATCTCACCGCTGGCTGTGAATGTGGTGTCCAGCAATGTGGGCTTCATAGATAATTGGACATCTTTCTGGGGAAATCCTGGTCTGATTAGGTCTGAGAGATGGTATCCATCCCACTTTGGATGGAGCAGCTCTCACATCTAGAAACATGACCAAGTTTACTAGTCAACCAAAACACGCTTCTCTGCACCTCCATTAAAACACCTGTCCACACAGTCCTTTAATATAGAGACTGTGTCTGTCCCCCGACCAGCTGCTCAATCTCCCTTCTGGCTGCTCCCACTACACAGGAGGATATCAGGATGGTATCCTCAGCAGGATCATAAACAGGGGGAGAGAACTGATGAGAGAACATCAGGCTTGACATTCCTGGGGCTGGGATGGTAGGTAAGTGTGAAGCGACCCAGCAACAAAGCCCAGTGAGCCTGGTAAGAGTTGAGTCTGCAGGCAGAACAGAGGTAAGATAAGTTTTTGTAATCAGTCCAAACAACAAAAGGGTGAGGGTGAAGCCCTCCAACCAGTGTCCCCACTCCTGAAGGGCCAGCACCACCACCAGCAGCTCACGATTCCCCACATTGCAGTTCCTCTCTGCAGGTGTGAGACGGCAAGAGAAGAATGTGCAGGGGTGCAACTTCTGGTCAGTGGAGGATTGTTGTG
This sequence comes from Nibea coibor, assembly GCA_023373845.1. NCBI lineage: Eukaryota > Metazoa > Chordata > Actinopteri > Sciaenidae > Nibea > Nibea coibor. The sequence goes on along the minus strand of CM041719.1, from coordinate 82,219 downwards.
ACAGGACTGCCACAACACCAGAGTCCAAGGCATTGACCTCTACCACGAACTCGGCTGTGGGATCAGGATGGCATAACAATACATAAAAACAACATAAAAGCGGCTTCAGCAGAAGGTGACCAAATAATGGGTGACTGGTAAGTTAACCTGGTAAGTGGTGAAGCAACTGGACTGTAGCTACAGATAAACCAATTGTAAAAATTGGCAAACCCCAGGAATCTTTCGAACTCTTTTTGTGTGGTGGGAGTAGGCCACTCGACCACCGCCTTAATCTTGGCAGGGTTGGACTTTATCTGCCCCTTCTCCACCAGAAAACCCAGAAAGCTCACAGAAGAAACATGAAATTCACTTCTCAGCTTTCACATAGAATCGGTTTTAAAGAAGTCTCTGGAGAACAAGTCTGACATGTTGGATGTGCTCTTCAAGTGTATCAGAAAAAAAAAAATCAAAATGTCATCAAGGTAAACAAAAACAAACCTGTTGAGCATATCACACAGAACATCGTTGATGAGACACTGAAAAACGGCAGGCACATTGGTTAACCCAAAAGGCATAACCAGATATTCAAAATGTCCCAGGGGAGTGTCTTCCAATCATCCCCCTCTTTCTCACCAAGTGGTAAGCGTTGCACAGGTCTAACTTGGAGAAAATGGTGGCCTGGTGGAGGGGAGCAAAAGAAGAGTCAATGAGAGGAAGAGGGTACTTGTTCTTAATGGTAATGTCATTTAAGCCCCTGAAGTTAGCGCAGGGACATAAGGTCTTGTCCTTCTTCTCGACGAAAAAACCCCTGCCCCCATGGGCAAGGAGGATGGACAAATAAGACCAGTCACTAGAGAGTCAGAAATATAGGTCTTCATAGCTTCTCTTTTAGGCTTGGAGAGGTTAGAAAGTTTGCTGTTCGGATAGGGGGCACTAGGGAACATGTCAATACTGCAGTCGTATGGCCTGTGAGCAGGTAGAGACAAAGCACAGCCCTTGCTAAAACACTCCCGGAGGTCATAATATTCTAGAGGGACGGAAGCAAGATCTACTGGTCTGGGGGAAATGGTGATGGGGACAGCCAAGTGCAGACAGTGGGAGTGACAAAATAGACTCCAATTGGAAACAGATAATGTAGACCAGTCAATGTGTGGGTTGTGGAGCTTGAGCCAGGGTGACCTAAAACTAAGGGTGAAGACAGTGAGGGAATCAAGTAACAGGAGATTGTCTCATGATGATTTCCAGAAAGCTGCAGGGACACTGGGACAGTACGGAGTGTAGCACGGACCAAGAGTCGACCGTCAAGGGCAAAAACATCCTTCAGGGTCAGGAAGTGGTTCTGTCACTGGGTGACAATACCAGCGTCCATGAAATTATCATCAGAGCCAGACTGCATTAAGATAGGGAGAGGGATCTTAATTTAAGACCAGGAAACAGTACCCTTAAGCTGAATGCGATTGGAGGGTAAGTGCCCCCCCTGCAGCTGATGAGCTGATTCGGGACAATTAGTGATTGCTAATTACACTAGCAGAGGGTGGAACATGGTGCAGAGGAGACTTGGACTGAAGGGGAGGGGCCCTCTGTCTGACTGCTCTCTCCCTGCGCCTCTCTCTGAGGCGGTTATCTAGACGAATGGCCAAAGAAATTAGTCCCTCTAATGAAGAGGTCTCATCCCAAGCAGTTAGCTCATCCTTGAGTTGCTCACTAAGCCCAGGAAAAAACCTTGTAAGGCCCTTTCGTCCCACCCACTCTCACCCACAAGAATGCGGAAGTCCCTGGCTCAAGGAGAGAAGTCTATTACCACCTTCTTTGCACTGAAGGGGGTGGTCAAAAACTCTGCAGAACTCCTTAAAGAATAATGGGTAGGATTGCAGAGCAGAGGAGTCTGTGTTAGCCATGGCCATTTACTGACATCTAAACTTTTCTAAATGTTTCATCTTGATTTTTAAGACCATATCTTTCTTATTTTTGTTTTCTCTGTGTGCACAACAACATGGCTGACCTTTGACATTTTGCTGTGTGTGTGTGTTACTGTGTGTGTTAGGTCAATAGACAATGAACATGTTCGTGTCCTCTCATTTCAAAGTCCACAAAGAACAGACATGAAGTGAAGTGAGACATAGACGTGTGACATGTAAAGAGCCACAGAATAACACATGACTTTAAAGAACCTGACAGATAGGATACAAACACAGAGCCACACATGTATCTAAAGCAATAAGCATGTAAATATGCATATTGAATGTATTATGCTGCTGCAGTAGACACCTGAAAGGCCTGCTGGGTAACAGGTTAGAATCATCAGATCAGTAACATTAATGAGTTCATATACCTCGTTAACACAAGACTGATTCTATCTTTCTTTCTCTCTGAGCCCTGTAGCCGATGACCAAAATTTACTTTCAGCCACCGAAACTGAAAGACAAGGGGAAGTGGTGAGTGTTTATTTGTCTGTCACCGCATGGGAACAGTGATGTAACACTTATGCATCCAGTCAAGCAGCTACTGAATTATTAACACCAGCGAACCAGGTGCTGTTAATGCTAATGAAGAGAATATTCTCTTTGAATGTCAGCTGGAGCTGAAGACAGAACAGCAACGTGAGCAGCACACTGACTGACTGCCAATCTAGTACTGGAATATTAAATCAACACTGGAATGTTAAATCAGGCCTGAACAATTAAATCAAGTGTTTCTAATGAAGATACTGAGAGACATGACATGACTCTCTCTATCCTCTGTGATGAATCTAGTCTATTTCTCTTACATCAGGTGTTTATTGTTAGTTTTCTCATGTTTAACAGCACACCTTAGTTTGTATCATAACTGATGCCAATCTGCTCTTAGCTTCTGTGGTCATTTTTCCCAAACATCATTAATATGATGATGATGATGATGTTTTGGCAGAAGATCAAAGATGAAAATGTTTGTGCTGCTGACAAACTACTGCAGGTACAATGATTGTGATGATGATGGTGACGGTGCTGCTGGATTTAAGTGCTGGAAGCAGAAAAGTTGGCACCTGGCTGGAATTCTAGACAGCTTTCAATTGAGACAAGACAGCTGAAGACAGACAGACAGGAGAGTAAAGGAGAGTGAGGGGGGGACACCACACAGCAGAGGAAGTGTCTATAATAAAATCTCCAGGTACATGGCAGTAGGATGTTAGCACAGAGGCTAACCTCCACAGCCTACGCAGACTGTTGATAGCAGTCCTATACACATCCCAGAGGCTCCACAGCTTCTCTGGTCCATGTCCTCACAGCCTATGCAGAATGGACCTCCAGGATCCAGAAACTACAGTACCTCCAGAACCTCTGGAACCTCCACAACCTCCAGAACCTTCTTTGAGGACATGAGAAAAGTGTGAAACCAACCAACCTACTGCAGGTTAAGGTCAAAGATGCGGAAGGATAATGTAATTAATACAGTTTCTAAATTAAAAAAATCAACAAGGCAGCTATCTTGATCATCATCAGGAAAGACTAGAGAAAGAAAAACCCTGTCTGAGAGGTAGAGGTAGATCACCTATCTCACCTATCTCTCTGCCTATCTGTCTGATGATCATGATGATTGATCAGATGAAGTTTGATTGTCCATTAAGGAAAGAGACAGAAGTTCATCATGAAGAAACAAACATATGACCTACCCCTACCTACCTCTTATTGGATTGCTGTTCTTTTCCTGTAAAGAACAGATATCTTTGCCTGTATTTAATACAAACACTGACTTGTCAATAAAACAATTAATCTCTGACAGCTCTGCCCACCTAATTTACATATTGAGATCTGACCACAGCAGACTTCCCTTGATGACTCAGCAGACTTACTCTCCTCTTTACATGTGGACTCCTGGTGCTGACCTCTCCTGAATCAGAATCAGGTTTATTGCCAAGTAGGTTTTCACTTATAAGCAACTTGTCTTGGTGTGATTGGTGCAGATTGGTGCATAAGAAACATTATCTAAAAATATAAGAAAATCAAGCATAACAATAACAGTTCACAGTGTGCAGAACATTAGAAATGTCTTGATATACATCAAAATGAGGTAATCCAAAATAAATAAAGTGTGTAGAAAGTCTGTAGATACTATGCAATACACACCTCACAGGCCTGGAGGCATGCAGGGCCTGAGAAAGGAGATTGCAGCCAATCAGCTTCTCTGTAGGCTGAATGACACGCTGCAGTCTGCCTATGTCCTTGGCAATGGCAGCAGCCTATCAGATGGTGATGGAGGATGGACTCAATGATGGAGGTGTACAAGTGCACCATCATTGTCTTTGTTCAGCTGCAGCAGGAAGTTCATTCTCTGCTGTGCTTTCTGCTGATGGTTCTAGCTGTACCAAGTCATCAGATGGTCAATCTCCCACCCGTAGGCGGATTGTCAATGACACAGACAAGTCTTGTGAGGGTGGTGTCATCTGTGAACTTGTGCAGCTTCATGCGCTGCTTCCTGTCAGACAGGAAGTCTGTGATCCACCTGCAGGTGGAGTCAGGCACACTCAGTTGGGAGAGCTTCTCCTGAAGCCAGGATAATGGTGTTGAAGTCAGAGCTGAAATCCACACAGGTCAGGGCGACGGGTCTGAAGTGGTTCAGTCTGTGGTCCTTGGCTTCTCGGGAACAGGAATTTTTGTTGAGGTCTTGAAGCAGGCTGGAGGTGACATGTCTCCAGTGAGGTGTTGAAAATGTCTGGGAACACTGGACACACCTGATCAGAATCCAGTGGTCCTAATGCAACATGACATCATTAACACTATTTCTATTATTATTATTATTATTAGCAAAGACACACTTACAGTCTAATTGTATGACATTCTAACAACATGCTAAAACCATGCTAAGAAGACACTAGTATATTTTCCATTGTTTTCTTCTACTTTGCATCTATCGCTGTATCTGTAATTTAGTCAAGTTGTGTTGATATTTCCATCAGAACCAGTTTGACCTGTAATGTCTCCATCAGAGCAAATGAAACCAGCAGAAATGAGACATCCAGCTCCGTTTTGTTTACAACGATCAGCTGTGTGTGTGTGTGTGTGTCCATTGGGACTTTCTCAGTTGGAAGTTGCTGAGTCAGCAGCAGCACTATGCTGACCAATCAGCTGTGTGCATCTGCTCTCTGAAGAGGGAACGACCCCCCACAACAAACTACATGTTTCTCCTGCAAGAGTTGCAGATGGATGATGCTGGATCTGGATCAGGATCTATCCTCAGTGAGAACAGGTGAGAGCAGGAGAGAACAGGATCAGTGAGGACTACGTGACAGCACCTGAATGTCAATAAAAGGTTTCAAAGATCAAACAGCTTCATCTGAAGGTGTTCGGACAGTTAGTTGTTGATGTCAGTGGTGAGTGGTACTATGTTGTTTTGATCTGAGTAACAGGACCAGAATCAGCCATACTGGTGCGTTTGTTAAAAATGGATTGCATCCTTTAATGTAAATAAATCAAGTTGTAAATGATTTAAACTGTGACACAAGAAAAATACATTTTCATGTTGGAGCACCGCGGGTTGATCAGAGCTCTGTCAGTAAAGAGTGTGATGCTGGTCAGCTTGCCAGCTCGTGTGAAGCTTGTGTGAACCTAATCAGGATTCATTACAGCACTTCCACAGCACCACCTGTGATTGAGTGAGTATAGCAGCCGTCACTTCATGCCGCATCACTGTGCGTGACCACTGCATCAGAATCAGCACACAGCCCAGGTCCTGAACCTGAACCTGGAACTTGTCCTGGACCTGAACAAACAAGTATTTCAGTATAATAATAAGTTGGTGTTGTGAGCTGCAGTGTTTCTGTGTTGACCTCAGCTTGCTCTGAATAATTTATCAGTCCTCTCAGAGAGGGGTGGGGGAGGTGGAGGTGGGGGAGGATGTGGGGGAGGCGATGTACACAACGTAGCGGTGCTGCTGATAAAAAATTTAAAGACATCATCTGAGCACTTTGTAATTTTTGCTAACGCTTAAGAAAAAGCTCTGGATGTTTTCAACATTTCAGGTCACATTTTCTACTATTGTCTGAATGCCCTGACCTCTGACTTCTGAGGTAGAACAGGTAGAACACAGAGCCTTCATGCTGTACCCTACACCTATATAGATGTATAGAGGGGTGGGTGTATCCCAAGCACATGACTGACGCTCTGAGGTAGTCGGGCAGTTCCTTTTTCTCTCTCTCTGTCTCTTTCAGTATAAAAGACTCAACTCCGCGGCCCAGCCCTCCTCCTGAAGCTTGTTTCCCTCAGATGTCCATGTCTGTCACACAGACAGACTACATACCCCTCAACTATGATCACTATGGCAACCATCTGACCATAAATCATCATCCTGAGACTGAGCAGCTTGAGTGAGAAGAACCTTTAGAAGCTGCTAGAACCTTTAGAGCCTGTAAGAACTTTAAGAATCTTTGAAACTTGTTAGAACATTTTGAGTCTTTAGAACTTTTAGAGCCTTTGTTCTTTGTTCTGATTCTGACTCTGCAGCAGCAGCTGAGGCTCATGGGTAATGTAGTGTGAGTGAGTGCAGAGTATTGACCTGTTTGCTCACCTGTCACTTCCTGTGAACAGTTGTCACCTGATTTACCTGAACGTCACCTGATTTATGTGATCTGATCTGTTTATAGGAAGAGATATACAGTCTGCAGAGGTGCCTGCTAATCACAACAGGAAAGGCAACAAGATCATCGAGTAAGAAAAACTCGAAAAACATGGATTTCATGTGATCATGTGAGGTCAGAAGTCATGTAATCATATGAGGTGACGTCATCATGTGATGAGGTCAACTCTGCTGCATCCTGAGTTTGTCTCATATTTCATTCACCTTGTGTTCACACTGCGACATGTTCAGGTCAATCATGTGGAACACTGATTTTTTTTCTGTTTCCCACCAATCAGAGATGACAGTGGGTCATGCTCTATTGTCATTGATAACTGTAAAAAACTACAGACCTGTAGAGTACAAAAAAATAGACATAGTCTCAGTGACATACCCCACAGGCTGTCTAAAATCTGGGTGTAGTCTCTGTGATGAAGTAGTCTCACAGTGGACTGTAGTGGATTGTGGTAGATTGTAGTGGGTCATGGTGGATCATGATGGACCATGGTCAGTTGATCAGTGTCAAATGTCAACTGACTCAACAGAAACAAAGTTTGTCTCCACATTGGTCAGACTCTTTTCGGGTCACACGATCTGTGTTGTGTCATTGCCTGTTTGTGACCAGTTCATGCAGCAGGCTGCTGCTTTTATTAGGACAGAGCAACCCCCAGTGGACCAATCAGGAACAGCAGCACTGCCAGTGGGCCATACTGATCCATTTTTTCATACCCTTAAGGCATTCTAGAAGTTTAGTTAACTGTTCCATAAAGGAAGCATATATAAACTGAATAGAAGTGGTCCTAGTACAGAACCTTGTGGACAGGGCTGTAGTGGTAAAATTAGAGGTGGGTAAACTATGATTTTTTTTATCAGACAGGCCGTGAGGTGACGTGACGTGACTTTAGTTGCGGCCCATTCATTTGAGAGACACATTCCTGTTTCTTTAAACACTCCAAGGCCTTTCACTTTTTTGCAGATTTTGCATCCAAGATATTCATCATTGACAATAAGCCAAGGGTTATCTTTTTTAAACTGTATGTGTTGTTTTTCTGTCCAGATACTGGGATGGCATCTGCTCTCTCTTTCTCCTCTCACTGTGTCTTCAGTCTCAGATTCTGCATCTCCCTCTACTTCAGACTCTCCACTCTCCATCTCTCCTGTCTCTTCTCTTACTCCTCTCGCACTACCTGTTTCTTCATCTCCTATTTCATCTTTCTCTGTTTCCTCATTCTCTGTTTGTCCTCTTTCATTTCCTCCTCTCTCCTCTTCTATCTCTATCTGATCTCCTGGTGTTTCTCCTCTCCCTGTGATCTCTGCCTCATTGCCTGTACCATCACTGCCTGAAAAAGGTAGAATTTAAAAGTGTTGTGGGACTGAGAACACCAGTTAAGCAGTCTGCCGATTACACTGACAACATAAGGATCACTCATGTAGGCTATAACCACCTATGTCAGCATAAATAGCCTATACAGCATGTGTTTTGTTATATTGTTTTATATTTAGAAAATATAAGATTGCTATTTTTGTTTTACACGTGCCAATTCAATGGCTGTTTTTTTATTTATTTATTTTTAATCATATATAACTTAAGCCATCATATAAATCGTTTTTTTGTGGTATTTAGAATGACAATTGACCTTTTATTTGATTTGCTATTCTCATTTCACCTTGAAGCACGAGAACGTCTTAAGTCAAAACAGTCGGCTCTCGCCTAGGTTAGAGAACGTCTCGTGCTGCAGTACAAGTATTGTTGTGAAATTACACAGGCGGCATTGCTAGCTTTCGTGATAGAATGACTCGCGGTGGGTGACGAGTGCAATACAAGGATAGCATGACTACGCATTAGCTAATCTGAAAGCTCGTTCTGCCGTAGTTCGTCAAGTCAAACTTATTCATAAAGCACATTTAACGACTCATGTAAATTGATCTCTGTCCGTCTTACTTTGTACTTGAGGCCTTTTGCTGGCATCTGCGGAGGTGGAAGCACTGGACGGTCTCTTCAAATATCTCCTAATATCCATGATCAACTTTGAATAGGTAGGCAGGCAGGCAGGCAGGAAAGCAACTACACACGTGTATGTGTTTACATATTCCCTGGATACTGATTGGTGTCGCCGCAGCACCCGAAAGGCACTGATTGGAACGTCACATACCCGAATACAGAGCAGATGAAAATGATTCGTACTAAAGCCTTAAGTATGTTCAACAATATTTTTTAAATGACACCAAATTTAATTTGTGTTATTCCAACGGCAGATCACAAGGCGCAGGGAACTTTGACGTGCGTAATTGCCATTAAGAGCTGCGCAAACGCTATTTAGAGGCGGGTATACGCTATTTAGAGGTGAGTAAGGTGGGTAAACGCTATTCCCTGAATTCCAGAGGTGCGTAAACGGCGTTTACGTGCGTTTACCCTCCACTACAGCCCTGCTTGTGGAACTCCGTGACAAACTTTGGTATGCATGGAGGATTCATCACTGACGTGAACAAACTGAGATGGGTTAGGGCTAAAAAATACGACTTAAACCAGCTTAGGGCGGTTCCTTTGATGCCAATCTGATGTTCCAGTCTCTGTAAAAGAATTTGATGGTCTATGGTGTCAAATGCAGCACTAAGATCTAACAGGACGAGTACAGAGATGAGTCCTTTGTCTGATGCCATTAGGAGATCGTTTGTGACTTTGACTAGTGCGGTCTCTGTACTATGATGGACTCTAAATCCTGACTGAAAATCCTCAAATAAACTGTTCTTATGGAGAAAGTCACACAGCTGATTGGCTACAGCTTTCTCAAGTAACTTAGAAAGAAAGGGAAGGTTTGATATCGGTCGGTAATTGGCTAAAACCTCTGGATCTAGAGTGGGCTTTTTAAGAAGAGGTTTAATTACAGCCACTTTAAAGGACTGTGGTACATATCCTGATAAAGACAGGTTAATCATATCCAGTAAAGAAGGGCTAACTAAAGGTAAAATGTCCTTGAGCAGCCTGGTTGGGATGGGGTCTAAGAGACAGGTTGATGACTTAGATGAAGAAATTATTGAAGTTATTTGATGAAGGTTGATACAAGACAGTCAGGTTTTACAGCTGTTTCCAAACTGTCTGTGTAAGAATGCAGATCAGTGCCTGTTCAGAGCAAGAGGTGATGAATTTTGTATCTAATAATTTTATCATTAAAGAAGCTCATGAAGTCATTACTAGTTGGACCTAAAGGAATAGATGGCTCAATAGAGCTGCTGGCTATACCATGGTGCTAACCTCCTCTGTTTAATTATCTTCTTTTTCAGAGGTGCAATAGAGTCGAGAGCTGTCTGTAATGAGCCTGTAGTGCTATCAACAAGATGCTCAATTTGTGAGGGGCTATAGGAAGCAGAGTCCTCTGCTACATTGAGACATGGCATTGAATTCAATGCTGAAGGAATCACTCCCTTAAATTTGGCTACAGCACTGTCTGATAAACATCTGCTGTAGGAGTTTCTGCCAAAAGACTTAGACTGCACTTTGTTGATCCCTTTGGAATGACTCCCTCAAGGAAATTGAATTTCCAGGAGACACTTAAAGACACTTGTATACAAAATCGAGGTATGAAAAAAATAAAATATAAGATAAACAATAGACTCTTAGCTAAATATATAACGTAAACAGTAAATAGTAAATAAACTCTTAACAGTAAACCATATAACTCTTAGCTAAATATATAAAGTAAACAGTAGAACAATAAACACTTACCAGCAATAAACTCTAACTAGATATATAAAGTGAAATTTAAGTAAACTAGGATCAGATAAAATAACTGTAGAGAACTGTATGGAGGATGAATAAAGATGAATATAGAGGATGGTGTATGGCATGTGTAATTGTACAGTGGATAAATGACCAGTTATGTAGTAAGATTGACTTAAATTAGCAGTTAAGTAAAATACTGCACAAAGAAAGAAGAGTTTCAGATTATCACTGCACAGTGACTCCCACTGCTTCACTTCTGCTTCCTCCTGCCCCAACTGAGGAGTTACAGAGCCCGACTGTGGGACAAAGGAGTCGATGAGTCTGTTCGTCCTACACTCGGGAACACCTTTTTCCCTGTTAAAAGGTTTTGTTGTGGGCAAGTTTTTCCTCACTCGAACGAGGGTCTAAGGACAGAGGGTGTCACTCCCTGTATAGACGGTGAAGCCTCTGAGGATAAATGTGTTTGTGACTTTGGGCTGTACAAATAAAATTTGATTTGATTTGATCTTCGTACCAGCAACAGAGCCGGCCGGCCTGCCTGATCAGTTTATCCACTCTGGAAGTGTCCTTCTTAGATGACTGCAGAACATGATTATCTTGACGCAAAAATAAAAATAATGTGACAAAACAAAGGAAACCAGTTGAATGAGTCAGCAAGCGAGCGGTAAAAAACGCATGACCTTCCACTTCATGAACGCCGGATTACCTGCACCCGTGCTTATAAAGAAAATTCTATACTGCCACCTGTGGAGATGTGACGTAACCCATAAAAGACAATAAACAGATGTGGCTCCTACAAATCTAATAAAGAGATAAACACAGTACTAAGACTATCATTGTGGTTGTCCACATGAATATTAAAATCACATACAATAATTACTGCAAGGACCAGGACGTAAGGACCAATCAGATACACAGATGATATGTTTATATAGACAGTATATATATATATATATATATGTGTGTGTGTGATATGTATGTTTGTATAGACAGTATATATATATATGATATGTATGTTTGTATAGACAGTATACGCATTCTCTTGATTGTTTTTTTTTTGTTTTTGTCTGCTGGAAGTTTTCAATCTCAAATAAAAGCCTGGTCCAGTCTGCTTTGATGGACAGCTTTGTAGATCCCGAACCCGTTTGCAGCCCGACGTTATTCAAATGTGTGCTGTATATTTTTTCATTGTGTACATGGTCAACGTTTTCACCTCCTCAGCATCCATTTTTGCACCTGTGTCGTGCAGAAACACAAACCAGGATTAAACCAGTCCAACCCAGGACTAAACCAGCCCCCAGCATTATACCAGTCCAAGCCAGGACTAAACCAGCCCCCAGCATTATACCAGTCCAAGCCAGGACTAAACCAGTCCAACCCAGGATTAAACCAGCCCAAACCAGTCCAACACAGGACCACATCAGCCCAAACCACGACCAAACCAGGACTAAACCAACCCAAGCCAGGACCACATCAGCCTAAACCAGTCCAACCAAATCAGACAAACAGACTTCATGACCATCAGAGAAACACTGATGAAGTTTGAACGTGTCCTGATTGGAAACCAGACCGAAAGTCTTCCCATGTGCCACTTCCTGTTTTTATTTTCAAAGATTTCCGTTTTACACTATGTGAAAAACTCTGACGGAACTTCTGGTCAACATTCCTTATTTTCTTCGTTCAACGCTTCAGAAACATAAAAACTAAACGAGAGCTTTTATTGTAGCGATGCGTAGCTTTTATTTTGAAATGTCCGCAGGGTGCAGTCTACCGGAAACAGAAGAAGGGGTTCTGGTTGTTGTGAACGACGTACGGTTTCAGCAATTGAAGACTCACCTGGCAGAACCGGGTGAGATAAACACCAGCCAAGGGGCTGTTCAGACCTGGTCTAGACCCGAGCTAACTGTGCAGCAGGCTAAGTGTTGATGCGGTGCAGCGAGACAGCTCGACGCGAACTTAACCGCGCTAACTAAAGCGGTTCAGTTCGGGTCTCTGTTGTATCCGAACCGCGTCATTCGTGATCCCGTTAGTCCACTCGGTATCTCCGTTTGAAACCTATCGGTCTGCAGCGGGTCGCTGGCGTGTGGTCCTGTGTTTGGACCGGATCCCGGGTTGACCTACTTTCCTTCCCGGTGTTTCGGTTTGAGGAGCGACCGTGTTAACGTGTGACCGTATGGAAAGCCAGCGGGTTCAAACATTCGTGACTTTCAACACGTTGATATGGCGTTAACATGTTAATGCGTCTGTCATTATTTATTTGACCTCATCATTAGGATGAAGACTGCGTGATAGAGCGCCCTCTGCTGTTCATGGCCCTGCGTTTCATTGCAATGCACAAACAAATAGTGTTTATCAAATATTCATTTTATATTCAACATCTGTAACTGTTTACTCAAACAGGTGTTCATGTTTGTAATGATTTTAAAGTGAATTAAAGGCCTTTTAAAAGCCTGAAAGTCACCAATGTGTTTGGTTACAAAAGAAGGCAGCAATGAAGCAAATGAGGAAGATTGATCTTAATTTAACAAAGACCGTTTTAAAAAACCCCCCAAAGATTTGTTTAAGGAACTAAAAATCAGTTTAAAGAACCAAAGAACTGTTTAAACAATTTTCAACAATGCTGTCCTCCTTGGTCGTCTCCCATTAAGTCCACTTTGACTCAAACAACGACGGACGGTGCGATCTGACACTGATGTTCCTTGAGCTTGAAGATCACCTTTAATCTCTTTAGAAGTTTTTCTGGGCTCTTTTGTTACCACTCATATTATCCGTCTCCTTGATTTGTCATCAACATCCAGGGAGGTTGGCTACAGTCCCATGGATCTTAAATTCTGATAAACTCTGATAATCTACCTGTGTGTGTGTTCTCACTTTGTTTATTTCATGTACCAGCTCCTAAATCTAAATCTAAAACAGAGAGCGATCACCGGCCTTGATAAAGCTGTTATTAATCAGCAAAAGAAAAAGTTAATTCCTGATTGTTTCACAGCGGTTACATTCAGCAGGTGTAGACACACCCTCCCCCTAGGCTTTATTATTATTTTGGTGATAGACTTATAGTCAAAAAGATTAGGTGTTTATTCATCGTAATTTTTATCGTTACCGTGATAAATGCCAGAAATCATCAGCATAAATTTTTTGGTCCATGTTGCTCATCCCCATTGAAGAACTGTTTTAAAAAAACAAACGAAACAAAAAAAAAAAGTTTGACAAACCATTCAGAAAATCTGATGGTAGTTTTGGTTTCTGGTCCTGGACCGGATGTGTGAACAGGTGTCTTATCCTCTTACAGTGGCTCCTCTTGGTGGCGTGGCCTCTGCAGTGATGGCTCTGATTTCTCTGGAAGACCTCGACGGATTGGACGACGAGCAGCTCGATGATGATGACATCACAGATAACCCTGAACCAATGGAGGATGACGACAGACTGCTGTCACACTGGCAGGCTGTTGCCAGTACCCACCAGGTGTCAGTTCCTCCAGGTGAGGGGGCTTGGCCAACCACAGTTGACAGACCATGGGTGCAGTCGAAAAGTTAGGAAGGTTCCTAACTGAATGAAAAGAGTTTTAACAAGTTTCATAGTCCATCTTATCAGCTTTGTAGTTTTACCCCAGATCACCTGATCAGATCAGGTCAATCCTCCATCACATCATGATGTAGTCTGACTCTCTGAACACCACCCTACACTTCTAACTCATCACTTCTCCTTGATACCTTTTCTTGACCCTGTGATGTTTTCCATCTAGGTCAAGGAAAAGTGGTCAGGAAAGGACTTAGGATTTATTGACTAATCGACCATACCCCATGGTTCTGGGCCACCTTCATTTACGTATTTAACACACCATTTGCATTTCAGTGCCTCATTTGTATACGTTATATTTAATAAGCTATGTTTGTGTTTCAGAAATGACTGGACCCATACAGGAAATGACTCGTAACAGCCAGCAGAGGGAGCCCCTCCCCTTCATTCCAGTATCCAGCCATGAGAAGGTAAAGATCTCAACACCACATCAGATCACGATAGTAACTATAATCAATCTTCATGGTAACCTGTGACACAGAGAGTTGCTGGAGGACAGTCCAGGATACTCAAGCCTAACTCACACCGGGGACGTGAGTGCTGCGGAACGGCTGCGCCATGGTCACCGTTGCTGATCGCTGCCACTATAATCAATGAAACCACTCACACCGGGCACGCCGCGGAACGTCTCAGCAGCGTTTCCGCAGCGCTTACGTCCCCGGTGTAAGTCCCGTGCCCATCAGTATTCCTCTGGTCCCCTTTAGAGGCCTCAGTTTGAGAAGGACCTCAGACCTTCAGATCGTTTCCAGGTTTACATGAAGCTTTGTGGATGTGGTCTGAGACTCATGGACTTCTGTGTTTCTGGTTCTGTCCTTACAGATGGGGGAGGTTCTGTACGAGGAGCGTCTGTATCCAGCAGGAAACTGGGCCTGTGTGACTCGAGGAGAAGACCTGTATGAGCAGAGCATCTCCATGGCCTTCATGAAACTGATGCGCTTCATCTGTAAAGAAAACTCCGCAGGTCAGAGTCCGCCCACCTACAGCACACCCCGACCAGAACCCCAGACTGAGCCAAAGACCAGAAACACAGACTAGAAACTGTCACCAGAACCAGGTTGGTGGAGGTGGAATTCTGCTCTCATCTGAAGATGATCTTCGGACTGCAGAGGAAGTTCTGGTCCAGATTTGATACAAACAGCCTGTTCATGATGAAGCATCAACAGTGTATTGAAGTATTGATGATGTATTGGTCGTGTTCAGGTCGGTACCTGGGGATGACGGTGCCAGTGATCAGTAACATCCACATGAAGGACGATGGGATCACGTTCAAGAAAAATGTCCTGACGGCATTTTTCCTGCCAGCCGAGTTCCAGACCAACCCGCCCAGGCCCTCCGACCCTGACATTGCCATCATCCACAGGGAGCCAATGAGAGTAGTCGCCAGGTCAGAACCTCATGTCTGAATGTAGCGCTGACTTTACCCTGACTGTCCCCTAACGCAGCATGAACGTGTCAATCGGTGTTGCTGATGTTCTGCAATCTGATTGGCTGCAGGACATTCCTTGGGACAACCACGGAGGAGACGGTGACCCGTCAGATCAACCTTCTGTGGGAGATTCTGGGTGTCACTGATGAACTACACAGAGATGAATATATGGTTGCCGTGTACGAGAATCCTGGCATACCCCGCCGCAGGAATGAGATCTGGTTCATCAGACGCAATCTGTAGATACCTTCCCATCATTCTCTGCTCCTGTCACTGCTCTGATTTGGTTTCTCTGGATACTTCCTATAGAGTTCAATCCAACCGGTCAGGACAGGTTTGTTGACACTAAGCCCTGCCCCTTTGACCCTATTGGTTCACACTTACAATCATCTGTATCATAATCTTTATTTTGACAAGCTTTGCCCTGATTGGCTGTGATGGTGGTGAAGGTTATGTAATGTCATATTTCTGATGTATACTACTCATCCTACTTGTACAGGTGTTAAAGGGACAGCAAGGTTCTCCAAGCTTGGTTTGTTTGTGACTTTGGTGTTTTTACACGTTAGCTGCTGCAGACTGGAGAACCAGAACATTGTGTGGTAAACTGAAAACCTGTCCCGTCCGTCCACGCTGGTCAGAACATCGACTGTCCTTTAAACACGACAACACCAGATTTTTACTTTAAGTCAAAACTTCCTCTAAGTCACATTATCGAGACTGGAAACAGCTTAGCTTGGCATAAAGACTGTAAACTGAGGGAACAGTTAGCTTAACTCGTCTACTTGAAGATGTTCTATCTAGTTTCTCATTTGAAAGAGTAAAATGTCACATTAGCATAGTGTCATATTGAGCAGACCGCACCAGATATAGACTGGACCTGGAGTCCTGATGAGGTTCAGATGCTGCACTTTGAGGATGGACTGACTGTTTATGCTGGTTTTTGAATTCTGTTGAAACTGGATATTTTCATAAATGTATTCCCTTAAGCTGGGTTAAATGTGTGTTAATATAAAGTTGTATCCTGTTTTTCATGTGAAATTATTTTTTGTGCCTGTTACTTCACCACTTCCTGTTTCAACATTTGTGTTCAAGATATGAAAATAAAGTTTGATTCAAAGAGTCTGAGATCAGCTGTGTTCCTTAAACTAACGGAGAAAATTCACCGGGTCCGCCCGCTGCGTTGCGTGAGCATCACATATTTGGTCCGTCCTCCGCGTGACTTCAAACCCCACCAGGAGCATTTCAGAAGGGTCTAGCCTGCCAGACTTTATTTGCTCTGATTTGGCCCTTTTCCAGGTGTATGTTCTTCTAAAAATGTTTCTACATGTGTAAATATGCTACGTGGTTAATAAGTTTAGCTTTTATCTGTTTTTACGACCGTCAGTTTGCACAGGGTATTTTATTTTGGAAATCCACTGGATTCTCTATGCCTTTTGTGTCTGGCTGGCCCGCTCGAGGTGGTCTGTGTAAATTGACGCGTGCTGCTCGTGTCAAGCGTCAAAGATAGAACAGACGTGTATTAAATGCTGAGTGTAGAGCCGGTGGGGTGTGATACATTGACTAGAATGGCTGTGTATTACTTACGATGTTGTGATGCTCACACGTGCTGCAGACGGGCCTGGTGGATTTCCTGGTCAAACCCGAGAAGTGGGATCCAGGGACAGACAAAGACAGATGAGAGGGACTCGGGAACAGACGAAGATAGACAAGCGGGATTCAGGAACAGATGAGGACAGACGAGTGGGACTTGGGAACAGACAAAGAGAGACAAGTGGGACTTGGAAACAGACATGTGGGACCTGGGGACAGACGAGGACAATGTGTGGAACCAAAAGAACTTTATTTACAAAAACAAATGTTACAGTTGTTTTCACGTCAACAGATGAAGAAAAAGTCTAAAACTAAATATTAAAGAGAACAAAAAAAAGAAATAAAAGGGGTGGGGCTCCAACGTGATGTCATCCAGGTTAGATCAGATCAGCCACTGCAGACAGAAAACATCAGATCACATCAGATTAAACATAGTGTTATTCAGGTTTGTGTGGAACTACTTTCTGTGGAGGGTTAAGTTGTGTTGCAGGAGTGAGGAAAGGCTGAGTTTGTTCTGAGGTGTGACATCAGAAACAGCAGGTGTGCGATTGGTCGACTCGTACCGTTCATGGGCATCTCGTCGATCTGGGTGGAGTAGTACTGCTCAATGTCCCGCAGGATCCTGATGTCATCGTTCTTCACAAAGTTGATGGCCACACCCTTACGACCATAACGCCCGGACCGACCAATCCTGGAGGAGATCATTGGTCATTAGAGACAGGTACAGTGTGGAGGGATACGCACCTGTGGATGTAGAGCTCTCTATTGGGTCTACTTTGTGTGAAGGAATACGTACCTGTGGATGTAGAGCTCTCTGTTGTTGGGCAGGTCGTAGTTGATGATCAGAGAAACTTGAGGAACATCTAAACCTCGAGCCCAGACGTCGGTCGAGATCAGAACACGACTGAAAACAGAACAAACACGTGTCACACAAGGGACTGTGGCCCTGGTCTGACAGTGGTCAAACTTGAGGAACATCTAAACCTCGAGCCCAGACATCAGTCGAGATCAGAACACGGCTGAAAACAGAACAAACATGTGTCACACAAGGGACTGTGGCCCCAGTCTGACTGCAGCCCCGGTCTACCTGGCTCCTGATCTGAACTCCTTCATGATGGACTCCCTTTCTTTCTGTGGCATGTCTCCGTGCATCGAGGACACCGTGAAGTTGGCCTCCCTCATCTTCTCTGTTAGCCAGTCCACCTGAAACACATACACATGGACTCAAGCTCCCACAATACCTTGCTGCTGCAGCGTATCCATCACTACAATATGTTTGGTTGTGTGTGTGTGTGTACGCATGCTGACCTTCCTCTTAGTATTGCAGAAGATGACGGCCTGTGTGATGGTCAGAGTATCGTACAGATCACATAGAGTGTCAAACTTCCACTCCTCTCTCTCCACAGCAACAAAGAACTGTTTGATCCCCTCCAGAGTCAACTCATCACTGAGGAGACAGCAACAGACAGTTACAGACAGATCATAGATGGATTACAGGCTAGTAACAGACAGGTCAAAGTTATGGTGTTTTCTAAACATTCTCTGAATGTTATAATGTTTACAGCTGTGGTACTGACCGTTTGACAAGGATGCGGATTGGGTCGGTCATGAACTTGTTGGTCATCTCCAGAATCTCATGAGGCAGCGTGGCACTGATCAGAACCACCTGTGTGGCTGGAGGCAAATACCGGTACACATCATAGATCTGCTCCTTAAAGCCTGGACACAACAGATACACAGGTCAACAGACACACAGGTAGGTACATTGGATCACAAACACAGATGTTGGATAATGGCAATACATCTTCATACAGGTGTGCTGGTCTGCAGGTGACACAGCTGCACACGCTCAGTCTCACCTTTGTTCAGCATCTCGTCAGCTTCATCCAGCACAAGCATCTTGATTGCTCTAGTTCTCAGACTCCTACGACGAATCATGTCTGCAGAAAAACACAACAAATCAACATGAGCTTCCCACTGGCTGCCCATCTTTACAGGAAACAGTGGCGTGCTCCAAGCGAGCACAGGGAGTGACCCAAATGTAACGAATGTTAACCAGATGTGTCCTTTTGATCTCTGAACACTCTGGTCACATGACACCTTTAATGTGGCAGCTCATGTTAGCCTCACGCTGTCGATGTGTTGAACTCACCAAACACGCGTCCAGGTGTTCCTGCCACGACGTGCTGACCATAGTCCAGCTTCCGGATGTCCTCGCCCACGTTGGTGCCCCCAATGCAGGCGTGACACTGGACATTCATGTAGTCTCCCAAAGCCAGCAGCACCTGAACACACAAGACCGAGAGCCAATCAGAACGCAATAAACAGAACCCCCTGCTCACATTTGATAGGCTATGTGTGATGGTGTGGGCGGGCTACCTTCTGAATCTGTCCAGCCAGCTCTCTGGTTGGAGCGAGGATCAGTGCCTGGGTCTCCCTCACCTGAAGACATGAAACACATCACAACATGATGTCATCATCCCCCACACCTGCACGTGAAACTGCAAACTTGTTAATTAACGATCAACACTGACCTGGATGTCGAGACACTGCAACACAGACACACAAAAGGTGGCTGTCTTTCCGGTACCGGACTGGGACCTGCACAGATCAGAGAGCAGCTGTTAGAGGACATGGTAGAGGGTTTCAGGACTGGCGATGCACTTAGGTCAGTGTTCACACGTCTTACTGAGCAATGACGTCTCTGCCTTTGATGATCTGTTTGATGGCTCTCTGCTGGATGGCTGAAGGCTTCTCGAAACCTGGAACACAACAACGCTACATAAGCACTGGACTGGAGTCTATAAATACTGGACTGGACTGTATAAGCACTGGACTGGACTCGATAAACACTGAAATGGCTCCACTGCAGCTGACTCGCTGGTCTCTCTCATCTGTACTCCAGAAGAACGTCTCTGCTCCTGGACTCACGTCCAGGCCCGACCACTGTTCACGGCGTTAGCCGCTCACTGTCCTCGTTTTCTGAGCTGCGCATAAAGGCGGGAGCAGCTCCGCGATAAACTGGACGGAGCGTTAGCGGGAATGGGTAACGCTCATGCTAACCGAAGAACCGCTGAGCAGCCACATATATAAGAACATCTAAACATTGTGTGAACAAATCAAAGTATACATTCAACCAGGCAAATCTTTTATTTCACATTATCTTTAAAACATCACGGGGATAAGCAATTAGCACCCTGAGCTAACGCTCCTCCCCTTGGAGGCCGCACGGATCCCGGGCCTACCGTAAGCGTAGATGCCGCGTAGCAGGTCCTCCCGGAGGCCCATGGTGTCGAAGGTGGGGGTGACATCCACCTCCTCGCTGGTCTCAAACTCCACCTTGGTCATGTCCTCCTCCCTCAAGAGCCTCTTCCTGCCCTGTGTACCGGCAGCTGCCATCTTCTTCAGCTCTCTTTGATCCGGTAAAAATGGTCTGCTGCGCCGCACCGCTCTGCTAACTGCTAATACCGTCGCACGTGTCGCGCTGATGACGTATACGGGAAGCGACTGAGCACATGACGTCACGTCCAGGGTACGGTCGAATCGTCAAAAAAATGAGCTCCTTTCCTAACCTCCTTTCCTAACCTCCTTTCCTAACCTCGATAGAAGATAAGACGTCGCGTGGTTAAGGAAAGATGTGACGGAGAATTCACCGCAGTGCTCAGAGAATCTGACTGCTCTCACACTCTCAACTACGTCATGAAGCGACGGTGAATGTTATTGACGTGATCTGTGGTAAAACTACAAAGTCCAGAAGATGGACTACAAACGCTCATCTGAGATACTTCCTGGATCCTCCCCGCGCTCTGACCGTGTTGTTTCATGCAGGAAATATAAAAATGTGACGTCATCACCAACGTCAGAGTGAAATAATAAATGAATATTGTCCACCTGTCACAGTCAGGTGAAGTGTTTGTTACCTGGTCTGGTCGCTCACCCTCCTGTCCACTCAGATAGAAACATATTAGCAAGTTATGGCAAAGATATCTGATTAATCAGCAACGGGAACTTCATGATGACCTGCAGGACGCTGGATGGCACAGTTCCAAACAGTTTGTACTCTGTGTGAACGCAGCAGGACACACTTCATGATCAACACGTATGGTCATGTTCACATGCTCTCTCCTGCAGGCTGTCACACTGTTTAAATACATTGTTTTCTTCCTTATGCTTGGTTGGAACGACTGAACAGTGTGCCAATTATTTGTCACTGCCGCAAAGAATTGTAGGAACTGTGTGGGGAATTCGACCGCACCCCAGATCTGATCTACTCTGACAGAGCCAGGTGTGGCATGGGTTTTGTAGTTTATTGTAGTTTTTCTTTTTATCATTTATTGTAATTTCATAGTCCTTTGTTCTCTTGGAGTTCTTCATTTTCTGCAGTTCATTGTACTTTTATAGTTCTTTGTACTTTTGTAGTTCTTTGTATTTGTTGTAGTTTCTGAGTGAACTTCAAGGAGTTTTTGAAGTTTGGCACTTTTTTCTTTATGAAATCAAAAGAAACATCAGGTACATTCAACAAGTGATGTCATTCCAGTCTGATGACATCATCATCTCTGCAGGTGATAAAATATTGAAACTTGTAAAATTCAGAAAAGAGTCAAACTTTGTTATGTCACTTTCTGTTCATGACAGGAAGTTGATTGCATCAGCACAACAGTGTTGGCAGTCTTTGATGACATCACAAGCTCCAGCTGTCAGTCCTCTTTTGATTGGTGGACGTCCAGACTTACGACCTGCAGCTCCGTCAGGTTGCTGCTGCCGCTCTGCTGGCTGATGACCATCTAGAGACAAGACAAAACTGCTGTAAGACAGCCCTAAGACCATCTGAAGACAAGAATACTGTAAGACTGCTGTAAGATTGCCCTAAGACCATCTAAAGAAAAGACTACTGTAAGACTGCCATAAGACCAATTGAAGACAAGACCACTGTAAGACTGCTGTAAGACAGCTCTAAGACCATCTGAAGACAAGACTGCTGTAAGACTGTTGTAAGACTCTGAAAACAAGACTAAGACTGCCGTAAGACCATCTGAGGACAAGACTGCTGTAAGATCATCTAGAGACAAGACTACTGTAAGGCTGCTATAAGACTACTCTGAGACTGCTGTAAGACCAGTTGATGACAAAACTGCTGTAAGATCATCTGAAGACAAGACTAAGACTGCTGTAAGACAATCCGAAGACAAGACTACTTTAAGACTGCCCTAAGCCCACTTGAAGACAAGACGACTACTATAAGACAATGTGGTTCTGTGTTTGTTTTGTGTGGTTCTGTGTTGGTTCTGGTACCGGGTGCAGCTGGACTGCAGAAACTGGGATCTGAGCAGTGACCGGAGGAAGAGAGGTGAGGAAGACCTGAGGGAGAGAAGCTGAAAGACGAGTAGATGTCAGTCAATCAATAATCATTAAACAGTGCTAATTATGTTAATTAGAAGAAGAAGACATCAAAGTAAATGCTGGTTCAATCAAACACCTCCTATTGCTGTAACCATAGAAATGGAGCTGTACCGGGGTCATGTGACTGAGCATGCCCAGTGGGAGGAAAGGTGTTGAGGACGGTGAGGCTGCCATCGCCCAGTGATGGCGTTGGGGTGGCGTACATCACTGTGTGACCGCCGGGGTACATCATGTGACTGGCCACAGAGGAGCAGGAAGAGGAGGAGGAGGAGGAGGAGGAGGAGGAAACGATGGCTGCACAGAGAGAGAGAGAGAGAGATCACATGATCCAATTACCAATCCAATCACTGCACCTCACAGAGCTCTGTGTTTACCTGTGGAGGAGGTGGTGCTGTGGATCTCTGAGCTGCTCTGATTGGTGGAGGTCTGCTGACTGCTGGACTGAACCTGGAAGGTCTGTAGCTGCTGCGAGACTCCACCCCCTGATGAACACACAGTGTAATCTGAGAATGATCCACACATTATGATGAGGTCACACAGGTGTGTTAGTGCTGACCACAAACACACACAAACACACACGTGGCGGTGAGTGTGGCTGTGTGCTGACCTGCCAGTGACACGGTGGCGGGGAGACGTAGCAGTGTGGTTGGCTGTGTGGGTGGACTGTGAAGCGTGGCAGCAGGGCCGGGGGCCCCAGTGCCCTGAATGGCCAGAGGCTGGCCCTGCAGTTGGCTGAGGGGAATGGTGTGTGTGCCAGGGGGCAGCGAGGCACCTGTGGACAGGTGAGGGAGGGGGCGGGGCCAGACACAGGTTAGCTGCTAACACAAGCAGAGAGCTGCGAGATGAGTGACGAGGACAGCATGGCATAACGGTGAGCATAGCGTGATAGTGAGAATGCTGCTGCATGTGGACATGACGGGTCCATGACACACTGCCACTCCGCCCTCCTACCTGACATCAAGGTGAAGCCTCCAGGAAGCACGACGCCGGCTGACGTCTTCAGCACCGTCCCATTGGTGGAGGAGGATGGCTGCCAGGAGGGGGCACTTGTTTGGACCTGCATGGACACTGAGGACGAGGACGGTGTGGAGCTGGTGAATGCTGGTTTGATCAGATCCTGTAGAAAGACACGCACAGTTATTATGACAGGTGAGTCTCAGCAGCCAATCAGCATCGAGTCCTGCAGGTGATCCAATGTCTAAATGTCTAAACTCAAGGTGTGCTCACTGTCAGTGTAAAATAAACATGGCGTTCACTGTCTCCAGTTGAACAGAACCTTCTGATGAACAGAACTTTCTGGATGATGTGTTACCTTGGCAACCTCCAAGCTGTCGGCCTCAGACACCTGGTAAGTGAGGTCCGTCTCTTCGAACCCTGTGGCACTCATCCTCTGGTCGGAGGATGGGTCGGACCGTGGCGGTGAGTCTGGAGAGTTGAGGCAGGTCTGGATCAGCGCTTTGCCCGTCTCAGATGTGATCATGGGCTGTAGCTTCCTGGTGGCAAAGGTGTACACGTGACCTGTCTCACTGGCAACCAACAGCAGAACCTGTGTTCCAGTCAGCGTGGACAGCTCATACGCCTGCAGGAGGGAGGAGAGTTAGAACCACACCAGAATCCGTCTGTTCGATACTGGACCTGAACACGGGATGCGACATGTGACCGAAACGTTCAGGTGTACTGTCGTCATCACACCGACATGCAGAGTTACTGAAACATCAGAGAGAATGAACAATGACTGACAATGTCTATGACGGAATTGAGCACAGACCATGACGCTTCGTCGTCATCACTCCAAACTGGACCGGAAGTCTGACGTGTGTTTACCTGTCCACACTCACCTTCTTCATGATGCCGGTCTTTCTCTTGCTGAACGTGGTGTACCGCCTCAGTTTGTTGTCGATGAACTCCATCTTGATCTTCACCCTTCCTCTGGTTTTCTTGCCGGGTTTAGCTCCAGGCACCCCGGGGTTGACCCCGCCGTAAACCCCGCTCAGGCCTCCGGAGGTGTTCGCTGACTGATGCCCGACCTCCCTCTCGCTCCTCTCCCGCTTCACACCTCTCCTGTCTCCGGAACCCGCCGTGTCTTCATCGTCGCCGGAGTCAGAGTCCTGGTCGGAGCCGCTGTAAATCACCTCGGTGCTGTATTCTCTCTCGTCAAACTGGCCTCCGTCGGTCTCGGAGGCTGAATTGGGTCCCGGACCGGCCGTGCTCACTGGTATGCTGCTGCGCCCGGCTCCGGTTCTGGTGCCCATCCCGGCGTCGCTCCCGGCCAGCATTACGACTGTACCCCCGCCCCCGCCCCCGCCGCCCCGTGCCTGACAATGTCCTCCTGCCGGCGACTCGGAGCTCCGCTGATCGGGGTGTAAACACCACCAACACTACCTGGGTCCGCGCTCCCAGCCTGGGCACAGTCAGCTAACAGGACCGCTAGCCGGACAGCTAACTGAACTAACAGCTAGCGGTTAGCATTAGCCGTTACTTTAGCAACAAGTGAAGCTTTGTGTCCATCCTGAGCCTCCGTCAGGCGCTCGGAGCTGAAGCGGAGCAGCCAAAGGACGCCAGGCCCGCTAGTACCTGCTGAACAAAGTCCGGCCCGGTTTAACCAGAACCACAAAATGAAGTTCTAAAGTTTGTTTAAGGTCCGGCCCGGCCCTAACACTCCACATAAGGAAATGACGAACAGCACCCGGACATATCGGTCCGCTCCGTCATGTAGTTCCCCACACTGTGCGGACTGTCGTCAAGTGTGTCGTCACACTCCTGTAAAACCTCACATGTGATGAGAAACGTCAGGTTTATGCATCATACATGACGTAATACAGCCAAGGTGTGACGTTAATCGAGTCCGTGCACAGGGATACCAGAAAACGACGTGTTGGTGGGATAAGCAGGAACTACTTTCCTCCATATAAAGAAACGCGTTTCCTTTTATGGCGCCTGCGTTCCTTATATGGTCAACGCCTGCTTCCAGCTGAAGTACAGCACGTGCAGAGGAGAAGAGGCAGGAGAGCCGCGCGTTCACGATGTAAACACACTGGACATGAGCTGCCAGGCCCGGACCACAGGTCCAAGACCAGGACCAGGACCAGACCACAGGTATAAGTCTGCACGCATCATGTAATGTAATCCCTAATCCCTAAAGGACTTTTTTTTTTTTTTTTTTTTTTTGGACAACATGTAACTTCATGGTCACACATTTGAATCTTTTCAAATCACTTTTTTTTGACTGCATTAACTAACTGATTAACAGTTTAACAAACTGATTAACTGACGAACTAATCAAATTAACTGATGAACTGATTAATTAATTGAATAACTAATGAACCGATTAACAAACTGACTAACTCATTAACAAACTGACAGATTAATTGATTAACTACTAAAATGATTTAAACTGATTGACAGCTGATTAGCTGATTAACAAACTGACCAACTGATTAACTGACTACCTAACGGATCAACTGATTACATCATAAACACTTAATAAAAATTAAATCAACAGTCCAAAATAAGAGAATTAAATGTGGACTCTTGAATATCAGGTCCTTGTCCTCTAAAGCTCGTTTAGTCAATGAATTAATATCTGATTACGATATTGGTTTATTTTGCCTCACTGAAACCTGGCTGCAGGAGGGTGAATATGTTAGCTTAAATGAGTCCACTCCTCCCAGTCATTGTAACACTCATATTCCTCGAAGTAATGGTCGAGGTGGCGGAGTTGGAGCCATATTAGACTCAAGCCTATTAATAAATCCTAAACCCTAAATTATAATTTGTAAAAGTAATTATTGTCTGTGATTTTAATATTCATATGGACAACCATGACATTGTCTGAACCACACAATTGATCATCTAATAGTCTATCCACAGAATCCTCTTCTGTCTGACCATGTTTTAATAACCTTCGAGTTCATATTACTGGACTATAAGCCTTTTTGTAGAAACTCCTACAGCAGATGTTTATCTGACAGTGCTGCAGCCAAATTCAAGGAAGGGATTCCTCCAGCATTGAATTCAATGCCATGTCTCAATGCAGCAGAGGACTGTCTGCTTCCTTCAGCCCCTCACAAATAGATCATCTTGTTGAGAGCACTACAGGCTCATTACAGACAGCTCTCGACTCTATTGCACCTCTGAAAAAGAAGATAATTAAATAGCACCATGGTATAACCAGCAGACTCGTGACCAGCAGCACTATTGAGCCATCTATTCCTTTAGGTCCAACTAGTAATGACTTCATGAGCTTCTTTGATGATAAAATTATAACTATTAGAGACTAAATTCATCACCTCTTGCCCTCAACAGGCACTGATCTGCATTCTGACACAGACAGTTTGGAAACAGCTGGAAAACTTGATACATATTTAGACTGTTTTTCTCCCATCAACCTTCATCAAATAACTTCAATAATTTCTTCATCTAAGCCGTCAACCTGTCTCTTAGACCCCATCCCAACCAGGCTGCTCAAGGATGTTTTACCTCTAGTTAGCACTTCATAAGAATTTATTGATTATTGATTGACAAGTCTCCTCACACTGATGACATCATCAGCTAAAGGCAGGGCTTCAGCCTTCAGTGATTTTTACTGGACAAAAGGAGTCAGACTGGTTCAAACCAGCTGTCAGTCACATGCGCTGCTGCACTCTGATTGGAGGATGATTTGGTTGGTTCTGGATCAGTTTCTGGATGCGGTCCAGGTCCAGGATGATCTGGTTGGATTTGGATCAGTTTCTGGATGCGGTCCAGGATGATTTGGTTGGAGCTGCAGCAGTCTTCTGGTCTGTACGGGGCTGTGATGATCAGGACCCCTGCCACCTTTAGCTCCTCCCCCTCCTCTTCTACTGGGACCCGGTTCTTCTCCAACAACTTCCGGACGGTGCCCCTCCGCCTCCTCAACTCCTCCGGGTCCATCATGTGGGTCCTTGGGGGGAGGAAGGAGGTCTGCAGACGCTCAGCAGTCTCCTCATCAGCCTCCTGCAGGACCTCCACCTCCTCCACAGCGTGACCCATCACCACCTGCACAGACGCACCGCCCTCCTCCCTGAAGTCCACCAGAACCAGACTGCATGGAGACAACACAGAACCAGATTAAACCAGACCAGGTCCAGAACTCATGAAGCATAAGACTCAGGAGGTCTGACATCACTTCCTGTTGTGCTCCTCAAAGACTGAAAGGCCTGGACGATTGCCTGTTAAGGATAAATGTTAAAATTCCTCAAAGTAGAGATTCAATGTGTTCTGTGTGCGCGTGACAGCCACCGGAGCAGATCGCGGACGCTCTAGTCCAGAGGGTGGGAACCTTTTTGGCTGAGAGAGCCATGAAAGCCACATATTTTAGAACGCATTTCTGAGAGCCATATATATTTTTAACACTAATACAAATAAATGTGTGCATTTTTAAGTAAGACCAACAAGTTTAGAGTATAATCAAATCAAATTTTATTTGTGTATACTATACTTAGTTATAGTATAAGTCACAAAATACATTATCTTTACAGTCTGTACAGGCAGTGGGTTAAAATTGAACAAGATAAACACGAAACACAACTGCTTACTCCTCTACTGATTTTTAACTGGGACATTTTGCAACAAACGTGAAGACATTAAGCGTGTGGTACACGTTTGGAAGGCTGGGCGCAGAGGAGACCACCGGGCTCTCTCTGAGGGGAGGGGGAGAGGCAGGCACGGACAGTTCAGAAACTATTCAGAATGAGTTAAAATGAATTTTCAGAAACAGACAAAGTAGTTTTCAAGACTGCATATTGCTAGCGGATCTATTATCTGACCCAGAGTGTGGCCATGTCTGGTTCTCAATGAAGGCTTTATAGCAGACAGCCGCTCCCCCTTCTTCCTGGTACTGTATACCGCCTCTGAATGTTTTAGTGGTATGCAGTACTGGACAGTACCGGCTTAGTTTCACCTGTCTGCAAGCCAGATGCAGTCATCAAAAGAGCCACAGGTTGCCAACCTGTGCTCTAGCCGATCATTTAAACCTAACCTGGCCACGGAGGGATGGTTCAGAAATGTCTCTCCGCTCAGCTGTGCCGAGAATACACAGCTGACCTCCACTTGATGCTAGTTTCAAAAGTGAGTCAGTTTCCATGAGTCCCCATGTTAAAATGTCCAACTGAAACAGGTTTACAGTCTTGTACAAAAAACACACACTGCGAGCAGCCCGCGTCAATTTACACGGAGTACTTTGAGCTCAGATACAGAAACAGCATATAAACAGATTTACACATAAAAATGTACACATTCAGAAACATCTACACAGGTAGAAATATATTTACGTGCATAAACATATTTACACGTGATAAAACGTTTACTCTCTACGCTCTAAGGAAAGAAAAATTACGACGCAGCCTGCGGAGGCGCAGTGATGATGCGTCTGTGTCCTGCTGATCTGCGTTACCTGTGTGTGTGTGTGTGTGTGTGTGTGTGTGTGTGTGTGTGCACGTTATTTTAAATTCGCCAGCGAAAACAAGAACAGCATAACGGTAAAATGCATGCATCATCTGTCGACCGCAAATAGACACTTCCAATTTAAAAAGCATGTTGTACCCGAGCTGACCGTCTTTCCTGTTGTCCTGCAGAGTTAATGTGGTCGGATGACTGATGTAAAGGAGCCTGTGTGTCGTTGCAGCATGTGCGTAACGCTGTAACGTAACGAATTACTTTTAATTGTTGGTAACGTTGTAACCTAATTAACTACTTTCCAACGTAACTATACCCAACACTGGTCATACATAATCAGAAACAGGCACGTGTGTGTGTGCGCGTGCATCACCTGGCGGACACCGGGTCCACAGTGAGCAGCCAGCCACGGTGCTCTTCATCTTTTCCCGCCTTTACCTTCACCTGTTTGTTGACGTAATGGAGCCACTGCAGCGGTCCAAACAGAGACCAGCCGCAGGGCATCGTGATCCACACCGTGTCACTGATCAGCACACACACCAAGTACGCGCTCCTGTTGTGTGAGCTTTAAACGCTCCGGAGAGAGCGCAAGCCTGAAACAAAGGTTCCGCTTCCTGTTTACAATGACCCGCTGCTGCCCCCTGTAGAATCTGTAGAATATATATATATATATATATATATATATATATATATATATATATATATATATATATATATATATATATATATATATATATATATATATATATATATAAATAAAATATATAGGAAGATAAAAAACAAGTATTAAGAGAAATATTGAGAAAGTATATGACATGTTGTGGAAAGAAGGCCTGCTAATCATCATCAATGGGTGAGTTGGGAGTGGGGAGGGAAGATGTATAACTGGGTGTTGGGCTTCCTGTTTGGGAGGACGATAGAGGTCAGAGTAGGGATCCAAAAGTAGACTGGGAGGCTGGAGCTTTCAGCTATCAAGTTCCTCCCCTATATAATGTTTTTAATTACTTTACTTTCTATTTTTGTATAAATGTATTGTTTCAAATGCATTGCCTGCATTGAAAAGCATTTAATGTTTTCAATCAACCGTTAAATTTGTTAAAATTGCTCCCATTATTGCTTTGTTTTCCCTTGTGTTTACTTTTTTAAGTGCTATGAACCTCTACAGCCACCTGTAGAGAGCGTAGTTTGCAGTGGCTGCGCATGCAGACGTGGTTTATAGAAGGTGTGGTTTATATGGGACGTGGTTTGTAGGGGGCATGGTTTATAGTGGCTCTGGCTGCAGCTAGACCGTTCTCGGGAAAGGTGAACTGGAGTGAGCCTTTGGGTACTACGGACCCCTCAGGACTGTCTGCATGGCCAGGAACCCTACGGAAAGTCAATATTCAACACATCAGGATCACCTGAACATTCACCTGAACATTCCTGGCTCTGTTGAGATTAGACTAAACATCAGTGTCTTCATATTTAAAGATTTGACATTGCAGCTCAATTTCAAATACTGCAGTCGTCTCCTCCTCCACAGACTGACTGAGTCTGTCTAACTGTTGTGAACTATTTATGTGTTTGGCCCCACCCACAGATAAGTCATGCATAATTGAGCAGCAGAGCAGGCATCTGATTGGTTGTTACAGTTGTACCTATATGTCTGAGTCTGTCTGAGTCTGAGTCTGACTGAGCCTGTCTGTCTCTAGTCCTCCTGCAGACGTCAGAAGATTTCTCATCTCTGTTTTTCAACACTTTTGGTTTTTGTATGAACAGACTGTTCATACAAAGTATCATTCA
Source organism: Nibea coibor (assembly GCA_023373845.1). NCBI lineage: Eukaryota > Metazoa > Chordata > Actinopteri > Sciaenidae > Nibea > Nibea coibor. Next base: position 51,740 of record CM041719.1, on the reverse strand, counting down.
GAGTATCATTATTAATTTTGATGACTCCTGATGTGTCGCTGCACTGATCATCTGAAGACTCAATAACGATTTATACAAGAACATGCGCTATCTGACCGCTGATTGGCTGAGGGATGGAGGGGGGGGGGCCTAGAGCCAAGACCTTAAACTGGCAGCAAAAGAAACAGCTATCATTGTGAAATTCGCCAAATCTGTTTGACAAACTGAACCAGGATCAGAGTCGAAACATGCATGCTCAGCTGTACACATTAAATATGTCATTAATATAATTAGTACCTCCAGACTATGAAGTAATGACTCTAAACACTTTCAGATTAAATCCGACTGACGGACATTTTGAAGAAAAGACAAACTTCTTACATCACCTGGCCACACCCCTTTACATATGACCCACCCATGTGATTACATCATAATCCTGTCCATGAGCAGCAGCTCTGACTGAGCAGAGAATCTTCAGCTGCACACAAGAAGAAGGAGGAGAAGGAAATGGCTGACTCAACCAGCAGTTGCTCTGACTCTTCATCATCATCATCACTCAGAGAATTCACTCATTCAGGTAGGACTCACCTGTATAGGACTTCCTTCAACACATTTCATTGTCATGGAGACAGTGAGATAAACCTGATGATTGAGCAGTGTGTTGGGCCGATCAGCTGATCAGTGAGCTCAGCCATTGATTGGTCGGACTCTGAGGTCTAAGTCAGTGTTCACAGAGTTTATTTCATTGTGTTATTAACCTTGTAGACCAGTTCATTAACCAAGTGGACCAGTTCATAAACCAAGTGGACAAGTTCATTAACCCTGTAGACCACAACCTTCTTTATCCTGATTAGCATGGTATTGGTAAGCTGCTAACAAACTGCTAGTTGTGTATCAGCAAACGTGCTATCCTATATATTTTATAGCCTGTTAGTATGCTGTTGAAGCTGCTAGCCTGTTAGCTAGCATGCTGTTGAAGCTGTGTTCAGAAACAATGCTCTATTGTCCTGCTGTTAGCTAACATGCTCAAGTGACTGTTGTTCAGGCCAAAAAGCTGCTTACAGCTGGTGCAGGATTTGAATCACACAAAGACCTGAGGACTTTTTAACCCTTTTAATCCTTAAATATGTCACATGTCCACAGGTCTGCTTTGTATGCTGCACACATATACAAATCTTTGAACTAAACGGATTACATGGACTGGATCAGATCCTTACTGATGAACATATTTCATCAGTACACACTCAATTCTTCCTGTTTAAAATCTGACTACTGCTGCTGTTCAGTGCTATTCCATCATGGTGGGTCATGGTGGATCATGGCGGCGGCATCTGTTGCATCATGGGAAGTCCCCTGGCAGTCTTGGCCTATATCTGCAGAACTAGGGGTTGGTACAGGACTCACATCAATGATGAATCCTACCAAAATTTTGTCACAGAGTTCCCTAAGGTTCTGTACTAGGACCACTTCTATTCAGTTTACATATGTTTCTTTTAGGGAACATTATTAGGAATGACTCCATTAATTTTCACACCCAATTATGTTTACCATTTTTAGTATTATACTTTACTTCTTTAGCTTATTTCTATTTGTTATACAGTCTTAATGCTGAGCTGACCGATTTCTCTTGCTTTGGTGACCTCATTCACCTGCATATAATCAATAAATTTGCTCCAAGAAGTCTCTGAGGACTTTGCAGTTAATTCAGAATGCTGCTGCACGTGTTCTGACCAGGATCAGAGATCACATCTCTCCCATTTTGGCTTCTTTGCATTCAAATTCTTCTGCTTATAACCATCATCAACCACACCATTCTTTGCTCCTGCTTTAACTCCTCCTTCAGTATCACCGCACTCTCCTGGTTCATCAACATATCCCCCAGACAGACAACAATTGATCCACAACAACTGCTCCTCCTCCACCTCTCTTCTGTCCCAAGGTGTCCCTTGGTCTCCATTTCCACTGTTTTGTTGACAACGTCCAGCTTTGTATCACCACCAAATCTATCACCTCCGCCACTCACTTTACTCTCTCCAACTGGTGCACTAACATCAAATCCTGAATCCAGAATTTACTATTGCAACATAGGAATGTGTGATACGTCATTGATTATGATACCGTTAAAAACATTCCCCACGGTAAGAATATGTCATTTCACACTAAAAACAATAAATTCCCATTGATGACGTATGCGCAACACACTCGCAGCCATGACAAACATGGCAGAAGGTGGTGCAGATATGCCGGGCAGCGAGGAGCTCTTGGCCGCCAATCAGACACTCGGTCAAACCTCCACAGAACATACACAGTACACAGAACTGAAATAGTGTTTCTCCCAATCCCTGGTGCAAACAGCAATAAACACCAATTATAAAAATATGAAATATAAAAAGTTTTAATAAAAATATTGTAATCTAGTATGATCAGTATGATGTGGCAATATATCAGTATAAACAGAATGGACAGTATAAATATGGTAAGTAGCAGCAGTATTAACGGAATGAGCAGTATAAATATATATATATATATATATATATATATATATATATATATATATATATATATATATATATATATATATATATATTCAGCAGTGTACAGGATGTATACAGTGAAAACAGTTTGCAAACAGTTAATGTACAGAAATTGACTGTACATAGTGCAATTTAGGTTTATAGAAGAGTTTTTAGAGTTTGTAAAGTGGCTGGTGCCATTTGGTTGTGCTTGGTGGTGGGGGGTTGGGGGTGTTACTGTCAGGGCAGAGAAGGAAGGGGGGCATCCTGATGGCCTGGTGGATGAAACTGTCTCTCAGTCTGCTGGTTCAGTCTGCTGGTGCTGCCCGTTCTTGCTCCTCATCCTCCTCCCAGAGGGCAGGAGCCTGAAGACGTGGTGGTTGGGATGGGTGGAGTCACCCGCAATGCTGAGTGGTTTGTTGGCCGGGTGTGTGTTGTAAATGTCCTGGAGGGAGCCACTGATGATCTTCTCAGCTGCTCTCACTATGCGCTGCAGGGTCTTCCAGCAGGATGCGGTGCAGCCGCCGTACCACACAGGGATGCACACACAGTGCAGAGCTTTCAGCTATCAAGCTCCTCTTCTGTGGAACAAACTCCCATTTTGGGTTCTGGAGGCAGAGGCATCAACACATTTAAGAGTAGACTTGATAGAGCTTATAGTTAGTACTGGCTCAGATCATCCCTTAGTTATGCTGTTATAGGACTACACTTCCCATGATGCACTGGGCTCTTATCATGTTGCTAACTAAACTTCTTTCCTGGAGTTTCTGTGCTTTCTCGCCTCGTCAGGTTTTCATGGACCGTGCCTGCTGCTGTGGTCCTGGTGATGTCCACTATACATATTATTATTATTATTATTGCTACCATATTTCCATTACAGTTTATAGTTGTGTTTATAGTTGTATAGTTTTGTTGTGTCTGTCTTTCTAATTATCTATCTAGATAACTTTTGTTATGATTTGGCACTAAATAGAAGTGAAAATCAAATCATGGTTCCACTGAGCTCAAACGAGATGGGATGGCATGCCTGTGTAGAATGCTGTGGTAGCCATGCTGGTCTAGTGTGTCAACAGCAACACAGCCCCACACCATCACACCTCCTCCTCCATGTGGGAACCACACTTGCACCCCATCCATTCACCTTGTCTGTGTCTCACAAAGACGGCATGGCGGTCTGAACTAAAAATCTCCCCTCCAGTCTCACAGCTCATCCAATGGAAAGAACCCAAGAAGACAGTGGTGGTGTTTGGCTTTTCATTGCTGGTTCTTGTCTCAGTGGCAACGCTGTCTGTCATTACTGTGGTGTCCTACCTGCTGCTCACCTGTCTCTGTGTCACCATCACTTTCAGGTGAGGGGGCGTGTCACCTGCTCAATCACTAACCAATAAGAACAAAGTATAGCCCACAATGCACCATGCACTACAGTTTTAAGATGATTGAAGGTTGTTACTAATATCATTTAAGAAAACATGGAAACAGGAAATGATCTGTGACTGATAATCTCTTCTTCGTGTCTGCAGGGTTTATAAATCAGTGATCCAGGCTGTCCAGAAATCAGACGAAGGTCATCCATTCAGGTAACAGATTGTTCTGGTTCTGTTAATTTGTTCAATTATTAAAGTTACAACAGCTCAGAACCTGTTGATGTAGACTATTATTTTAATTATTATTCATGTGAATTATTTATCTTTGTCTTTCAGGTCTCTGTTGGAGAGGGACATCTCTGTCTCATCAGAGTCTGTTCGGTTGCTGGCAGATCGGGCTCTAGTCCACCTGAACTGGTTTAGCAGTCAGACCAGGAGGCTACTTCTGGTCGAAGACCTGGTAGACTCTCTAAAGGTTAGCATGGTGGCTGACAGTGCTAAGTGCTTTAATGTTTCATCTGTTTATTCTTTAAATGTTGTCTAAATGTTTCAGCTGGCTGCAGTCATGTGGATGATGACGTACATTGGCTCTGTCTTTAATGGTGTCACTATCTTGATCCTTGGTAAGTCTTTTTCTTCTTCCTATGACTGAAATCTGTTGGAAACTTTAAGCTGAAACAAACCTGTCTTTTCTCTTTCTGACCAGCTGACATCATTCTCTTCAGTGCACCTCTGATTTACCAGAAGAAAAGGGTACTGTAGGATCATCTGATGTAGTTTTTTATACATATTTACACTTCTGTTAATTCTCTTTAATTATTCATCCAAATTAAATGTTTAAGTGATTCACCTACCTTAACCTTCAGTGCCTCACCCATTCAAACAGAAATCAGCTTTCATACTTAACAGTGGAAAATCAGCAATTATTTTTTAATTATGCCCCAGAGTCAGAGCATGTTGGCTCATAAATTCTGTCGTGGTATGTCGTGGTAGAAAGACTAAACCTGAAACATCTCAAAGCCCAGAGCAGTCCAAAACCAGAACCATGAATCCTGCTGTTCACTCTGTGTGTGTGTGTGTGTAGACACAGATTGATCGGTACATCGAGTTGGTCCGGTCCAAAGTTGAGGAGTCGCTGCACAAGTGAGTTCACATCAGAACACAGAACATGTTCCATCCTTGTATTTTTATCTTCTGATTGAGCTCATTAGTAACATGTTATAGTAATCTGATTATTTTGTCAGTGATAGTATTTCAAGATTATAGTTTGTAGTCGCTGATTCATTTCAGTTTAAGCTAATAACAATAAATAATAATCCACGAGAACCAGCATCACAGGGGGAGTTTTAGTCATGGATCAAGGCTCTGCAGCTCCGGAGGCAGAAAACACAACAACTTTACGTCGACTAAGATGAGACCACACAAACAATTGTTGATCTCCAGTGTTTGAAATGAGACCCCTACCCTGTGGTAAGCGTGAGCTTAAGACAGAACCCACAACACAGACCATAGGCAGGAATCCAAATATACAAAGACCAAAAAGCTTTCTCAGCGCTGGTAAGTTGCTACGTTACTGCTAAGGAACAACGAACTGGCAGCATCTGGAAGGAATGAACCGGAGTTATATGCTGCAGGAGCTTGATGAGTGGATGAGTTGCAGGTGTGGAAGCAGAGCAGGTGTGGATCCTGTAAAGGTGTAAGAAGGATGGTACTGGAGAGGAGAACCCAAAAGCACAACACGGAGGCAGACAAGTTTGAGGGAAAAAAATCGGTTTAGTCGGTTCCAAAGTACAGGCAAAAGGGTCAAAACCAGGAGAGCATGTAGGCGAACAAATCTGATGAGGGGCAGGCAGGAATCCAAAGTACAGGCAGGGTCAGAACAGGAAAACTAATCAGGAATCACTGGAGAGCTTGGCAACAGTACAACAAGACAATCTGGCAGGGATGAAGTGGAAATGAACCGGTATATAAGCTGAGGGACTGATGAGGAAATGGACTGCAGGTGAGATGGGCGGGGAAAACCAGGTGAGGGAAATTAGTTGATTGCAAGGAGGGATCTGAAATGACAGGAGAATTAGTGGATATGAAACCAATAAACAAACTGAGTGAAACTATGTTACAAAAGGAGTGGCAGGAGTAATAAGGTCATCCATACCCAGCCTGCACAGACAGGGTAATCTAGACCAACACTATGGGAAAGGAATAATGATGGGAATTCTTCTTAGTGAGTAAGATCATTTGGCTCGGCTCACCAAGAAGAACCGGCCCTATTGGTTCCCAAATGGCTCTTCATGTTATCACTTATACCTTTTATAATTCAGCCAAATTTAGCGCTGTTTTGGCCTGTGATTTATATGTATACATATATATCACTTAAATTATTTAATACAACCTTTGTATAAAAGTAAAATTTCGTTTTTTTTTGTATTTTAGTATTTAATATTTTCTGATATCAATAAATTGCTGTAGCCAGTTGTTTTAATTGCATTTACAGAACCTTGTAACTCTCTGAAACCATCCAATGAATGCACTGACTTGCTTGTAGAACCACTCTGCTACACTCTGCAGATAGAAACACCTATAAAAACTGAAGCATAGAGATAAAAAAAAGGACAGCTTTGGACCACGAGGGGCAACACTCAGCTCATTCCTGAACAAATAATGCATGTGATCCTTTTTTTTTTTTTTTTTCAAGTTTTTGAAGGTTTGAGGTTCCACGCTTGAGAACAACACAACTCTTCAGTTACAATTCCCCTGACTTTCAACTGTTGGAAAAAAAATATAGTCATTAACCCAATCCAAGCACGTCAAATTCAAATTAAAAATTAAAATGTAACTTGATTACCTTGTGTTGCATCATATAAAGAGAACAGACAACATTATCAAATCAAATCAAATCAAATTTGATTTGTATAGTCGAAAGTCAGTACAGTACATTTGCCTCAGAGGGCTTTACAATCTGTACAGGGAGTGACACCCTCTGTCCTTAGACCCTTAGTTCGAGTGAGGAAAAACTTGCCCACAAAAACCTTTAACAGGGAAAACATGTGGAAGAAACCTCAGGAAGAGCCACAGAGGAGGGATCCCTCTCCCAGGACGGACAGACGTGCAATGGATGTCACATGTACAGAACAATCAACACAAACATGTCGTACAATTACAATAAATGATAGAATGACAATGAATTACAATGAATGATAGAATGATTACAGCAGCAGTGGAACCTGTGATAGAGAGACACAGATGCACAGCAGCAGTAAATTATTAACTAAGTATAAACTGTAATGGAGATATGGGAGCAATAATGACAGTTATAATAGTGAATGTAGTGAATGTCGTGCAGGACCACAGCAGCAGCCAAGGGAAATGTGACTGCACCATTTCAAAGAATACCATGCCTAACTAGGCATAATCCTGAAAGGATCCACCTACAGGATTTCAGTACTAAGAGATGTATTCACATTTTGGGGATGGATGGTGCCAGACGGCGCCCATGTGGCTCCAATGCACTGAGTCAGACACTAACCCTTTTAAGACACTGTTTGTGTTTTCAGATTTCAGGACCGTTTACCGGGAGCTGTGAAGAGAACCAAAGCTGAGTGACCACGTGACCTGCCTTCCCCTCTTCTAATTGGTCCATTTGTCAGTGCCTGATGATTTATTCAATTGTAATAAAACCCTGACTGATGAGAAACATTAAAGCTCTCAGATGATTGAATCTTTTAAGAGGATTTTGAAACCAGATCCTGGATTCCAGTTATGGTTTGTAAGTTCATCATTTAAACCTCATAGATAGATAGATAGATAGATAGATAGATAGATAGATAGATAGATAGATAGATAGATAGATAGAAATACTTTATTAATCCCAAACTGGGAAATTGCATAGAGTGAGTTCAACCTGATGGATTCAGCTGTCTCCTCATTGTCCTCCCAGATGGCAGGAGACTAGAGAAGCTGGGTAAAAGCTGCATGAAGGCACATACCATAAATATCCTGGAAAGAGGTAACCGGTCACCGGTGATCCTCTCAGCTGCTCTAACTATGTGCTGCAGGATCTTACAGCAGGATGCATTGCAGTCTCCATACTTCCTGTAGTTTGCTTCCTTGTTGTGGTTAACGAGACCCACCACAGTGGTGTCATCTGCAAACTTGATGTAGAAGTTGTAGCTGTGTGTGTGGGGGGTGCAGTAATGGGTCAGCAGAGTGAAGAGTATCCAGTGCATCCAGTTCAAAATCCTCCTCCTCACACACAAAGCCCTCCATAACCAGGCCCCCTCCTACATCAGTGACCTCCTCCATCGCCACAACCCATCCCGCAGCCTCCGTTCTTCTGGGGCTAACCTCCTCACTCCACTCAGGACCAAGCACCGATCCTGGGGCGACAGAGCCTTCTCTGCAGCTGCCCCCTCCCTCTGGAACTCCCTCCCAAAACACATCCGTGACTGCTCCGACCTGCCCACCTTCAAATCTTTGATAAAAACACAGCTTTTTAAAATTGCTTTTAATGTTTAGCTCAGTCTATTGTGTTTTTAGCCTACTACCTTTTATTGTTTTCCTGATTTGATGTTCTTTTTATGTACAGTGTCTTTGAGTACCTTGAAAAGCGCTTTCAAATAAAATGTATTATTATTATTATTATTAAGAGTAATTCCAGCAGGCAGTTGCACAGTGAGGTGTTCAAGCCCAGTGTTGAAGGTTGAACTAAAGTCTAAGAACAGCATCCTCACATATCGTTCAATATTAGTTCAATGTTTAAACCTCTTGAAGCTGAATGAGAGAATGAAGAGTGTGCAAAGCTTGATCAAAGAAAATAATGTAAAATATAAAACAAACCATCATTTATATCTGTTCTTTCATAGTTTGATTTCTCATTGTTTCTGCAATGTAGAAAATGATCCAAATTTAAACACTGAAGGAGAAGGTGAATCCAGACTTTGACTGCTGTATAATCTGTTTTGTTCCTTGAACTGTGGGTTTGTTTTGTTCTGTTATCATTTACACAGAAACAAAGTCCACTGAACCACTGATATCAGAGGTCAGAGGTCCAAGGTCACTGCAGACTGAAGAAGTGATTCTGCTGAAACTACAGAAAGAAGAGGCACAGACGATCAGAGGAAGAGAAGGGAAAGATGATTTAAAGAAACATGACAGAAAAACAGGAAGAAAGATTTCACAACTGACTGGAGGGAAAGACTGACTGACGGAGAGTGAAGAAGAAACAAACTCAAACTTCAAAAAACTGACCAAAAACAATTGCAGATTCAACAGAAAACAGAATTTTAAAAGTGAAGCCATTGTTTTTAATGACTAACAGGGAACATTTCTGAAGAAAGAACATTTGGATCGTTCTGTTTTCATCCCGCAGTAACATTCAAGGTAAAACATGCACCTTTTTCTAATTTTGTTTAGTTTTTAACTTGTCTTATTCGTGTTTCTTTAAAATTTGACATGTTTCTGGAAGATTCACTTCCTCCCTGTGGGACAACGCATGACATGTTTTTTTAATCCTGAACCAAAATGATCTCAGTGTGGTGTGTTCAGGGACATTCTTAAATCTGAAATTTGATAATCAGTAGCTGCATGTTTTCACAGGAAACAGCAGGTTGACATAAACCAGTGAATGTCTCACTGTCAACTGTGATGTTTGAGCATTATATCTGAGCAGTTGGAGATGTTGGCATGGCAACAAGGAATCTGTATGTATTGCAATTTATTTTAAAAGTGTCATAATGAAACAACAAAAACAACTCCAACAATAAGAACAAAAATTACTATGAGAGCAACAACAATCATGGCACCAACAAAATCACACCAAAAACAAGGCTGTGAAGAATTGTCAGTGAAATAGGAGATGAGTTACTTTAAATGTGAACTGATGTAAATATCCCTCTCTGTTTCTCACAGGACGTCTTTAGTGTAAAATGGCCATCAGTCCACCAAAAGACAAGTGAGTGAAAAACAACTTCAGTATTTTCTGTTCATTTAATTTATTGGTGAATCATTAATCAATCATTAACTGACTGATGGACCAACCGATCAAAGACCAACCAACTGACCGATTGATTGATTAACAGGTGCTGTCAAATGTTTAGGACTTGCTTACTCTGGTTTCTAAGTTGTAGTTTGTGTGAACATAATCAGAAGACCAGATAATGATCTGTAACTGACTGAACAGTCCTCTGCTCACTTCCTGTTTCTGTCAGCTTCACAATAAAACTTTAAAAAATTAGTCTTATTTTGAAAACATGCTTCCTGAAGGTTTTTTGGTGTCTGGCTCATCTTCTTCATGCTTGGTTTGGGAACGCTACTGCCGTGGAACTTCTTCATGACTGCCACTGTGGTATGACATCACTTCCTGTCTGTTCTACATCCACACCTAATTTTCTGCTCTGAACCAGCTTTTATTGTGAAGAGAGAAAAAAATAACGTTGAGGAAAAAAAATAAAAGAAGACACAAGTGTTTATATTATTATATTTTTTTAATCTAATGTTTTAAACTTGTCGTAAATGTTCTTTGAAATGTAATTGTTGGGGGCAGCCTAAGAACAAAATATTTGGCGACTGTGTTGCTACTTACTTCATATTGCTAGTTCAGTAACTTTTTGTTCAGTACTTTGCATGACAATAGATTTAATCTAATCTATATAAGGTCAGCTCCTTCTCAGTGTGTCTGGCTTTCCCTGTTTGTGCCATGTTTTTAATTTAAGTATTTATGTCCTTAGTAGGAACCAATGGGCAATGTCCAAACATAGCAGAAGTTCTCACTTTCAATACAGAGTATGTCTAGACATAAATCTTGGACAGAACCTGGCAATGGACACATTGTTTGTTGAATCTAACCGCCACCAGGATATAATAAAGATTTCAACAGATTAATACTAAAGTCTGTTTGTTTCTACAGTACTTCACCAGCCGTCTTAAGGACTCTTCCTTGGTTGATTTTTCAGCCAATCATACAGAGGCAGTAGGTGAGCATCGCAGCATTCTGGAAACCAAATTCAACAATGTGATGACGATCTGCGCTATGCTGCCGCTGCTCCTCTGCACCTGCCTCAACTCCTTCCTGCACTCACTGTAAGTATGACAACACACACCAACAAAGAACTCGGGAAAGGCTACAGAAGAGTTTCCAGGGTTCAGAGAGTTGTAGGGAATCTGGAGGAAAACATTGCAGGCTCCAGATGTTTTTCTTTCCACAGCTCTCAGCTGATCCTTGAGCTTCTTCTTTGACAGCATTTCTCAGCGCCTGCGTGTGATGGGTAGTCTGCTTGTCATCATGTTCGTCTTCATTGTCACCACAATCCTCGTCAAAGTTCAGATGGAGCCGCTGCCCTTCTTCTCCATTACAATGGTGAAGATCATCATCATCAACTGTGAGTCTCTGTTTGTTTGTTTGTTTGTTTAGCTGTTTGTTGATCTGTTTGTTTGTTGATCTGTGTATTTGTTGCTACCATAGGTTTCATCAACAAAGACGTTTAGAGAGTTCTGACAGATTTTAGATTTTTAGTTTTTATTACAGATCACAACTACACACACTCTCTAACACTACTGTGTTATAAAGGAGAGAGTGATTAGCTAACAGGATGCAGGTGTGCTAATCACTCTCACCTGGCGTTGCTCTCCTGAGCCCTATCCACACCTCTCTCCTGCAGCTGATGCACCATTTGTTTGATTGTTGATCTTTTTTATTGTTGATCTCTTTCTTTGTCGATCTGCTTGTTTGATTGTTGTTGATCTCTTTGTTTGTCTGTTAACAGCCTTCGGTGCTGTGCTACAGGGCAGTTTATTTGGGATGGCTGGGTTGCTGCCGACTTCATATACGACTCCCATCATGAGTGGTCAAGGACTCGCTGGAACCTTTGCTGCCTTTGCCATGATCTGCGCCATCGCAAGTCTGATAAATAACTTGCTATTGATATTATATGATGATATTGTTGATGTTGATATTACATCAGTAACACATCAATAACACTTCCTTCCTTCCTTCCTTCCTTCCTTCCTTTCTCATCTGTAGGTGGTTCAGAGCTTCAGGATGCAGCATTTGGTTATTTTATCACCGCCTGTGTTGTTATTTTTCTGGCCATCCTCTCTTACGTCCTGCTACCTAAACTGGTAACACACACACAGGAAGTGAAGTTGTTTAAATGTGATACCACTGAAGGTTGATACATCACAGTTTCATTACACAAGAAACTGAGCTATGACTGGTTGATAGACACATATGTCATTGCTATCGTTCCAAACAGACTGCACAGTTTGTAATGTTTTTCTTGTGATTTTCAGGTGTTTTTCCAGTTTTATCAGGAGAGAAACAGGAAACAGAGATCAGACGAGGACAACTCTGTGAATCTGATGAACCAAAGTACAAAATAAACAGTGACACTGATCCACAACACCCCTTGATTTAAATATTTACCTGACTTTAGTTTACTGCCTCACAGGCCTCATTACTATCTGCAGCCAGTTTTAAGTTTGTCCATTCTGAATTACTGTAGAAACACGGTGGTTCAACATGGTGTGTGCCACAGGCTTCTGTTTTAAACTTTTTAATAACTCAGGTGTATAGTTGTTAGAGTTGAGCTGGGTACTCGGCTGAAATGAGTATCCAGTACGGATAAAGCACTTTTGTCGGCAAAAGTGCTTTATCCGTACTGGATACTGGACGAGTACTATAAGAGTAATATGAGTCAATATCTGTGTTCGGATTGAATTAAAATCCTCACTGGGTAGCCGACTGTGTCTGCGCTAGTCACAGTACCCCTCCCCTACACACATACAGATGTATTGTGTTGCTGTGTCTGCTCACTCACACACAGAACAGCTCTCTGTCACTCCCTCAGTCACTCAGGTTCACGGGTCTTTTCCGTTAATGTTTAGGGTTTCTTCAGCTTCTGTTTTGTTTTTAGTTTTGTTTGTAACTATTAACCAGTAGAGTTCTGGTAAACGTGTGTTCGTTAAGACGTGCTCAATAGAATGCGCCTCGCCTTGTGTCACTGCCTGTCGGACACACGCAAACTGTCTGTCCCTCTCTCTGACGGTCATCTGAGTTTTTTCTTTAAACTGTCAGCAAGCTATAACCAGCTTTTTTGACTTCGTAAAAGTGGTATAAATAATATTACAAATTAAACTACACACACACAAGCTCTCTCTTTCGCACTCAATTCCCTGTCAATCTCTTACTCACTCACACACACCTGGTGTGGAAATAATAATAAAAAAGAATCATAAAAATAAAATAAAAAAATCACACTAATCATAAAGAAAAAATAAAAGTTAAAAAAATAAAGTTATGCTGAGTATGAAAACTCTTGTTCGTTACCTATTACTTCATAATTGCAGCCGCATGTGTTGTATTCATTATTGCAAAACTTGTTCTGTAAATAGCTTGTTTACTATCGTGATCAAAACCATTGATCTGAAGCTCAATGCTGATGCTGCCCTGTGAATAATTTTCTAATCAGTAATAAATATAACAATTTCTGATCAATCCCTATCAATTGCATGCTTAAAATAACATACCGGTTAAAGCCACACCCATTTCAAGACAACCTGACTCACTTCTGTGTTAAAGCCCAACCACTTCTGGGTTAGGCTCCGCCCGTTCAGAGTACGGATAGAGATACAGATAATTCATTTGGTTAACAGATACAGATAGTGTACTTGCTCATCCCTAAGAGTTGTATAAATATATTAATATGTAAGATATTTATACAACTATCAAACTGAGATTTACAAACCAAAAATATTACAAAATACTGGGACTACAATAGCACAAAGAGTTCTTGATTACAGCAAAGTCTCCACACAATCCCGTCTGAATGTTAAAGCTGATCTGGGGCAGAGCAGCCCCTTTTAAACCTGTAGCCTCATATTTCAATAATAAATGTGGATTTTCCCTTCTTGTTGTTCTTTACCGTCTTTGTTCTCTTGTTGTTCTTTATCGTATTTGTTGTCTTGTTTTTCTTTAATGTTTTTGTTCTCTTCTTATTGTTCTTCATATTCTTTGCTCAGATGGAGCAGCTGATCCCAACATACAGCAAAACGTTTCTATGATTGGGATCTTTAAGAAGGTCAGAGTTACATGCATTGACAAGCATTTTCTGAATGATCTAACCAGATTTCTTATTGACTGATTATCTCAAACAGGGATGGTTGGTTTGGGTAACACAGAAAGAGCAGAACGTTTCACACAGAGTGAGAGAGGGAGAGAGAGAAAGCATTACTAACTGCTAGGCTAATTAATTGCTAAGCTAAAGTACTGTAACTAGAAGAAGCAAATAACATGTAGACAACTGTGGGATTTAAGTAAAGACGTTGCTAGAGGGTTATGAAGGTTTAACAGAACTAGCCAAGTGTATTGTGAGTAATCCAACACAGTCCAACAGCTGTGATGAGCTAAGGTGGTAGAAACATGCTTACCCGTCTTACATTTTCTTACATGACCAGTAATGACGCTGATTGATCATGTGTGTAAACCCTTACCTGCCTGCTGACCTTTGACGTTTAGATCTGGCTGTTGGCTTTGTCTGTGTGTTTCACCTTTACTATCACCATCGGCATGTTTCCAGCCATCACTGCTGACACAAAATCCACCATTGCAGACGAGGGCTCTTGGGGTGAGTCAACAGGTCACTTCTTGTCTAAATAATGATGTGATGGATGCATGCCTACATGCAGAAAACATTTGACTTCTTTTTTACTTCTGCAGGTTGTTGGTGTTTTTGTTTTGAAAAGTCAAACATTTAAATCAACACTGCCATTGTAAAGATGCACACATGTTAAATGGAATGTAGTTATATATTTTTATATATATGTTCAAGTCTTCTGAACATTCAAAGCTCCATTCTACATATCTTATTCACCCATTCACACACTGATGGCATTGCCTTGCAAGGTGCCAGCTGCTAAGCAGTTCTCAGGAACTAACCATTCATACACACTGACACAGCAATTGTGCAGCCTTTGGAAACAATTTCGGATTCAATATCTTGCAGTCCAGAGGAGCCGGGGGTCAAATTGCCAATAATCCAATTAGTGGAGATATTAGGAGAAAGTTGTACTTATGTGCTCACAGCTGAGTGATGTTGAAACAAGCTTAATGTAAGGAATGGTGACTCTATTTTAATTGGGCTACGATAACTGGTGCTGCACACCTGACCTGGAGGAGGTTCTGTTCAGAGTTTAGGATTTAAATATTTCTTTCTCAAATTTTTTGGAAATGATCTCAACATTCTTCATTAGAAACCAAACAATCCACTGGCTTTCCCTAAGCCAGAGAATACTGGAACAGCTGGGGTTAAGAGGCTTGCTCAAGAGCACCTGAAAAAGCCTAAATGTAACTGGGATGTGGTTCCACAGGACAGGAGCTTTCTTGCATCTCTAACATTTAGGCCATGAAAGCCTACAGTTGTCCTCCATCCAAGTGTGATGTGGAGCCAGTTTGGATCTTCATCAATGTCTTCACTGGACTGTGAAGGACTGTTGGGGACTATAGTGGACTTTGGTGGACTGTGGGATGGTGCTGCATTTTTTTAACATCATGGTTGACATTTGGACTCATTTCCTTTGACACTGCTGTTATCATCACCTAACCCTGAACCCTGAACCTTTCCTCCACTCGTCTTAATTAATGTCCCACTTGAACACACATCCTTTTTTGGTAGTCATATTACTGAATAGTTTGTTTTGTTTTGTTTTTCTACCAGACCAGTACTTTATCCCAGTCAGCTGTTTCCTGCTCTTTAACCTGTGTGATTGGGGTGGGCGGAGCTTAACAGCCGTCTGTATGTGGGTGAGTTTACTGTCAAACATAAATGATTAATATCATAACACTAGCATATATTAGCATAATGCAATGTAAACTTGACTTCACCCAGTTCAGTTTTTCTCCACTAGGTTCATACAATGTCTTCACCCAGTTCAGTGACCAATTGATCTGCCTTGTTTGCAGCCACAGAAGGACAGTCTGTTACTTCCTGTCTCCATCATGTGTCGCCTTGTCTTCATCCCTCTCTTCATGTTGTGCAACGTCCACCCTCGTCTCCACCTGCCCGTCTTCTTCCATCATGATGGCTGGTTCATTTTCTTCATGGTCCTCTTTGCCTTCAGTAACGGATATTTGGCCAGCCTCTGCATGTGCTTTGGACCAAAGTAAGAAACTAACACTCTACAACTTGAACCCAGAGAAGAAAATCAATAAATAATTATGTTGAATAACTAAATGACTTGTTCTTAGTTTGTGTAGCTGCCTGTCTTATCCAGGACTCCTTTTAGAAAAGAGGTTTTTAAATCTCTTTGGGACCCTTCCTGGTTAAATAAAGGTTAAATTTAAGAATGTGTTGGAAACTTGTTTTGTAATGAACTACAGAATAAATCATAACTATCTTGTGTTGCTCTGCAGAAATGTTCTTCCTCATGAAGCAGAAACAGCTGGAACCATCATGGCTTTCTTTCTGTCTCTGGGTTTGGCTTCAGGAGCTACACTGTCCTTCATCTTCAGAGCAATGGTTTAAGTGAAAACATCATCATAGTCACTGGATTAGCTGGAGGCAAAGTGTATTGGTGTGACTGGGAAAAAAAATGATAAAGTTCTTGCCCACTGTCAAACCTTCAGTGTTTTTCAATCTGAACCTGAAAATGTTTAAGTGGACATTTTATGATGTATCCTTATGGTATGTCTTTATGGTAACATCAGAAACAGGACGGACCAAGAAGAAAAAGAACACAAAAGTAATAGTAATAGTAAAGAACTAGAACACTAAAAAAGACAATGTATCGCCATCAATACTAGGTTCACTTAACAGAACCAGCAGTCAGTTTCAACCTAATGTTATATTACTGTTAGTTTTCATCTTAACTTTGTCCTGACTAATTCAGTTCCTGACTGCATTAACATATCTGTGAATTAAATGTCATTTAAGTAATAGGGTGGAGTCCCTACCCTCATCCAGTCCCCCCCCCCATCCAAATGATCAATTATCATCATTCGGACCTCCAGATTTTCCATTAAACCTTTAAATTAAATATTGTTGTTGTGTGTCTTTTCCATGATCTGATTGGGTTATGGTTGTTAATGAATGCACATGGTTCATATTTTTTTAATCATTCGTTTACAGGTGTATAGCCTTATTTTCTGTGACTTGTTTGTAGCTACAATATTTCAGAGGTTTTAATCTGTCATGCCAGAAAATAAAACAGAAAAATCTCCCCACCAGGAGGAAAACAAAGGCTATTAACTATAAACTCAAAGCATTTCAAATGGGAGGAAAAACTAAACTCTGGTCTAGAAAGACTAAAATCCATGCACCCCTAAAACTAGAGGCACAGCTAGACTATGAAATTAAGACAAAAAAAAAATAAAAAAAATAATAATAATAAAAAAAATCACTCCAATGGAGGCTAACAATATTTATGAAAGAAAAACAAACTACAATGCTAAACTATGAAATTTTGTTATGTATAATTAATTATATTTAAATTTTATTTTACTTTAACGCAGAGTTAAAGTTTGTCAGGCCTGGACTCAAAAGAGGACTCAGATGCAGAGTTGAACGGAGAGCGGTTTTATTAGCTCACAAAAAATCCTTGCCTGAGTGAGGCTATAAAAAGGCCTAAACTAAGGAAAACAGAAAATCACTCCTAAGGAGGAAAAAACACTAAACTTCTCTATTTAAGATCAACAAACTCAAAATCACTCTCAAGGAGGAAAAACAAAAGGCTATGAAACTTTAACTTAGGGTGCTCCAACGAGGCTGAAAATTAAACACTATGCTATTCAGAAAGAAACAAAAAGCTAGACTACAAAATTACAACACAAAATCACTCTTACGAGGAAGGGAAAACAAAAGAGCACAAGAGCTATGATACATGAACTGTGGACTGTGAAAAGATGGCTTGGGTGCACGCTACACGAGACGAAACACTTTGGCATGAGACAAAGGGAGACGCAGACAATATATACACCAGGTAATAGGGAACAGGTGGAAACAATCAGGGCGGGGAAGACAATCAGACCGGTGACACATGAGGAAGGGCAAGTGACCTGAAACGAGAGGAGAGTTAACTTTCAAAATAAAACAGGAAGTGACAAGACAAGACAAAACCCCAACTTGACCTCACCGCGGTGTGACAAAGTTAGTTAAAGTTAAGTTAAAAAACAAAACAAAAAAACAAACAAATATGAAAGTAATGGGGAACAGAATACACAATCAGGAATCAGGGAAAACACAGACCAGTGACACATGAGGTAGGTTAATTTTCAAAATAAGACAAAACCTCACCATGCTGTGACAACTGGCCTGTGCCCTGAATGGCCTGCTGGGGGTAGTGACCCACCAGATCACCCCAGTTAATATGCTGATTTCTGGCAATGACCATGAGACTCTGCAGTTACTACCTTCTTCCTATCATCACCTCTATAGCCATTGGTCCTGGGTCTCTCCTCCTCTACCATAACCCCCAACAATTGGTCCATGGGGGACATCCTGGGGTGGATCCTCTCGTGTCACCAGATCTGCATCAAAACAAGTCTCCAAGCCTCTGACTTCGTCTCCAGCTCTCATGACAATAGCAAAAAAACGGGGCGATGAACAAACAGGCTCAAAACATGAGAAAGTAATCATAAATGAAGAAATGCCAGAAAGCTACTCACAGATGGATGCAGACAATCTAACAGGGACACAATGGGAGAGACAGGCCTATATACACACACGAGGAGAGGAGGCAAAGGTGTAAACAATAGACAATCACGGGGAGTGAAGACACCTAGAATGAACACAAAAAGGAAGTGAGGGAAACCTCTTGAAACAATAAAACAGGAACTCAAAAAACAAACTAAACTATAGGTCTGACATCAGGAGGTGTTCAGCAAGGCCAAAGCTACATCTTGACACTACACATCTCTGCCACCTCATAGACCATACATCATGCCACTGATCTGCAGCCAGTACCCCCTCGACTCATCTTCTCAGTGTTTGAACTGCCATTCTGGAATGACAGAAACAAAGAGTTTGTATTAAACATGAAATACACTCAGTTTTCTCTTCACTTTTGAACACAGATATAAACTATTATTAACTATTAACTATACTAGTATTAATCAATTATTTTGAACACAGTTTGTAAATTACTTGACCAGATGTCAGGCATTGACAGGAAGTCTTGATTATTACAATATCAAATCAAATTTTATTTGTATAGCCCAACGTCACAAAGTGATGAGACTCTGGAAAGCACCACAAGGGTGTTAGGGTTGGGTTGGGGTTGGGGTTAGGGTATCAAGGGTATGCTCAAATGCTCTGGCCTGTTGCTCCACTGTAAGATGTTCTTTAAGTGGTTGTCAATTGTATCAGTTAAGTTTTGGTTTTATAAGTTTTTATAGATTGGGACAGAGGCCGCCCCACTGACTTCTGAGTCAGGCAGAGGCTTTGGCGAAGATGAAAAATTCCTCTCCCCCATCCGGAAGGGCCGGGTTCAAATCACGGGCAGAGAAAGAGGGCCACCAGCATGGGCGAGATGCCTGGGGAGCGGGCAGTCAGCTGAAAACAAATGTTTGTTATAAAAGGAAAAGTTTATTAATCCATTTGGAGTATTCATGACCTGGTGCTAAAAGTGGACTGTAATTCATGAAGGATACGTTTAAATAGTAATTTATAAAAATTAAATACACTGCACACTCACAGGGGTTCAACAATTTAAAAAACAATAAAAGGTACATGCAATAAAACACACTGTGATGGAGGGGGGCAATTTTCACCCCCTATTCAATAAACCACTATAAAAGTCACAATTGGAATAAATAAATAGTTGAATAAATAAATACATAAATAAATAAATACGTAATAATTCATAACATCCATAAGAGTCCTTTCATGGCAACAGGTTAAAATCCTCCAAGTGGTGGGGAAGTGCTTAAAAATTGTAGAAATTTAAAATAGCTGACTAAAATGTTGCAATCCGGGAGCTTGAAGGGAAGATGTTAATTATCTAAAATTCAGTTAAGAAGTTCTGTGTCTTCCCTGGCCCAGTGGCTTTCTCAATGCCCCCAGGCCTGGTGGCGCCAGGTTCAGCTCCCGGCCCATGCCACGCTCCCCATGCGTCCCGCCCACTCCGGAGGGAAAACCTAAAAGTTCTCCCTCTCATTTAAGCCTCGTGGGGCCCTGGTGTCCAATTTAAAAATCCACATTTTCTCGGCCCTCTTCCTCTGCCCGGTGGTCCATCTCTCGTTGGCCTCCACTCCTGTAATGATGAGTTTATTGAGGCTGTGTTCCTGAAAGTGTTGTACCAGGGTGGTTGTGAGTCTTCCTGTGTTGATGTTGTGGATGTGTTGCTTAAGGCGGGTGTGTATGCTGTGTCTGGTTTCTCCGATGTAATGTTTATTGCAATCCGTGCATGTGATAATGTAGACAGTGTTGGTGGTCTGTAGTGAAAGTGGTCCATGGGTCGGGTATGCGGCAGTGCTGTATATGTTAGTAATGAATTTTCTATTCTTGTAGTGATTGATGTATTCTGTTTGTGGTTGTGGTCTATGGTCCGTGTATTTGGAATGTACCAGAATGTCTTGTAAGTTTTTGTTTCTTCTGAAAGCTGAAATGGGTTTGGAGTTATGGAAGGCTGGATGTTGTGTTTGTAAATGAGCAAAGTTGTGTTTGATGGTGCGGTGTAGTTTTGTGATTGTGTGTGAGAAGGTGGAGATGAATGGAATAATGTGTGTGTTAGTGTTACCCTGGAGCATGGTAGGGTCTGGTCCCGTAGGAGGGGGATGTGGGTTAGGATAAGGTAAAGGGGTGTTGGGGTTGGGAGAATGAAATCTATTTCAATGACTCCCCCCTTGTGGTCCAACGACTCACGCGGTTTGGTGTGGGGAGCCAAGGGCAAGGCACTGGCCAGCGCATGTCACTCGGGCGACCACCCCTCGCTGTGCACGACCAGCATCGCATGGGGGGAAGGGGGTGTCAGATGACCGCACCCACCACCAGGAAGCAGATAGCACCATAAGGGGTCTCAGAAGTGACGGGCCCAAGACCCGATGATTGGGATGAGACCCTGATGAGGGTTATTGTGGGATTAGGGTGGAGATGAGACCCTGGAACGCACCATAAGGGGTCTTAGACGTCCCAATCTTGGAGCCCAATGGTTAGGGTCAGGCGCCAAGAGCCCTGAGTTGGTTAGGGTTAGGATAAGACCCTGAGAGGGCATAATTTTAGGGGAGGCCTGATCCTGAAACCAGATGGTTAGGGTTAGGCACACAATCCAGGAGTTGGTTAGGATCAAGAGAGTAGGTGAGACTCGGTGCCGCGAAGCAGTGCCGAGTCTCTAGGCACGGGCCATCAGCTGCTCTGGGTCAGGTGGGTCCTTTTTTAAGATTTGGGCCTTTTCCATAATATTTTTTTAATCATTTCTCTCCTGGACCGTACCACGAGCCTTCTGTCGGTCACTCTGCCGAGGGGCTGTGGCACGAGGAGATCACCTTCTCTGTTTTTTCTGTGTGTCTGTGTTATTTGTGTTTTCTGTTTCCCCGTTACAGGAGGTGAAGGTGATGGTGGAGGGAGTGAAGGAGAGCTCCGGGGCTTAACCACAGCCTCCCCTCTCCTTTTTAACTCCCTGTTGTCCCTGTTTGTGTGTGCTTGTGCTTCGGTCACATCCTTGTGGATAATCTGTGTTTTGTGTTTCACCGTAACAGGGGGTGAAGGTGGTGGTGGAGGGAGCGGAGGAGAAATGCGGGACTCCGTCAAGGTCTCCCCTCTCCTTATTAACTCTCTGTTCTCCCCGTTTGTGTGTGTATGTGCTTTAATCCCCTTCTTTTTAGATGGAGGTGGTGGTGGAGGAGAATGAGGGGGAGGGGGGGGCCTTTGATCCGGCCTCATCCCGTCCTCCCTCTCCGTAATCGGGGCGAGGTGAGCGACCATGAGGGCCTCGACCTGCTCCAGAGTCTCCGCCTGGAGTCGTCTCCCCAGGTTGCGTCGGGCCCAGATAGTGGCGATCTGGAAGGGGTCTCGCCATTCCCCTGTGCTCAAACCTTTCAAGGTGTCGAGCTCCCTTTCTATGGAGTCCCTGTAGTGCTCTCTTAGGATTGTCAGTGTTGTGTATTCCCAATTTTTTGCATTTCCCTCAATGAGGAGTTTAATCTCCTCATTGGGGCTGGCTGGTTTGATTGTTTTTGTAAGATTTTCTGTTATTTTTCGAATTGTAGGGGGGGGCTTATCAGGTTGCACATTTTTTAGGTGGTGAGTCATTTTAATGATTTTGTGCATGATCCTGACTCTAGTGCTGAAGTCTGGGTCTGAAGACTGTGACTTATTTTCGTCCTTCTTTCCCTCCCTTTTATCCCTCTGTGTCTGTCCCTGTTTTCCCTGTTGTGTGGTGTGTGTTCCTGCATGTAGTGTCCTTCACACGTAGCTTGGTGGGGGCCCTATGGCCCCCTGGTTCAAAAAATTGTGGCCCATAGCCATGCTCCACACAGTGGTAGCGTTGGGGGCAGCTGCCGTAGCGTCCGTAACCCGCCGTCACGGACGCGTAGGTTGGCTGCTGCTCTGTGGCCTCATGCCAGTAACGGGAGCGGTGCTCGGGTGAACGGTGGCTAGGTCTCCCCTCCCAGGGCCGTCTAAATCGGTCACGCCGGTGAGAGACAACCATCCAGCCATCATCCCAGCTGTCACCGTACATTTTTTGGCCTTAAATGAAAAAAAAGGTAAGAAAAAAATACTCAAATGGGGTTTGAAAAAATCAGAAATGATTGGAACAAGCTCGAAACGACGTTTCGGTCTGTAATCAGACCTTCTTCAGGTTTGCTTGTTCCGAAACAATAAAAGTTTTTATGTGGAAAAGTGTTGTTTCTCTCTGTCTGTTCGTATGTGTGTTTCCCAGGCTCTGTGAAGAGGCGAGTGAGACAGAGGAGCTGCCTGCCCGGCTATTTATGTAGGAGGGTGTGGGTGTGGCCAAGGGGCCCCGGTGCCAGGTGCCAAGAATTATTAACCCCGTTAGTTCCCCTTGCTTGTTTGTGTGTGGGAGAGAGAATGATTTTCTCCCTTTTCTCTCTTTTTTTCAGGTGGATCCCGGATTCCTTTTCCTCAGGTGAGTATTATACATCAGGTGAGTATCAGGTTTGTTGTCAAATTGATTTTTTCATGTGTTTTTCCTTTTCAGGTTAGGGTTAGATTATTTTTTTCGGGGGGAATCTTAAGGTTAGGGTTAGGAAAAGGAGTTAGGGTTAAAATGAGGGGGTCTGGGACCGGTTAGGGTTAGGAAAAGGGCTTAGGGTTAGGGGGTTAGGGTTAGGGAAGGGGAAATTCTCCCTCCGGAAAGGAAAGGAGGGTGCACTGTCCACCCATCCCGCGGACCTCCCGTAACCCCAGTCCCGTCTCTCATCCTGGGGCCGCTGTCTCCTCTGACGTCCGTATCGGACCTCCGTCCACTGGTCCATGGCCAAAAAACAAAAAGCGATTCCGTATGGAATGAAAAAGCAGTGTAAAATATTAAAAAGTGAATAAAAAACTGAAAAAAGAGTCTCTTAAATAAAGAGATGTATATTTATTTTTTTATATTTTTTATTTATATAAAGAATGAAAAATACACGACGTTTCGAGCCCAAATGCTCTTCTTCAGGTAAAAAAATAATACAAAACCTCTCTTCACAGATGTTTACCGTCTGAGGTTTGAGGGAGAACTGAGCTCTCTCCCTCGCCCCTCTCCCTTATATACTCGACCGGACTCCGCCCCTTTTGGCTTTCATCCAGCCTCCGGTAAGTCCCCGTAACACGTGAAATACACTGCTTTTAACAATTTTCAACTATTTACAATGGATTATATACATTTTTAACTATTTACAATGTTTCCTTAACTATATACAATGAATATATTTATTTTTAACATAAAAAATGAATTATCCTTATTTTTAACATAAAAAATCTCTAAAGTCCCAAAATTATTTTAAATCACACTGAAAAAAAATACACTTACTTTTTAAAGTTTAAGTAAATATACCATGAACTTAAACACAAATCCCAAATGAATCAAATGACTTTTAAAGACATATCCCAAACAAATGAAATTATTTTTAATTGTTTTTAAACACATATCCCAAGCAAATCAAATTATTTTTAACCCAATCCTAAAATATCTATTTATAACACATCAAATGACACAGGTATCTATTAGTCTTTTTTATTATATTATATATATTTTTTTTATTTTCTGTTTTTGTGTTTTTGTAAATGTTTTATATTTCCTTATGAATTCTAACCTCATGTTTCCCCCCAAAAACTCTATTTAAAGTTTCTTTAGGTGTTCCTTTTAAATGTTTTTATTCCTAAAAATGTATTTAGTAGGTCCGTGACTGTTAGGGTTAGGGGAATAGTTAGGGTTAGGGTTAGGACAACAGGTCAGTGAGTGGTTAGGTGAAAGGAAAGAAACTGGCTAAGCCAGTTAGTGGTTAGGGTTAGGGTCAGGGTTAGGGTTAGGGGGTTAGGGTTAGGGTTAGGAGACGGCCCATTCATTCTGATTTGAGTTGGAAGCGGCTTCCCCTTGCTGTACTAAGTAGTGAGAATGTGGAATGTGGAAGCGGCCGTCCACTAGATGGCGGCATCGGATAGGCTATGGGAGGCCGCTGAATGGGGGTCTATGGGGCGCGGAAGCGCGGGGCGCGGCGTGGAAGCGGACCCTTGCCGGGTCGGGCGCTGGCGGCGGATGGGAACGCGGAAGGGATTCGGGTGGGCGTTCCCGATCGAGGGAGGGGGCGGGGCGGGCGGGCCCGGTCGGAGGGGAGGGGCCGCGGGCGGGGCTAGGCAGGGGCGGATGCCCGGAGGGGGTGGCCCGCGCAGGAAGGCGTGGACGGGGGGCGGAGCGAGGAGGTCGGCCGGCGGGGGTGGGGTGGCGGGCGGAGCTTGTGCAGGGCCGGACCGGGAGGTCTGGGGGCCCTGGTGGGGGGGGGGGGCCCAGGAGGTGAGGGGTCCCCTGGAGACTGAGGGGTAGAGTGGGGAGGTCGGCAAGCGGGGAACCCCCCCCCCGGCAGAGGGTGTCACTCCCTGTACAGATTGTTAAGCCCTCTGAGGCAGAATGTGTTTTGTCACTTTGGGTAAATACAGGTATATACATATACAAGTAAGTAGTGAGAATATGGAATGCACCATATTGTCACTAGTTACCATTGACTTTGTCTGGGATTGCCGAGCGGGGGCGGAGCTTGTGCAGGGCCGGACCAGGAGGTCTGGGGGCCTTGGTGGGGGGGGGGCCCAGGAGGTGAGGGGTCCCCTGGAGACTGAGGGGTAGAGTGGGGAGGTCGGCGAGCGGGGTATCCCCCCCCCCCCCGGCAGAGGGTGTCACTCCCCGTACAGATTGTCCTCCTGTCAAGCTCAGACTACAGAGAAGCTTGCCTCTCATGTTCCCTAAATATCTTAGGTCCCACATCCTCCAGGGCCATATCTCAGCGAGGGAAGGTCCGGGAGAGGCGTGGGGGGCGTCGTCCGAGAGCTGTCAGCGGTGTCTACAATATATTCAAAGCTCAGGCCACTGGGACACTAGGGGGCGTAGTTGGTCAAAATGAATGCTAACTGATAGGATTATGGAAGGCCACCATATTTGAACTAGTTAACATGGGCTTGACCTTTGACCTCTTGGGGGTGAAACAAAGGGGGCGAAACGAAGGGGGGTGACAGCCACGGGCCGTGGCTTCAGATATTCCCAGGGTTAGGGTGGGTTTCAGCCCCTCTGGAGCCCTCAGTGTCCCTTTTTCTGAGCTCTCCTGTCAAGCTCAGACTACAGAGAAGCTTCTTTGATGCCTCTCCTGTGCCCTGAATATCTCAGGTCCCACATCCTCCAGGGCCATATCTCAGTGAGGGAAGGTCCGGGAGAGGCGTGGGGGGTGTCGTCCGAGAGCTGTCAGCGGTGTCTACAATATATCCAAAGCCCAGGCCGCTGGGACACTAGGGGGCGTAGTTGGGGAAAATGAATGTTAACTGATAGGATTATGGAAGGCCACCATATTGTCACTAGTTACTATTGATTTTGGGATTGGGAGCAGGGACAGAGCTCATGCAGGGGTGGAGCAGGGGAGCCAGGTGGCCCCGAGAAGGTCTCAGGTCCCTCTACTGTCTATGTGAGGACAGGCAAGGCACCCACATGTTTTGTCCATTGGCTCCCAGTCAGAAAGCCTACTCAAAGGCCAAAACCCTGAGAGGAGGGAGCTGGACAGCTCCATGTGGATTAGGGTTAGGGTTAGGCCCCCCTGGATCCGAGAGCCACAATCCAGGTGTCTACGGAAAGGTCCGGCCGAGGCGAGCGCAATGCCGTTGGAATGGAGTCTCTTGGTGGCTCCCCTGTTGAGCTAGGGGGCGACAAAGAGTCAAAATCCCCACATTCTCCGAGGCCATTTCTCAGCGGGGGAAGGTCCGGGAGAGGTGCGGGGGGTGTCATCCGAGAGCTCTCAGTGGTGTCTATGACATATCTGAAGCCTGGGCTGTTGGGACTTTAGGGGGCGTAGTTGGGGAAAATGAATTTTAACTGATAGGATTATGGAAGGCACCATATTGTCACTAGTTACTATTGATTTTGGGATTGGGAGCAGGGACAGAGCTCATGTAGGGCTGGAGCAGGGGGGCCGAGGGGCCCGGTGGGCCCGGGGCGGGGTGGCCCCGAGAAGGTCTCAGGCCCCTCTACCGCATATGAGGACAGACAAGGCACCCACATGTTTTGTCCATTGGCTCCCAGTCAGAAAGCCTAGTCAAAGGCCAAAACCCTGAGGAGAGAGCTAGACAGCTCCATGTGGATTAGGGTTAGGGTTAGGCCCCCCCTGGATCCGAGAGCCACAATCCGGGTGTCTACGGAAAGGTCCGGTCGAGGCGAGCGCAATGCCATTGGAATGGAGTCTTTTGGTGGCTCCTCTGTTGAGCTAGGGGGCGACAAAGAGTCAAAATCCCCACATTCTCTGGGGCCATATCTTGGCGAGGGAAGGTCCGGGAGAGGTGCGGGGGGTGTCATCTGAGAGCTCTCAGTGGTGTCTATGACATATCTGAAGCCTGGGCTGTTGGGACTTTAGGGGGCATAGTTGGGGAAAATGAATGTTAACTAATAGGATTATGGAAGGCAGCATATTGTCACTAGTTACTATTGATTTTGGGATTGGGAGCAGGGACAGAGCTCATGTAGGGCTGGAGCAGGGGGGCTGAGGGGCCCGGTGGGCCCGGGGCGGGGTGGCCCCGAGAAGGTCTCAGGCCCCTCTACCGCATATGTGAGGACAGACAAGGCACCCACACGTTTTGTCCATTGGCTCCCAGTCAGAAAGCCTAGTCAAAGGCCAAAACCCTGAGAGGAGGGAGCTGGACAGCTCCATGTGGATTAGGGTTAGGGTTAGGCCCCCCCTGGATCTGAGAGTCACAATCTGGGCGTCTGCGGAAAGGTCCGGTTGAGGCGAGCACAATGCCGTTGGAATGGAGTCTCTTGGTGGCTGCCCCGCCGAGCTAGGGGGCGACAAAGAGTCAAAATCCCCACATTTTCTGGGGCCATTTCTCAGCAAGGGAAGGGCTGGGAGAGGCGTGGGGGGTGTCATCTGACAGCTCTCAGTGGTATCTATGATATATCTGAAGCCTGGGCCGCTGGGACACTCTGTGGCGAAGTGCGTGTTTTGGAATCCTTGGGGGGCCATTGAGTTAGACTTTGGGGCAGCTTCCAGATTCTGGACAATTCCATATTCTGGACAGTTCCAGCTTCCACATTCTCGTCAGTGAAAGAGTTAGACTTGGGGCAGCTTCCAGATTCTGGACACTTCCAGCTTCCACATTCTCGTCAGTGAAAGAGTTAGACTTGGGGCAGCTTCCAGATTCTGGACACTTTTAGCTTCCACATTCTCGTCAGTGAAAGAGTTAGACTTGGGGCAGCTTCCAGATTCTGGACACTACCACCTTCCATATTATGGACAGTTCCAACTTGGAAGTGCAGAATTTGGAAGCCTTCCACATTCTTGCTTACATCGGGTTAGACTTGGGGCAGTTGGGGTTAACTGTTTCACTTCCTGTGCCAACAGGAAGTAGCAGCAACGAGGGCAGAGCAGAACCAAGTGGGGAAGAGCAAGTCTGGCAGCTTCCGAGCACGGTCCAAGCGGTGTGAGTAAGAAATGCAGGTAAGTCATGCTTGGTGTCTGCAAGAATCTGAAGTGCCCCTTTCCCTCTGGCAACCAAACAAGTGTTGCATTCATTTGCATGTCTTTGATTTTTCTCAATATCTGTGGTTATGTCATTTAGCATGCTATTGCTAGTGGAATAGATGAGAATCTGGAGGCATGCGCTTTGCTTCCATGTTTTAACCAGTTACATTGTTTTTCTAGGCAGTGTCTGCTTTTGACGTGACGTGAAGATGGTAAGCAGATGGGCCTGGCAAATCAGTTGTATGGTATTTTTGTGATGTGGTTTGTCATGCCATTCACCTGTCTTTTCCATACACAGTTCAAACATACCTCTCGATACAGCCGTTCATCCAGACTCAAACATCTTTTGAGAGTTCAAACCAGCAGCCCATCATCCACAGACCAAGACATCTCTGGAACCAGCAGCACATACCTCTCAAACCAACAAAGTGAGGGTGATGGGTCCCCCCCCCCCCACCATCCCCGTGCCTACTGACCTCTGGGGTCCCAGGCTCTCCTCCTGGATTCCTCAACCCACCACCCACCCCGCCAGTTAGGCATAGCTCGATTCGACCGCCTCTTGGCTTCCTCTACCTCCAACCCCAACCCAGCGCCCCAACCATTGTGTTGGTTCCCCAATGGAAGATGAGCAATTGTGTGTCTGAACAACCCAAAGAATCAGAGCCAGAGTCAGGCTGCTGCCTCAAATTTCCTGATCTCAGGGCAATCTGGTGCTGTAATGCGTGTCGTCATGAGTAATTAAAGTGAAATTGATGTTTGACCTGTTTGACTTCATTGTTTTCATTTCATAAACTTTGCTTGGGTTTAGAGTTGGGGCAGCTTCCGGATTATGGAGTATTCCAAATTCTGGACAATTCCATATTATGGACAGCTCCAGCTTCCACATTCTCGCCATTGGGGAGGCTCAACTTCCATATGCTGGACAATTCCACATTCCATATTGTGGACAGTTCTGATATGGAAGTGCAGAATTTGGAAGCCTTCCACATTCTCACATAATGGTGTTATTTAGACTTGGGGCAGCTTCCAGATTCTGGACACTTCCAGCTTCCACATTCTCGTCAGTGAAAGAGTTAGACTTGGGGCAGCTTCCAGATTCTGGACTGTTCTACATTCCATATTATGGACAGTTCCAACTTGGAAGTACAGAATTTGGAAGCCTTCCACATTCTCGCTTACATCGGGTTAGACTTGGGGCAGCTTCCAGATTCTGGACACTTCCACATTCCATATTGTGGACAGTTCTGATATGGAAGTGCAGAATTTGGAAGCCTTCCATATTGCTGCCTGCTGAGTTGAAATGAGGAATTGCTTGTAGGTGAAAATATGGAATCTTCCACATTCTCACTTGTTAGCAGAGGTCAACTCGTTCACTTCCTGTGTCAACAGGAAGTCGGCCACTATAGTTTCTAAAGACGAGCGCGGCAACTACACAAACAGCAGCTCTACACTGGTGCTGATGAAATTACATTTGATAGAAGGTAAGTGTGTGTGGGTGACCCCAAAAACCTCAAGTGGCAGTTATCCCTGAGGGAACCAAAATCAGTTCATGTTTATTTTTGTAAAACCTTTTTTTTGTTGGTTGAAAAAAAAAACCAGCACTAGCAAGCTAATGCTAGCGCATTAAATAAGATTTTGGAACCATGCGGTCTGCTTCCACATTCTCACCTTTTACATTCCTTTTGTATCACAGGAGGCACATTTCCCCCTGGCTGATTTTGACACAAGATGGTAAGTACACAAAGGATGTTTAACTGATATCTAAGCTGTGATGCAGTTTTTCATCCCCATACAATGTCCCCCAAACCACGCAGTCGGGCCAACAACCAAATCCAAGCCAAGGTGGAGCAGGAGCAAATGACCCTCCGCCTGCGTACACCTCCTGCGTTGTCTCACTGGAACGCACCACTTCCCAGACGCCCACTGATGAAATCCCGAAATTGCGGATGTCCCAGGATAGTAAGCCAGGAGAAGAAAGTGACAAGAAGAAGGCTGCAACGAAGTCAGATGAAGGAGGGTCAGAGAAAAATGTGGGTTAGGATTCTGTTCCTTTGGAGCTTTGTTCACTGTTCACTTTTACTGTAGGTTCTCTGATGTGTCAATGGAAGGAACATGTTGCAAGCAAATAAATGTTTTTGCTAAAGGTATCTGACTTGTCCTTGGTTTCGGCTTGGGGCAGCTTCCAGATTCTGGACAGTTCCACATTCCATATTGTGGGCAGTTCCAGCTTCCACATTCTCGTCAGTGAAAGAGTTAGACTTGGGCAGCTTCCAGATTCTGGACACTTCTACATTCCATATTATGGACAGTTCCAACTTGGAAGTGCAGAATTTGGAAGCCTTCCACATTCTCGCTTAATGGTGTTATTTAGACTTGGGGCAGCTTCCAGATTCTGGACACTTCCAGCTTCCACATTCTCGTCAGTGAAAGAGTTAGACTTGGGGCAGCTTCCAGATTCTGGATTGTTCTACATTCCATATTATGGACAGTTCCAACTTGGAAGTACAGAATTTGGAAGCCTTCCACATTCTCGCTTAATGGTGTTATTTAGACTTGGGGCAGCTTCCAGATTCTGGACACTTCCACATTCCATATTGTGGACAGTTCCGATATGGAAGTGCAGAATTTGGAAGCCTTCCATATTGCTGCCTGCTGAGTTGAAATGAGGAATTGCTTGTAGGTGAAAATATGGAATCTTCCACATTCTCACTTGTTAGCAGAGGTCAACTCGTTCACTTCCTGTGTCAACAGGAAGTCGGCCACTATAGTTTCTAAAGACGAGCTCGGCAGCTACACAAACGGCAGCTGTTCGCTGGTGCTGTTGAAATTACATTTGAGAGAAGGTAAGTGTATGTGGGTGACCCCAAAAACCTCAAGTGGTGTTTATCCCTCAGGGAACCAAAATCAGTTCATGTTTATTTTTGTAAAACCTTTTTTTTGTTGGTTGAAAAAAAAGACAGCACTAGTGAGCTAATGCTAGCGCATTAAATAAGATTTTGGAACCATGCGGTCTGCTTCCACATTCTCACCTTTTACATTCCTTTTGTATTCCAGGAGGCACATTTCCCCCTGGCTGATTTTGACACAAGATGGTAAGTACACAAGGATGTTTAAATCATATGTAAGCCGTGATGCAGTTTTTAATCCCCATACAATGTCACACAGTGGAGCCAACAACCAAATCCAAGGCAATCCGGAGCAGGAGCAAACGACCCTCCACCTGCGTACACCTCCTGCGATCCCTCACAGGAACGCCCCTTTTCCCCGACCCCCACCGATGAAAGCCCGAAATTGCAGATCTCCCAGGATAGTAAGCCGGGAGAAGAAAAACAGCCCAAGAAGGCCACAGACAAGTCCGATAGAGGGTCAGAGAAAAATGTGGGTTAGGATTCTGTTCTGTTGGAGCTTTGTTCACTGTTCACTTTTACTGTAGGTTCTCTGATGTGTTCTCTGATGTGTCCTGTAAGAAACATGTTGCAAGCAAATAAAGGTTTTTGCTAAAGGTATCTGACCTGTCTTTGGTTTAGACTTGGGGCAGCTTCCAGATTCTGGACAGTTCCAGCTTCCACATTCTCGTCAGTGAAAGAGTTAGACTTGGGGCAGCTTCCAGATTCTGGACACTTCCAGCTTCCACATTCTCGTCAGTGAAAGAGTTAGACTTGGGGCAGCTTCCAGATTCTGGACACTTCCACATTCCATATTGTGGACAGTTCCAGCTTGGAAGTGCAGAATTTGGAAGCCTTCCACATTCTCGCTTATATCGGGTTAGACTTGGGGCAGCTTCCAGATTCTGGACAGTTCCACATTCCATATTGTGGACAGTTCTGATATGGAAGTATGAAGAATTTGGAAGTCTCCCAAAGAGTCAAGATGTGGAATTGCTTGTGGGTGAAAATGTGGAATTGTCCACGTTCTCACCTGTTACCAAAGGGGGTCAACTTTTTCACTTCCTGTGTCAACAGGAAGTACTGTAAACAAGTGGGGAAAAGAATATCAGCAGCCGGATGAGACACGCTAAAGCAAAGTCATCGCTGGTGCTGTGTGCGGAGCAGCAAAAGACACAGGTTAGTTACTGTCAGTCTCACTGACACCCTGGCTTTGGTTACCCAACATGTGGTGCATTCATTCATGTGGCTATGATTTTGGCTGATGTTAGTGAAGATGCTAATTAGCATGCTAATGCTAGTGCAACTGATTCGGAAGCAAATAGAATGCTTCCATATTCACACTTTTTTCATTCTTTTTTGAGGTGGTGCAGGACCTGGAAGCTTCTGCTGTGTGTGAGATGTTCAAGGTGAGTAGACAAGTATGGCAAATTGATTATATGCTAGGTCTGGGGCAGCTTTTCATGCCATTGGCCTATCTTCTCCATACACAGTTGGAAGATATATCTCGATCCAGCAGCTCATCCAGCAAACCATCAAGCACGGACGATGGCATCTGTGAAACCAACAGCACATACCTCTCAGACCAACAAAGCGAGGGCGATTGGGTCCCCCCCAACCCGTTCCCAAACCTATTCACCCCTCGGGTCCTAGGCTCTCCTGGAGTCCTCAACCCACCTTCCACCCCGCCAGTTGCCCCAACCATGGTGCCGGTTCCCCCATGGAAGAGGAGCAGTTTGGTGTCTGAACAACCCAAAGAATCAAAGCCAGAGTCAGGCTGCTGCCTCAAATTTCCTGATCTCAGGGCAATCTGGTGCTGTAATGTGTGTCGTCATGACTAATTAAAATAAAGTTTATGTTTGACTTGTATGACTCTGTTGTTCTTATTCAATAATCTTTGCTTGGGTTTAGAGCTGGGGCAGCTTCCAGATCATGGACAATTTCATAATCTGAACAATTCCACAATATGGACAGTTCAACTTCCACATTCTCGCCATTGGGGAGGCTCAACTTCCATATGCTGGACAATTCCACATTCCATATTGTGGACAGTTCTGATATGTAAGTGCAGAATTTGGAAGCCTTCCACATTCTCACATACCTTCGGAGAGCTTCCAGATTCTGGACAATTCCACATTCCATATTGTGGACAGTTGTAGCTTCCACATTCTCGTCAGTAAAAGAGTTAGACTTGGGGCAGCTTCCAGATTCTGGACACTTGCACATTCCATAATATGGACAGTTCCGATATGGAAGTGCAGAATTTGGAAGCCTTCCACATTCTCGCTTGCCATCGGGTTAGACTTGGGGCAGCTTCCAGATTCTGGACACTTGCACATTCCATAATATGGACAGTTCCGATATGGAAGTGCAGAATTTGGAAGCCTTCCACATTCTCGCTTGCCATCGGGTTAGACTTGGGGCAGCTTCCAGATTCTGGACACTTGCACATTCCATAATATGGACAGTTCCGATATGGAAGTGCAGAATTTGGAAGCCTTCCACATTCTCGCTTGCCATCGGGTTAGACTTGGGGCAGCTTCCAGATTCTGGACACTTGCACATTCCATAATATGGACAGTTCTGATATGGAAGTGCAGAATTTGGAAGCCTTCCACATTCTCGCTTGCCATCGGGTTAGACTTGGGGCAGCTTCCAGATTCTGGACACTTGCACATTCCATAATATGGACAGTTCCGATATGGAAGTGCAGAATTTGGAAGCCTTCCACATTCTCGCTTGCCATGGGGCAGCTTCCAGATTCTGGACACTTCCACATTCCATAATATGGACAGTTCCAACTTGGAAGTGCAGAATTTGGAAGTTGGAAGCATAGGCAGATTTTGGAAGCACAGATAGTTTATGAAAGTATAGCTATATATGGGCACTTTTGACCACATTTCCCGAAGCAAAAGTCACACAAGGTTGGCTTTTGTGTCGATTGAACCACCTCTTCCTGCTGAGTGAAGAGGCACTGAAAGCAGGCCAGTGGGAAATGGCTGCCTTATTTTAAGTAATGTTTTTCAGGGACCTTTTGAAGTTAGTCCACTTCCCAACACCGTAGAGGCTTGGGGGGTGGCGTCATTGGAACGGGCATGGCTGAAAATGGGGGGGTGGAGATGACCCACTTGTCGATCGGACGCTTCTGGGCCCTTGAAGGGCCACGGGAGTGAAAATGAGTGGCATGTGTCTGAAATGTGGAATCTTAATGGCAAGTGTCTGAAATGTGGAATCTTCCATAAAGTGCCTATTGCGTCCATGCGCCACCTGGTGTCGGTGAAAACGGGTCATCTGCACTTTTGTCGTCCGATCCGGACGAGCTTGGTGTAAAAAAAAAGAGCGCGGCGAGCTGGATTTTTTGGTGTGACTTTCAGAATTTTTGGAGGTTTGAGGGCGGAGAAAACGGGCCGCTTCCGTGCGGTGTATTTAAATGCAAAAGGGCACTTTTGCAACGTCGTAGAGCGACGAGAGTGGCACCGTTGCGATCGTCTCGACGAGCTCTGTCGGATGAGCCGAAGTCGACAATTAGGGTGTCTCCTAATTAGGGTTAGGGTTAGGGGTTAGGGGTTAGGGGTTAGGGTTAGGGGTTAGGGTTAGGGGTTAGGGTTAGGGTTAGGGTGTGGGAAAAACTCCCTCCGGTACGGGAGGGAGGGTGCTCTGGCCCCCCACCCGGCAGGCCTCCCGTATCCCCAGTCCCGGAATGGCTGCTGAGGCTCTTGGCGTCGGCGTCGGCCGTATCGGACCGTTGTCCAACCGTCCATCCTGTTTTCAAAAAAATAAAATAGCTTTCCAAACTGAGGAAAGGAAAAATGAGGCTTTTAAATTTTTTCAAAAATTAAATTTTTATTTTTTACAGTAAAAAACAAAATAAAAACTTTCTCAAAATAAAATAAGGTGTGCTCTCGTGGCAACGTTTCGACCCTACGGGGTCTTCTTCAGGCCTAGCACACCAAAAGCAATGAAAAAAATCTCCTCTGCTCCGTCCTAGAGTCCTGGCAGAAGTGAGCTCTTGCTCTCCTTCCGTCCTTATATATGCTGCCAGGCTCCGCCCATTTCCGTATCCGGTAAGTCCCCGGTAAGTTCCCGGTACATGCATTTGAACTATTTACAATGGTTTTATACATAGAATTAACTTAAAAAAATGACAAATTAACCCAATTATGTTTTAAACATAGAATTAACTTAAAAAATGAAATAATGACAAAATTATGCTTTTAAACACAGAATTAACTTAACCAAATGAAATAAATATCCACATTATGTTTTTACAGAGCATACAATCATCCTAAACATATTTTTTTAATTTTTAATTTTAAACCTTTTATGTGTTTTTATATATTTTTTTAATTTTTAACGTCCAACTATCCACAATGATTTTTTAACCTGAGATCGATTTAAAAAACCTAAAATAAATGACAAAATTATGCTTTTAACCTAGAATCTACTTTCAAAAGATGAAATGAATGACCAAATTGTTTTAAACACAGAATTAACTTAGAATAAATGAAATAAATGGCACAAGCCTACTTATACAAATAGTCATTCCCAAAATAATTAAAGGTTCAAGCCAGGATTGAAATAGGGTTAGAAAAAAACTCAGGGTCAAGAAAACAGGTGAGTATGTAGTTAGGGTTAGGGTGAGTGGTTAGGGTTAGGGCCACAGGTGAGTATATGGTTAGGGTTAGGGCAAGATACAAGCAAGTGGTTAGGGTTAGGGTTAGGGTTAGGGTTGGGTTAGGGTTGGGGTTATGGGTTTCTGTTTGGAACTGTTTTGCACGGGCCTACTAGAATTGCGTGGATGGTAGTGGTTAAGAATTGAGTTATGGAGAAGTAGGGAGGAGGGGAAGGGAGGAAAAGAGGGTATAGGGAGAAGGGGGAAGGGATATATGTTTGTGGAGGGGGGGGGGGGGGGGGGGGGGTTTGGAGTGTAGGGGGTGCGTTAAAATTGGTGGCGGTGCCACCAAGTGGGAGGATTAAAATTGATGGGGGTGCCATCAAGAAGGGAGGTTAAAATTGGTGGCGGTGCCACCAAGGGAGAATGTGTTTAAAATTGGTGGCGGTGCCACCAAGGGTGTGTGTATATGAAGGGTATGGGGGAGGGAAGGGCAGAGGTGGGGAGGGAAGGAGGGAAGAGGGAAAGGGAGGAAAAAGAAAAAAATGTTTTTTTATTGAAAAAGGGGGGTTGTATATGAACCAGTTGGAGTCCAGATTTGTTTGTCACCCATTCAGGGTGTAAGGTAACTGTGTCCCAGTGGGGAATCGAACCCCCGCTGCCCAGGTGGCAGACCTAGTGGTGATCCCCCAGGCCACGAACATTTTGGATGATGGAGTAGGAGGGGGACTTAAGTCTTTTTTGTTATATAAGTCAATGTGAAAGAACAATTAAAAAAGGGCACACCAAACTAAGTATATAAAAAAAATCGATAAGTGCTCCAATTAAAAGTGTTTAAAAAGTCACGCCAAACTCATATATATAAAAAATAAATAAGTAAGTGCTCTAATTAAAAGTGGTTAAAAGGTGTTATAAACAGCATGCAATAGAGTCAAGTTCCTCTCTACTCGGTTCCTGTTCTGTCCGGGTCGGGGTTTGAACCAGGGCTTGCTGATTGGGAGTCCCTGGACATTTCCTCTGTGCCAACAGAGTTTTGTGGGTTGTGTGGGGGAAAGTCCTAAATGTAAAAAAAAAAAAAAAAAAAAAAAAAAAAAAAAAATAAGAATAAGTGTAAATAAATTAGTATGTAAATATAAAAAAAGAGGGAGATGAGAGGGGGGGGGGGGGGGGTTTATTTGGGTTGAAGGTAAGTGATGGGGACAGGTTAACTCTGGGAGGGAGGGTGAAATTGTTGTTCTTGTGTGTTATTTTAGTTATTGAGTCCGTGTGGGGTGGTTGTGTTTACTTTATGGATCCAAATTCTTTCAGCTCTTTTTCTTTGTTTTGTTGTCCAGTGGTCATTGTGTTGAAGTCCGGATATTGTGAGATGGGTGGAGGGGTGTGTTTGAAAGTGTTGGACCAGGGGGGTAGTTAATTGTCCTTTGTCGATATTGTAAAGATGTTGGGATAAGCGGGTGTGAATGGAGTGTTTGGTTTCACCTATATAATGTTTATTGCAAAGGGTGCATGTGATAATGTATACTGTGTTTGTAGTGTTGATGGAGAAATGGCCTATAATGGGAAAATCTGTTTTAGTGTGAGTATTATGAATGATTTTGCGTTGTTTGTAGTGTTGGTTATTTGGGAGGGGTAAGGTGGATGTGTGATCTGAGAATTTTGATTTAACTAGGAGGTTTTGTAGGTTTTTATGTTTTCTGTATGCTGAGATTATTTTGTATCGTGAGAAGGCCGGGTGTTGTAAGTGGAGATTTGTAAAATGATTTTTGATGATTTGTTGAAGTCCTGATGATTGGTGTGAGAAAGTGGAGACGAAGGGGATGAGGTGTGTGGGTGAGGTAAAAGTGGAGGTGTGGGATCCTGGATTCTGGTTTTGAGGGTTTGATTGATGAGGAGGGGGTGTTTGATGGTTAGGGTTAGGACAAGGGAGGGGGTAGGGGTTAGGAAAGGGGGGTAGGAGATGGTTAGGGTTAGAGAGGGGGGAAGGGGTAGGGTTAGAAAAAGGAGAAGGATTAGGGCTGGGAGGAAGGGGTAGGGGGTGGTTAGGGTTAGGGAAGAAAGAAGACTTGGGAGAGGTTGAGGGGTTAGGGTTAGGAAGAGGGAAAAGGAGGGGGTTAGGGTTAGGGAAAGGGGAGGGGTTGGGGTTGGGATAAGGAAAGGGGTTAGGTTTAGGAAGAGGGGATAGGAGC
This sequence comes from Nibea coibor, assembly GCA_023373845.1. NCBI lineage: Eukaryota > Metazoa > Chordata > Actinopteri > Sciaenidae > Nibea > Nibea coibor. The sequence goes on along the minus strand of CM041719.1, from coordinate 14,065 downwards.
TGGTTAGGGTTAGGGAGGGGGGAAGGGTTGGGGTTAGGAGTAAAGGAGGGGTTAGGGTTAGGGAGAGGGGGTAGGGTTGGGTTAGGGTTAAGGGAGGGAGAGGGATTAGGGGAAGGAGAGGGGTTAGGGTTAGGAAGAGGGGGTTGGAAGGGGTTGGGGTTAGGGAAGGGAGAGGGGTTGGGGTTAGGGTTAGGGGTTGGGAGATGGTTAGGGTCAGGAATGGGGAAGGGGTTGGGAAGAAGGGAGTGGTTAGGTTTAGGGAAAAGGGAGGGAGTGAGGTTCGGAAGAGGAGAGGGATAGTTAGGGTCAGGGAAGGGGGAAGGGGGAGGATACAAACCTTGGTTCAGGTAGGGGGAGGGGGGTTGGGGGTTGGGACCAGAAGGTTGTTGGGTTGGTTTAGTTTGTTGAAGAGGATTGGTGGGGGGTGGAGTGGGGAAAGAGCGAGTGGGAGCGAGAGAGGCCAGAGTACTGTTTTTTATTGTGCGTAAGAATCTTTTGGAGTATCCTCTGGATGTCAAGCTGTTAAAAAGGGTTTTGGTGGCAGTGTGAAAGTCCTGAATATTGGAGCAGATACGGAAAAAGCGGATGAGTTGTGATTTTATTATTCCTTTAAATGTGTGTTTTGGGTGGTAACTTGATTTATGGAGAAGGGCGTGAGTGTCTGTGGGTTTGAAATAGACTTTAGTTTGAAGTGTTTTGTTATTGTTGTTGGGGGGGCTGAAAAAGGTAGTAGTGTCCAGGAAGTTTATTTCTTGTGTGTTTGTGGTGTATTTGACGGAAATGGAGGAGTGGTGGTTATTGAGGATTTCTATGAATTCTGTGAATTGTGAAATGGGGTGAGTCCAGATGCCAAATATGTCGTCTAAAAATCTGAGGTAAATGATGGGTTGTAGGGGACATTTTTGAAGGGCTTCTCGCTCCCACTCGCTCATATAAAGGTTTGCATAAGAAGGTGCGAACCTTTGTCCCATGGCTGTTCCATGTGTTTGTAAATAAAACTGGTTGTTGAAAAGGAAATCGTTATTTTTGAGACAGAGTTCAATGAGGTTTAATAGTTGTGAATCCGGGCGGGTGGGGTCTGGGTTATTGTTAAAAATGGTGCGTATGGTTTGAAGTCCAAGATCTGTGTTTATGTTAGTGTATAGATTGTTGATATCTATTGTGAACAGGACGGATTGTGGGGGAACTGAGATTGAGCGGATTTTTTCGATGAAATGGTAAGTGTCTTTTATGTAACTTGGATGTTGTGTGGAAAGGGGGCCTAGGAAATGATCGATGTATTGGGCTATATGGTATGTGGAGCTATTGCAATCTGAAACTATTGGTCTGCCGGGAGGAACTGCAAAGGGAATGGTCCATGTGTGTGGTTCTTTATGTATTTTGGGGAGAAGGTAGAAATATCGGGGGCGTGGGTGATCTGGTCCTGAGAGGTAGTTTTTTTGTTTTGCGTTTATGTATTTTTTATGGTAAAGTTCCTGTATTATTGTTCTAACTTTTTGTTGTGTTTGCGGTTGGATTGTTTCTTGTAATTTTTTGTAATAGGTGGTGTTGTTAAGTTGATTATTAGCTTCAAAAAGGTACTGGTGGCGGTCCATGATAACTATTTTAGATCCTTTATCTGCAGGTTTGAAAATGATATTAGGATTTTTACTGAGTTCCAGAAGGGCCCTACGTTCCGGCCCCGACAGATTATCTGGGGTATCCCTTCGGGGCCGGAAGCGTTGTAGGGCCCTTGTGTTTTGATGAATGAACTGATTGGTGAGGGGGTGGAGTTGGTCGGATGGGGGTTCCCAATGAGAGGGGTGGGTGAACAGTGTAGGTTGTGCAGTAGTTTTATTGTGGAAATAGTCTGTGATTTTGATCCGTCTATGGAATTGATGTAGATCCCTTTGCAGTTCCTCCCGGTCTAGGTTTGTGGGTCGTGGAATGAAGGAAAGTCCTTTTTCTAGCAGGGTTTGTTGTGGTGTGGAGGGTATGAAGAGGGTTGCCAGGTTGAGGATGATTGATGGGGAGTTCCAGTCTAAATTCTGTGGGGTGTGTGATTGTTTGTCCGGGTTGACTTCTGGTGTTAGTGTAAATTTAGTTGTTGCATCCAGTTTTGGAAGATTGTTTTGGCTGTGGTGGGGGTCCAGTGTATGTTATCTTTTTCTGTGTGGAAGGTGTCATGAGGTATTTCAAAAAGGATGGGGAAGTTTGTGGTCATGATGTTATTGATTAATGTGAGATTACTTTTTTGGGTGGGGGTGAGATTTGGTGAAAAGTTGATGATTGGAAAATAGATGTCTGCGTTTGGAAATGTGAATTTGGCCTGCCGGAAGAGGGATTTTAGCTGTTTGGTTGTGGTCTGTCTGGGGTCTTGATCTTTATTGTTAAGTCCTATGGAGAAGATGACGATTTTGACGTGCGGATTGGTTATTGTTTTTTCGATGATTTTGAGGAAGTGATATGAGTTTGCGCCGGGGTAGCTGTCAAGTTGAATTTGTGGGTTGGTGTGTCCGGGGATGCGATTGATGTTTGAGTCTCCTAAAATAATTACGGGTCTACGGGGTTTGAAGAACCAGTCTTGTATTTTACGGGTGGGGCGTGCAATGTGGTAATTGGGTCTGAAGAAGGTTGTTGGGGTGGGTGTGTTGGTGGTTGGGGTTGTGTTGGTGTGTTCCTGAATTTTTTGTGTGGGGGAGGTAATGGAGGTGTTTGTTGGGGTACGGTTGAGTTTTAGTGACAGATCTGCAATGGAAAGGTCTAGTAAATGTGTTTCAGGGTTTGAAGTGGAAGGTTGCTGTGGTGAGAAGGGAAGTGCGTGAGATATGGATGAGTCCTGGGGGTTTAGATTAGCATTGAGAGGGTAGGGGAGAGGGGTGGGTTGGGGAGAGAGTGGGGCCGCAGTTTCTGGGGGAGATGGAATGGTTTCTGGGGGGGGCGGGGAGATGGGTGTGTTGTGTTCCGTGTTGCTAAGAGAGGGCTCAGATTGGGTTTTCTTTCGGTTTTGGTTAACCTTCAAGGCCCCTTTCATCATTTTTGCCGGCTCTCTTGTTTTTGGGGATTTTGGTGGAGATTTGTTTTGTTGTTTTTCCGGGGTTTTCCTGGCGGTGGTCTTGGTGCTTTCAGTCTGGGAAGGGTAGGAGGAGATGGTGTCGGCTGTATGGACAGAAACATTTGAATGGTTATTGAGGGATATGGTTTGTAATGTGTGGTTTTGGGGTGAGTGTGTAGGGGGGTGGTGGATTTGGGCTGTAATTGTTTTGCAAGATTTGGGGGGATTTTTACCTGGGGGTGTAGGGGGAAGGATAGGGGAAATGGGGGCGTGTGTGGTGGTTGTAAGTAGGGGTCCCCAGGTGACTTTGCGGGGTTTTGGTGGGAGTGAAAGTGGGGTGGAGGTTGTGGGGTTTTGAGGTGTATTGTCCAGGTCTATGGGGTCCGGTTTTTCTTGTTCATGGGGGGTTGGTGGAGGTCGAATGGGGCCTGTTCGGGTTGGTTTGGTGATGGGGAGGGTGGTTTTATAGATGGGATATGGTGGAGGAAGGGAAGCGGATTGTGGTTTACTGGGGTTGGTTTGAGGTGTTGTTTGTGTGCCTGTATGTGAGTGTTTTGGAGGTTGATGAAGTGTGGAGGAGTGGTGCTGTTTTATTTCTTCTGTCATAGTGGTTCGGGGGCCTAGGTAGAGGGAGAGTGCTTTGGGGGCAGCTGGTTTGGGGAGAGGGGGATATGTTTCTTCTTGGATGGTTGGCAGAGTGGCGGGTTAGGGTTAGGGTTAGGGTTAGGGGTTAGGGTTAGGGTTAGGGTTAGGGTTAGGGGTTAGGGTTAGGGTTAGGGGGTTAGGGTTAGGGTTAGGGTTAGGGTTAGGGTTAGGGTTAGGGTTAGGGGTTAGGGTTAGGGGTTAGGAAGAGGGTCATGAGCCGGTCCCCCACGCTGGGGGTCCGGGTATGCACGGGCCCCCCACCTGGAACCAGCTCCCTCCCAGTCCCGGGTTCGAAAATCCTGTGGGGGGCGGCGGGCCCCCCGTCGGCCGTAACGGACAACTGTCCACTCAGCCATCATCCATAAAAAATCAAAAATTACACTTCCAAACAACTAAAAACTACTGCTCAAAACTGAAGCTAGCAGCGAAACAACTCTATTTAGATTTACGCTCTAGGCGATAAAAAAGAAAAACTTAAAAAACAAAAAAACTCCCTTGTTTTTACCCAAAAATTAAAATGTGCCCAAGGTCGCGACGTTTCGACTCTAATCGAGTCTTCTTCAGGCGATGGGCACCTTCAAAAACGAAAAGACGCTGAAAAAAGGTTAACAAAATATGAAAAATTCAGCTGCAGAGCGATGAGGTGTTGCTCGGTCGATGGCTGGAGCTGAAATGAGCTCAGTGGCAGTGAAACTGTGCCTATTATAGGCGTGGCTTGGCTTCGATCTCTTCTTTTTTAGTTTGGCTTTGCCTCTTAAGTTTCGTTTCTTTCCCCATAATGAATTTTAACCCTATAGTTGCTGAATGAATTTTAATATGTATATAAATAGTATTTTAAACTTATTCTTGTATTTATGAACTTTGTAAATAGTTTTTTAATTCATAAATAGTTTTTTAATTGTAAATACTTTGTACTTGTAATAGATTTTAGATTGTAAATAGTTTTTTGAATTGTATATAGTTAAATATCAAAATTAAAAGATAAAACCTATAAAAATAAAAATAAAAATAAAATAAAAATAAAAGTAAAACAAAAATAAAAGTAAAACAAAAATAAAAGAATAAAAATAACAATAAACCGAAATATATATTAAAAAAATATATAAAAAAATGAATGATAAAAACCTGAAAAAATGAAAAAATAGAAAATTAAAATTAAAATTAAAGAACTTAGGGTTAGGATAGGAAACCAAGGTTAGGTGAGGTTAGGGTAAGGAATAGAGGGAAGGAGTGGTTAGGGTTAGGCAAGAGGAGGGGGGGAGGTTAGGGTAAGGAATAGAGGAAAAGGAGTGGTTAGGGTTAGGCAAGAGGAGGGGGAGAGGTTAGGGTTAGGAATAGAGGAAAAGGAGTGGTTAGGGTTAGGCAAGAGGAGGGGGAGAGGTTAGGGTAAGGAATAGAGGAAAGGAGTGGTTAGGGTTAGGCAAGAGGAGAGGGAAAGGTTAGGGTTAGGAATAGAGGAAAAGGAGTGGTTAGGGTTAGGCAAGAGGAGAGGGAGAGGTTAGGGTTAGGAATAAAGGAAAGGAGTGGTTAGGGTTAGGCAAGAGGAGGGGGGGAGGTTAGGGTTAGGGCAAGAGGAAGGGTTAGGTTAGGGTTAGGAGAGAGGGGAAGGAGAGGTTAGGGTTAGGCAAGAAGAAAGGAAAAAAGAAGAACCAAATAAAATAGAAAAAATAAAATTCGGCCCTACACATCCAATTGGAGTTACACCCTGATTCTCAAGCCAAGCCGCTCCACCATAATTATGACTCAGCCATCACCATTATGCTTCAGATACAGGGGATCAGTTATATTTGACATTAAGGCCAAATGGTTCTAGAGTTTGTAGCCTATAAATCCATTGTCTTTCTACACTACGTCTTTGTGTCTGTGTCCAAGTTGAATTCCCCTGTATCCCAGCCACCCGAAGCATCTGCAGACCATGTAACACAAAATGCCTAACTAAGGGAGTATCCATATGTCTCCTCCTTTGAATATTAAATCTATGTTGCCACATACGTGTCCGTATGGAGTTACTTGTCTCTCCAATATATTGTTTTCTACATCGTTTACAATAAATCATATATACACAGTTTGATGACCGTGGCGTAAACTCTTGGTTTATCGCAAACATTTTCTTATTTATTCTATTACGTACAAACTTAACAACTGAAAACTCATCCAAATCCTTGACCTTAGGTGGTTGTAACGGGTCTAATTTGGCTCTAACTAAAATGTCTTTTAAATTCCTATTTTTCCTATAGGCTGAGATGACTTGATGTCCATCCAAGATCCCCGTATTACCCACCAACATCTGGAAATTATCCTTTAAGGTATGATTCAATTTAAGACTCATAGAAGAAAATTTTGTGACTAATGGAATAATTGAATTCCTCTGAATTTGTTTTTTCTCCCCGAAAGTGTGAAGGCATTGTTTAAGGAAGGATCTTGTGTAGCCTCTCTTCCTTAGGGCCCCAAATAAAATCCTCACAGCTTCCCAAAAACTATTTCTTTGCGTACAAATCCTGTAGAACCGCAACAACTGAGACTTAATTATGCCTCTAAACGTATGTCTTGGATGGAAGCTTTTTCTAAATAATAATGCATGTGTATCCGTTTCTTTAAAGAATACCTTCACATCCAGAGTTCCATTGTCATCAAAAGCAGGTCCTTTATAAACTGTTGTGTCTAGGAAATCTATTGTTTGTTGATTCGTTACGTATTTGAGTTTTATTGACGGGTCATGAGTGTTTAAAATTTTCATGAATTCTTCAAAGTCCTCCTCTGAATAACCCCAAATCCCCCATAGATCGTCAAGGTACCTATAATAATGAAGAGGCCTTTTAGGACATTTAGCAAAGACTTCTTCCTCCCAGTTTGCCATGAATATGTTGGCGTAAGCTGGGGCAAATCGTTTCCCCATGGCTGTCCCTTTAATTTGAAGATAGTATTTGCCATTAAAAAGAAAGTCATTTTTAGTTAAATTTATTTCCAACAGTTTCAAGACCTCTTCATCTGGTCTCTCGGGATTTGGGTGTTTTTCAAAAATCCTTTTAACCGTTTGTAACCCCGCTTGAATGTCTATATTTGTATATAAGCTTTCCACGTCCGCACTAAAAAAGATTGCATTCCCAGGAATTTTTAATGTTTTAATTATATCAATGAAATGATACGTGTCCTTAATATAGGAAGGATGGATAACCGAGAGTGGATTTAAATAGTAAGTTATGAATTCAGCTGTCTGATAGGTTTCTGATCCACAATCTGATACAATTGGTCTTCCCGGTGGTATTTCGTGTGGTATTGTCCATTTATCCAGATCTTTATGAATTTTTGGAAGGATGTAAAACCTCCGTTCCCTCGGATTCTTCTCCCCTTTAAGGTAATCGTGTTGTTTTTTATTAATAAATTTCTTGTCTTTTAATGTATCCAATATTGAATGAACTAAAGGTATTGTTGTATGAAATATCGGCCCATCCAGTTTCCTATAATAAGTCGCATCATTTAACTGACGCTCGACCTCAAAAACATATTGATCCCGTCCCATAACGACCACCGCGCTCCCCTTGTCCGCTGCTTTAATAACTATGTGTTTGTTTGCCCTTAGTTGTCTTAGTACTTTGACCTCCTCTACCGTTAAATTCGGACTCTCACGGCCAAATTTGAGAACCTTATTGAACTCCAAATTATCTTTCTGTACCAAATTTTTGATTTCCATGCGTATGTGTGTTTCAGGGGGGCTCCAAAGAGACGGTGGTGTAAAAGGACGTGACTCCTGCCTTTTCGAATTGGAATTCCTAAAAAAGTCAGCTAATTTTATTTTTCTATGATAGTTTTGTACATCAATTCCTAATTGGTTTTTCTGATTTTTACCCAAATCTAGTGTTGGGACGAAGGTCAAGCCCTTTCCCAAGAGGTCGAGCTGCGCTTGTGTGGGACGGAAGTTCTTTGCTAGGACTACAACATTCCTATCAACCAAGGAACCCTGCCCTTGACTCCCCTCCTCTATGAGGCTTACGGGGCTGTCAAGTTTAAAGCAGCGGCCCAATGTTCCAACATAGCTTGGGCTGTTTCGTGTGTCCAGTGGATATGGTCACTTTCTGTCTGAAACCTGTCTGCTGGTAGGGCTGCTATAAATGGTAGATTCTTAAACACATACCCGTTTAGCAGACGAAGAGTTTCCCTTTCATTGCAAGGCAAGGAGGAGGAAAAATTAAGCATAGGAATCCATACCTCAGCAAATGGAAACCTACGCTTCGCTCGTCGGACTGCCGCCTGGACCTGCTTAATAGCTGTCTCTCTGGCTTTCTGGTTCCGGCTGTTTAATCCAAAGGCCAACACCAACTTCTCGACAGTCACCTGGCTTGTGGCTTTGGCCATCAGTGCCTCCGCATGACGGAAGTTGGCACCAGGATAACTGTCAATCTGCAGATCTGGATAGTTGTGTCTTGGGATTCTTGCCAAATTGGAATCCCCTAGGATAATCCATTTCTTTTGTGCACAGAAACCCCAGTCTATCATTTTGCGGTTGGTCTTTATGTGTTTAACTGGCTTAAACCCAGCTGTCGGTGTTGAGGTCATGGCGTCAAACAGTTCCTCCGAAAATTGTCTTCCCAGGCTCTCCATGGAATCTCTGGACTGTTCGTCAGCTTGGTGTACCTGTGCTATGTGTTGTTGCGCTGCTGTCGGTATCAAGGGTGGCGTACATTCCAGGCTTAACCGGCTGTCCATTATGTGCGAGGTTCCTCCCTCTTTTTCCTGGACTGGTGGAACCGCCATCACCTCGCGGTCCAAGAGTTTGGCTACCAAGGTGGCTCGGGGGGCTCGTTGTGGTTTCGGGGTCTCCGGACCAACTCCAATGGAAACCATGTCTGGCTTCTCCCTTCTTTCCTTTGTCACTCCCTTCTTTTGTGTGTCGGTACCTTTCTGTGTCACCTTATGGCGTGACTCTAGCGAATCTTCCTCAATCTCCAGTAGAAAGTCGCATTCTTCCTCCCTGAGTACCGCACCCCGGCGTCTCCCCACCGCCTTTGTCCTTTCCTGCTCCTTCTCCTGTTGTTGTTCTGTCTCGGTGCCCTGGTCTTGTTGTACCCTTTTCTCCCCCTCTGCCGTGTTACCATCAGCCTCCCCTTCCACTCCTTCCTCCCCCCCAGTGTCCACACATGACGCGATCAAAGCTTCAGCGTGGTCCAGAACCTCTTGAGTAATGCGGGTCAGGTTGCGTCTAGCCCACCTCGTGGCTACCACGAAAGCCTCTCGCCACTCCGCATCCAGCTCCCCGGTCAGCTCCTTCATCAGATCTCTCAAGCTGTCTTGGTAGTGGTCCTGCAGAATCATGAGCGTAGTATGCCCCCAGTTCTTAGCATTGCCCACGATCAGATCCAAGGTGCTCTCTTTTGGTAGGGCTGGCTTT
>CM041718.1:27739823-27745222 GCA_023373845.1 Nibea coibor | reverse complement strand
ACACAGCACCTGGGTTCTATGTTATGTTCTGTTCTATGTTGTTATATATGACACAACATGTATTATACATGTCATTTACACGCCTGCAGAGCGACCACCCACAGTGACCTGGTCCTCAGAGCAGTGAATGCTGGGATACCATACAGAGTCATCCACAACGCCTCAGTCATGAACGCTGTGGGCTGCTGTGGCCTGCAGGTACGTCTCACCTGTGTATGTTCATGTTCTGTGTATGTTATATTTTATATGAGCACATTGTTCTGTTCATTACTGACCCGCTTAGACAAACAGCGTTTCCAGCACTACAGTGTCTGCCTGACAGTCTGAACTCTGGGCACACCCCCCGCTGGGTGTCCCATCTGCTCATTAAAGTGACCTCATCAATAACAGACCTGTCACAGCAGCCAATCAGAGCGCAGGACCCAGCTGCCCACACACACACATTAATGCTAACAGAGTGAGCGTCGTCGTCACTGGGAGGTCGTTAATATGCTAATGAGCGGTGGGATATGTAAATGAGCTCCAGTGGGAGTCAATCCCATCAGCCCCAGCTGTCTGAAGGCCCGCCCCCTAATCACATGACCCTTTGACTTCAACAACAAAAAATCTGAGAAATGATCATTTAAATATAAATATTATATTATTAATACGATGATGTCATCATGATGGTGCCAGTCACTGTTTTAGAGCTCTGATACACAACTACATTCATGTTTATATATTGACTGTGTGTGTGTGTGTGTGTGTGTAGTTGTATAACTTCGGGGAGACGGTGTCGTTGGTGTTCTGGACGGACTCGTGGAGACCCGAAAGCTTCTATGACAAAATCTGTAAAAACAGAAACGCTGGACTACACACACTCTGTCTGCTGGGTGAGACAGACACACACACAATCAGAGACCGCAACCCCCACGCACTGTGTGTACTGAATGTTTTTTTTTTCTCTTCAGACATCAAGGTCAAAGAGCAGAGTGTGGAGAACATGATGAGGTAAGAACCAGAACCACGTCCTGACATCTTTAACAGTTCTCAGCTGATGTCAACAGCATGTTTCATGGTTTGAAGCGAGGCTCAGTGCAGGACGAGCCTTGTCATGTTAATTATTAAATATTAATTTATTCACTGATGACCTCTGAGCAGAACCAATCAGAAGCTTCAGAGAGGATCAATGAATAAATTCAGTTTGATCATTTCTGCTTCAGAGGGAAGAAGATCTACGAGCCGCCTCGCTTCATGACAGTCGCTCAGGCTGCTGATCAGCTGATCCAGATCATCAAGAGGAGGAGGGGTGAGGGGGTGGAGCTAGGTGAGTCAGCGGTCACCTGATTGGCTCAACAAACACGCCTACACATGGTCATAGTAACACATCATCATAAGATTGAAGCGCGCCAAAGTCAGTTCAGACTAGTCCCGTTTGTCTCCACCAGGTGTGACAGAGGACACGGTGTGCGTGGGTGTGGCTAGGCTCGGCGCTGAAGACCAGGTGATCCGCACCGCGACGTTACGGCAGCTGGTGTCATGTGACCTTGGCGGTCCGCTTCATTCGCTGGTTGTCACCGGTCGACTCCATCCGCTGGAGGTGGACATGCTGCGAGTGAACGAAGAACCAAACGCACTGCAGCACCTGCACATGGTCGACAGCTCCACCTACTGCTCCTAACACCTGTCACAACCAAAACCAGGCCCGGGTCAGAACCTTCAGAGACATCCTCAAGGACTGAATGTTTGTTTGGTGAACACTGATCTGTAGAAACATTGAATTCTGGGAAAGTGTCTGCTGTGATGTCATCAATAAAGATGGAGATCAATGATCAGAATTATTTATTACAGTTTGAAAAAAGACTTAACCACCAACTGGTCACATGGTCTGGTCACATGGTTTGGCACGTTAAAACAAAGTGACATCACACACACACACACACTCAACCACAGACCAATCAGCTGGCAGCAGTCTGGTCCCAGCGATGATGTCACAGGACAGGGGGGGGGCATTCGCACAGGAAACGGGCTCAAATTGTCTCTGATTCATGATGAAGGCACTTACCCAGAATGCTTTGCTCCAGTCTACACAGAGCAGCTCTGTGTGTGTGTGTGTGGGGTGTGGGGGGGTTTGGGTGGGGGGGTCACATAGCCCGCCATCAGACAGGTAAGATTAAAAAAGAGGGGGGCTCAGGGGGCGGGTCAAGTGTTGGGCGAGAGCATCATGGGAGGTCAGTCAAGTTCTCACTCCCTCATTAGGTCTCAGTCTGACCCTGATCAGGGCGGGGCTGGTGGGCAGAGTCAGAGGTCAGAGGTCACCTGCAGCAGCAGACTTAAGGTGATTGGTCCCAGGTGTTCAGAGGAGGCGAGCCTCTACATGGCGGCCGTTTCAGTCTGCACATAAAGCTGTCGGACTCCAGCCTGCAGATGACACATGATGACCCGTTACCATGGATACCACAAATACTACGATTATTGCTACTTGTTCAGGTACCTATGTGAGAGTGTGGTGCATTCAAGTACCCATGTGAAGGTGTGGTGCGCTCAGGTACCTGTGTAAAGATGTGGTGGGTCTGGCTGAGGATCCAGCGGGTGTCGGCGTCAGGGGCGACCAGCAGCTTAAGCGTTCCGATATAAACGTCCGTACACAAAGTCCAGAAGTGAGGCTCCTGCAGATTGTACACTCCCTGCAGCTGCTGCACCTGAACACATCACACCGAAGATTAGACATCACACCTGGACCCATCACACCATGAATTAGACCCACCCTCTGACATAAGTAAACACACCAGGTGACGCTGGAGGGGGGGTTTAGTGTGGCATGCTCTTACCCTTTGATAACACTCTGGCAGGGCGTGGTCCAGTGATGGAGGAGTCCTCTGCATCAGGATCCCAATGGACTCTTTCAGTAAGGGCACGACGCTGAGGGTCAAAGGTCAGAGGTCAGAGAACACACGCAACGCCAACGATGTTACACCGAGACAATGACACAAAGACAGACTCAAAATCTGTTTTTTAGGACTGGAGTAAGTTTGTAGTGTAGTCTGACTGTAGTTTAGGGTGTCTGTAGTCTGACTGTAGTGAGGTGTGTCTGTAGTCTGACTGTAGTGAGGTGTGTCTGTAGTCTGACTGTAGTTTAGGGTGTCTGTAGTCTGACTGCAGTGAGGTGTGTCTGTAGTCTGACTGTAGTTTAGGGTGTCTGTAGTCTGACTGTAGTTTAGGGTGTCTGTAGTCTGACTGTAGTGAGGGGTGTCTGTAGTCTGACTGTAGTTTAGGGTGTCTGTAGTCTGACTGTAGTTTAGGGTGTCTGTAGTCTGACTGTAGTGAGGTGTGTCTGTAGTCTGACTGTAGTTTAGGGTGTCTGTAGTCTGACTGTAGTTTAGGGTGTCTGTAGTCTGACTGTAGTGAGGTGTGTCTGTAGTCTGACTGTAGTTTAGGGTGTCTGTAGTCTGACTGCGGTGAGGTGTGTCTGTAGTCTGACTGTAGTTTAGGGTGTCTGTAGTCTGACTGTAGTTTAGGGTGCCTGTAGTCTGACTGTAGTGAGGTGTGCCTGTAGTCTGACTGTAGTTTAGGGTGCCTGTAGTCTGACTGCAGTGAGGTGCGGCTGTAGTCTGACTGCGGTGAGGTGTGTCTGTAGTCTGACTGTAGTGAGGTGTGTCTGTAGTCTGACTGTAGTTTAGGGTGCCTGTAGTCTGACTGCAGTGAGGTGCGGCTGTAGTCTGACTGCGGTGAGGTGTGTCTGTAGTCTGACTGTGGTGAGGTGTGTCTGTAGTCTGACTGTAGTTTAGGGTGTCTGTAGTCTGACTGCAGTGAGGTGCGGCTGTAGTCTGACTGCGGTGAGGTGTGTCTGTAGTCTGACTGTAGTTTAGGGTGTCTGTAGTCTGACTGTAGTGAGGTGTGTCTGTAGTCTGACTGTAGTGAGGTGTGTCTGTAGTCTGACTGTAGTTTAGGGTGTCTGTAGTCTGACTGCAGTGAGGTGCGTCTGTAGTCTGACTGCGGTGAGGTGTGTCTGTAGTCTGACTGTAGTTTAGGGTGTCTGTAGTCTGACTGCGGTGAGGTGTGTCTGTAGTCTGACTGTAGTGAGGTGTGTCTGTAGTCTGACTGTAGTTTAGGGTGCCTGTAGTCTGACTGCAGTGAGGTGCGGCTGTAGTCTGACTGCGGTGAGGTGTGTCTGTAGTCTGACTGTAGTTTAGGGTGTCTGTAGTCTGACTGTAGTTTAGGGTGCCTGTAGTCTGACTGTAGTTTAGGGTGCCTGTAGTCTGACTGTAGTGAGGTGTGTCTGTAGTCTGACTGTAGTTTAGGGTGTCTGTAGTCTGACTGTAGTGAGGTGTGTCTGTAGTCTGACTGTAGTTTAGGGTGTCTGTAGTCTGACTGTAGTTTAGGGTGTCTGTAGTCTGACTGCAGTGAGGTGCGTCTGTAGTCTGACTGCGGTGAGGTGTGTCTGTAGTCTGACTGTTGTCTGTCTGTAGTTTGGTGTCTCAGTGTGCAGAGTGGATTTGAGCAGCTTCATGGTGCAGTTGTGACTCTCGGTGGTGTAACGTGACGCCTGTGGTCGGGGGGCCTCAGCTGACCTCAGCTTTGCTGACTGTTTAATTTGCAGCTGCATTCACTTCCAGCCTATCAAGCCACATCACCATTTATCACCGGGGCTTCTGGGAAATATGACCACTGCGTTTACATCCAGCGAGCCAGACCAGGCTGGACCATCCAGAACCATTTCCAGGTCCATTCCAGTGGTTTGGCTCAGTGGAGCCCATTAAGCCCTGATTACGCATTCTTTACATGAACGTGGAAACATTTTCCAGAGACCCATCAGGTTCAGACGGGTCTCCTTCTCTTCTCCTTAAGTACCAAGTTCAGGGGTGCTCAGACATTTTACACAGGATTTTTACGGGTTCAGATAGATGAAGAGCGTCACCTGACTCACCTGACTCCAATGAGGAGGGCGATCAGCATGGAGCAGATCGGGTCGGCGATCATCAGATCGTATTTCTGCATCAGCAGAGCCGAGATGATCACACCGACACTGCCCAGAGTGTCAGCGATGATGTGAAGCAGCACGCCTATGAGACACACACACACACACACACAGTTTTACAGGAAGCGTTGATTTATGACGTTTATATTCTAGTTTCTTTGATGAAGCTCTGCCTTCATTCATTCAGTCAGCTTCACTCACATGCATATAGCTACACATACATGCACATACATGTATATATTTTGATGTCTTCAGAATTTGTGCTGGCTGTGATAGTGTGTTAGCGCCCCCCAGAGGTCAGAGCAGCTTGATTCTGATTTTAGGATTCAGTTTATTCATGATGAATCATGAAAACATCTGAGTCACTTCTGATTGTTTGATGTTAATAAAATAAAATATAGTTGTAGATGATGAGGTTGATCCTGAACAACATGTCATGTGA